>CM062295.1:753299119-753682737 GCA_031216915.1 Pictodentalium vernedei
GAACAGTGGTGAAAAATTTGATTTGAGTACATTGTTGGGTCAAGAGTTGAATACATTAATCCATTTCCTACTGACACTACTCTAACCTTACCCAATCAGCACTATTTACAAAATTTATCATTCAAATCAGTGCAAATAACATTATTTTTTCAGGTTTTTTTTTTACTTTCAAAACATAAATTTAAGACATTTCACAGGAGCTCATTTAAATGAGGAGGTTATAAATTAGGTTTGGAGCACAAAAACTGTGAATTTTCAATTATTTCACCGGTTATTCATGAAAATTTTGCATCTTCCAGTCATGTAAGGTGAAGGGTGAATCAATAATTATGAGTTAAGCATCAATTTACCACTTGCCTAACAAACCATACACATCTACCTGTGTAACTTACAAATCGAGCAGTTGAAAAAAATATTTTCAAACAATTTCAACAAAACAATATCATGTGACACCTCATTGGAATGAGTTAGTCAAGCTCATTCCAATGAGGGTTCACATGATATGGTTTTCTTGAAATTGTTTGAAAAAAAAAAATAATAGAAATAATAAATAGAGGATATCTACACTATTTTTGTGAATATTGGGAATTATCTCACGAGTGTGGACCTGAAAGTTTTATTTTTCACGGGCACTTGCTTTCAGGTCCACACGAATGAGATAATTCCCGATATTCAGTAAATTGGGTGGATTTTCTTTTTATTATATGCTACTTGATATTTTACTGTGCAATATTCAGCCCAATTTCACTGCAAACAGTTATGATTGAAAAAAATAACAAAGATCAGCTGATCGTTCATTCGCCAAAGCGTAACGTCATTTAGGAAGGTACTGAAAAAAATTCATCGTGTGCACCTAAAAGTATTATTTTTCACACGCGCAAGCGCGCGTGAAAAATAAAACTTTCAGGTCCACACTCATGAGATAATTGCAGATACTGACTAAAATAGAGTAGATTTTCTTTTTATTATATGCTATGAGACATTTCATTGCACAATATTCAGCCCAATTCGATCCCAAATGCGTACCTTTCAAAACAATAACAAAGATCACCTGATCGTTCCTTCAAGGCGACGTGATGCGGCGTAGCATGACATCATTTAGGAAGCTACTGAGAAATATTTCTCGATATCTGTCGATAGATATCGAGAAATATCTTTCAGATAATTTGCGATAATTCACAAGCTAGCATATAATAAATCTTGATATTGTGTGCATGGAGTAAAGGGTTAAACAATGAAATAATGTAAAATATACACAGTGAACCCTTAAGAGCCTATTTCAGAACAGGTGTCGTTAACATGCCACCATAAGGAGGTCCTGCTGCATTAGACAAATTACCTAGGCGATGGTTTCTAGTCAAGTCTTTGCTGCCTTAACAGGCTGACAAGACTTGACTAGAATCGCTGCTAAGCCAATGGACATGTACAGGCTGTGGTCATATGTGAATTCAGGAAAACTGTCCAGGCCCTTAAGAGTTAATTGTTCTTGACAAAACATACATAACTTTACTAAGAAGAACCATATTAACCCTTAGGACCAAGTCATTGCTGATAACTCTTTACCTAATAAAAAGGCATCAACCGACCAGCATTCTTCACAAACATCGCCTCCAATTTCTTTGGTTTTTCAATGTTTTTTATTCTGTTCGTGACTTCCTCTGTTCATGTTAGGTAAAGGGTTAATGCTCAAGTCAACTCTGATCAATTTTGTGGCCCCAGATCAAATGAAGTGCTCTGTACATGTGTAACAAGGAGAAAGTCCTCAGGACAATTTCAGTGCTCTAGATAAGATGTAGGAATAAGGGGTACTTTCTACTTACTTTTTTGCAATCAAGTTTTAACTCTTAACCCTTTACCTAACATGAAAAACCGGCGACACTTGCAAAAAAAATTCTTGAATAACTAATTTTTTTCATTTTTTGTCTCAAAAACATAGGTTATGACCCCTCGTTGGAATGAGCTCGACGAGCTCGTTCCAACGAGGGGTCATAACCTATGTTTTTTGAGACAAAAAATGAAAATATTTTGAAAATTAATATGCGATTTTTGAGAATAGCGCTGACCGGTTTTGGCCGTTACGTTGGGTAAAGGGTTAACCCTCTGAGTATTTTAAAGATATTTTTTATCAAATCTAGTCATGGCTGCTGTGAGGCAGCCATGACTAGATTTGATGAAAAATTCATGTGAATTTATCTCCAGAAATCATTGGTGAAAAAATTCATTTAATTTACAGGGGGGAAAATTAGGGTTAAATGTGCCCAAATTATACTATTTCAGTACCGAGAGAAACTCTGTTCTGGGCAGGAATATCTGCCAGCAGCATGTAAGGAGTTCGCCCATGGAAATTGGGAAAGGGACTTTTTCTTGAGTGATGGTCCACTCCAGTCTTCAAAACCTTCAAGTTCAAGTGAGCTATGTCATAATTCCAGGGTCCCCAAAAGATCTGTGGTGCCTGACAATTTGTCAGACACTACAGATCTACTGAGGTTCCAAGAACCACAAGCAACTTGCCAAATATTAAAACCTGGGAAAACAGATTTTATGGCAGTTCAGTGCCTATATTTAGAGGTTATTACTTGATTAATTTCATATCAGCCGTGCTATCAGCCTGAGGTAATTTCATATCAGCCTGACACCAGAGGTTAAGGCTGATGTGAAGTTACCAAGGTCTGATATCTTGGCCGATATGAAACTAACCAAGTAATAACCTCTTTATTTATTAAACCAAAAGAAATAAGTACAAAATGTTCTCAGATCTGTTACAATTTTCTGACAGTGTTATAGTTTCTCATTCTTTTCACAAAGTCTGAAGTTTCCTCCTCCTACTCCTAGTTAAGCTATCTGACCATCTCGGCCTCCCAACTGCGATGTTGAGATGGCTGAATTATCTCTTCTCCCACTTAGATGAATCTTGGCTTGTGACTCTCAAACTGTCTCCATTCTAACACTCTTCTTCAAACCACTCCATTATACCTGGTAACACCAGTTTTCCTGACTGCATTCGAAAGGGTTTCAATGTAAACAATTTAGTTGTGCCTAGTAATGACAAATTAGGGGAAAGAACTCTGGCTTGGTTCACATCTGCTTGAAAATGGACAATTCTAAGAAAATCCTATCTATTAAATGAGTACATGTAATGTGTGCAGGGCTTGGATTCATTGCTGCTTGGATTGGATCATTTGTGGATGATAGGTCAGGGAAACATGGTTAGTTCAATTGGAAATTTTACTGTGCATTTTAGAAAGGGAATGAGGTAGAAATTTAGACCCAAAAATGACTTGGATTAAACCCTGGCATGACACCTGCAACATTTTTTTCAAGAGTGATGAGAAATGATTTGTATCAAAAATATTGTTTTAATAAATACTAATAAGGCCTAAAAAAATAAAAAATCTGTTTCTCAGGCCCTCCTGCATGGTCCTTTTGGCTGCCACATGCTCTCTTTTTATAACCAATTTAAACTTTAAAAAAATTAAAATTAAATGGTTTATGTCTGATATTTTACCCAAGTTAAAAAAATTGATGAATTTGTCCCTCGAGTGCAAGAAGGCTTTGCAATGCTTTAGCATTGCAAAGCCTTCTTGCACTCAAGGGATGAAATACACCACCACCCTTGCTATTCTGTAGATTATGAGGCCTAAAACTTGAACCAAGAACATGAACTTTTGATGGCAAAGAAGTAATTACTGAAATAAAAAATAAAATAAAAAAACGCTCGCCTGCATGCAATTTTACAAATAATGGCCTGAGAAACAGAAGATTTACTTTGTGTGGCCTTAACTGATGCTTTGTATTTATTTATTTATTTATTTATTTATTTATTGGTGTTTAAGGTCACATATTTCTGCGCAATGGCTAATCATGACCGTGACAGTTTTACAGGTGGAGGAAGCCGGAGTACCCGGAGAGAACCACCGAGCAACTGACAGCTCCCCAACATACTAACTCCAATCAAGCAGGGTTAGCACTGGTTGAAGACAGGTGCACCATCGATGTGCAGTACACCTTAGTACACAGCATCACCGTGCCCCCACGTGGGCAATGGGGGTGAAGTGTCTTGCCCAAGGACACAACGCAGTTGCCGCAGGTGGGATTCAAACCGAGGACCTCTCGGCTTGCAGCCTGCAGTTTTGTAGTTATAAGATTCCCCTGGGAGTGAGTTCTGAGGTAATTCTTGGCTTGTTAGACAGGATGTAAAATAGAGGAAATAGTGGAAAACTACTTAAGTTCTAAGGGTTAAAAGGGTTTAGTAAGGCCCTACAAAGTAAATCATCTGTTCCTCAGGTCATTTTTTGTATAATTGCAGTAGGCGGGCGTTTTTTTATTTTATTTTTTATTTTTGTAATTAATTCTTTGCCATCAAAGTTCTTATTCTTGAGTTGTTTTATGTTTTAGGCCTCATAATCTACAGAATAGCATGGATGGTGTATTTTGTCCCTTGAGTGTAAGAAAGCTATGCAATGCTAAAGCATTGCAAAGCCTTGTTGAACACATGGAACAAATTTATAAATTTTATTAACTTAGGTAAAATATCAGATATAAACCATTTAATTTTTATTTTTTTAAGTTTGCATTATTTATGAAAGAGAGCATGCGGCAGCCAAAGGACCATGTGAGAGGGCCTGAAAAACAAATATTTAACTTTTTAGGCCTAACTGTGCTTGAAGTTATTAGGATTCTGTGGGAAGGAGCAGGTACCATAAGAGCACAAGTATGACATAAAAGTATTGTCAGTTAATTTACAATTCTATTAACCCTTTACTGAACATAATGACTGTAAAATAGTCAAAACTTTTCACAAAATTCACCATTCAAATTTTATTATTTTTGCAATTTTTGTCTCCAAAATATAGCTTATGACCCTTCAGAGAAACAGGCTTAATGAGTCTGTTGTAGTCATAAGATAAATTTTTGAGGCAAAAAATTAAATTTTCTGGCTATTTAACTGGTAAAGTGCTGAGTTTTTTCTGACAACAAATCAAAGCTCATCATATACTGCTCTATTACATTTAATTGGATAGTGCCTTATAGGCACTATCCAATTAAATGTCAGAGAGCAAGGTATTGTATTAAAAATCTGATCCTTATCAGGGACAATAAAGGCTTCCTCAGGCAGAATGTAGCTACAGACAGTTATTGCCTGTCACTTTTAGTAAAGCCCAAAATAGGGCTTCCAGCACTCTACCAGTTAATCATTAATTCCCGCTCGTTTTTATATTTTAATTTTCTCAAAGAATTATCTTTTAAAATCGGACAGAAAAAATCTGGTTGCCCGTCAGGCAGAGGGAACTGCATTTTTGGTTGCCCGAGAGAATTTCTGGTTGTCCCTGGTCGTTGGGCGACCCTATTTGCGAGCCCTGCAATAAGTTATATTCCAAGTATGCTTGAAATAGGACACCTATAACTCAAGTTACCATCTGGAAACCAATATCAACATGTCTTCTAAGTCAGAAAAGGGCCATAACTCTGCCAAAAAATATCGAACCAAGCCCACTATCAATCCCAATCTGTATTATGTGGTAATAAGGCCATCAAAAAAAGAACCTCTGTTTCTCAGGCCCGCGCGCATGGTCATTTTTGGTGCGCATGCAGTTAAGAATTATTTTGCAAGTGTTGTTTTCTTTGTACTTTTGGTAAATGGTAAAGCAAATTCAGTTCCCCTAAGTACTTCTGGTACAGAATAGTAGGCATTCTGATAAACTACAAACAAACTTACATTAATTTTAACAAGCATTTCTAAAGGAAGGTTTGATGATTTCAGAAAGACTGCCATTTTCATTCTCAACAGAGGTTTGTTAATGTTTTTTTGACACACTAAGCACTGGTATTTGCTGAAAGAAAAGAAAATAAAAAAAAAACAATTTACTTGAAGAAAATTAATAATATTACTGTATGTGGCTAATCTGTAATGAAACTACATGACAAGGTGTTCTCAAGTATAAACAAGAAAATAGTGCAACATAAAGCATTGCATATGCCAACTCCGGCAATGTCAACATGGACAATACAATGAAAGTGTCAATGACACTGTAACTTAACTTGTGTGTTGTGTTTGATGAAAAGGATAATGTTCAATGTTTATAAAAGGATTATGAAATAAGACAAGAATTGTGATAATTGGGAATATGTTCATTTCTGTTCCCTGTATGCTATGTTTTTGATAAAAAATAATATGAGGTGTACACTGTACTAAAGAGCTGAGGGGTGGGTTAATATGACCTCACAGTTAATGTATGTGGCCCTCACAGTTAACGTTTATCAACAAAAGTTACCAAGTTACAGTGAAATTATTCCAAAATGAGTCATCCTATCAAGTTACATTGAAATCCCTTCATAAGGTTTTCGGGCTTCGGGCCCCTGTAGCCGTCAGTTTCCCAATTGCGTCCAAAGGGGGCATTCTCATCTAGACATTATATGAAGTCAACCTACCAAGTTACAATGAAATCCCTTCATAAATATGACCTGTAGACTGTGCTAAAGGTTTTTGGGCTTTGGGCTCAGGCAGCCATCATGGTTGAATGACTGCAACCAAAAGGAGACATTCTCATCTGGGCATCATCTGGAGTTATCTTACGAAGTTACAATGAAATCCCTTCATAAATATGACCTGTAGACTTTGCTTTTCGGGCTTTGGGCCCCTGAAGCCGTCACAGTTGACCAATCACAACCAAAAAGGGATATCATCATCTAGGCATTATATGGAGTCAAACTAACAGGTTACAATGAAATCCTTCCATAAATATGACCTATGATGATAGTAGACTATGCTAAAGGCTTTGGGGTTTTGGGCTCGGGCAGCCATCAAGGCTGAATGATCGCGATCAAAATGGGATGTTCTCATGTAGACATTATTTGGAGTCATCCTACCAAGTTACAATGAAATCCCTTCATAAATATGACCTGTAGACTGTGCTAAAGGTTTTCGGGCTTCAGGCCCTTCGAGCCATCACAGTTGCCCAATCACGTCCAAAAGGGGACCTTCTCATCCAGACAATATATGAAGTCAACCCACCAAGTTACAATGAAATTCCTCAATAAATATGACCTGTAGACTTTGCTAAAGGTTTTCGGGTTTTGGGCTCGGGCAGTCGTCACGGTTGGCAGATCACGCCCAAATGGGGAAATTCTCATCTAGACATCATAAGGAGTCGTCCTACCAAGTTACAATGAAATCCCACCATATTAAACATGACCTGCAGACTGTGCTAAAAGTTTTTGGGTTTCAGGCTTGGGCAGCCATCACGGTTGATAGATCATGCCCAAAAGGGGACGTTCTCATCTAGGCATTATATAGAGGCATCCTACCAAGTTACAATGAAATCCCTTCAAAAATACGACCTATAGACTGTGCTAATGGTTTTCGGGTTTTGAGATCGGGCAGCCATACCGGTTGCCCGATCGCGACCAAAAGGGGACGTTCTCATCTAGACATGACCCCAAACCTGCATATGAAATTTCGTGACGATCAGACAAGAACTGCGGGGTGTAGCCCATGCTAAAGGAAAATGTGAACAGACTAACAGACTCACTGACTAACAGACTTCCGCACGCGTGATGGCAATAGCTTATCTTGACTGTGTCAAGTTAAGCTAAAAATTATTAAATTTGCTGCTGCCACTGAAAAAAAATTATTCGTGTGAGCAAAAAACAAAACAAAAACTTCATAGAAACAATTTTTATAAGTTTAAAAAGGGGCATAACTGTGGTAAGTATGCATGCACATAACCTGCAATATGCAGATACCTTTCCCCCCCAGAATGGTCTATAACCACACCAGAGGATATCAAAATGCAACAACTGATGCCGGAGTTATAATGCAAAATGTTTGTACGGAAAGTGTTTTTAGTGTAACAAGGGCCATAACTCTGGTCTATATGCATGGACAAAACCTGCAATATGTGGATTTCTTCTCTCCCATGGCCTCTCACCATAGCCTAGGACATGACAATCCACACACAAATGACTGACTTATAATGCAAAATGTTTGTAGAGAGAGTTTTCTAAGTATAACAAGGGCCATAACTATGGCAGAAATGTAGAGACAAAACCCATGATATGTGGATATCATGCCCACCATCATGGTCTATCAGCATACCAAAGAACATCAAAATCTGACAAACAATGCCAGAGTTATATTACAAAATAATCATTTAACTATTTTTCTAGGGCCTACATGGGCCATAACTATGGAATGAAAGTGTGGACAAAACCCGCGATTTGTGGATATCATTTACCCAATGCTGACCTCTCAGCACACCAAAGGATATCAAAATCCAACAACCGATGCCAGAGTTATAATACAAAATTTAGTATGGATGGACAGACAGATGAATGGACATATGGATGGACAGACAGAGACCTCGACTATATACCCAATGAACCTCGAGGTCTGGGGCATAACAAGATAGTCTAATGACTTCTATATCCCCACCAAACTTTTTTTAACAAGACTTGAATAGCAACAACTGCAAGCTCACAGGAGTGTCAAAATGTATGAAAAGTGGCTGAACATCACCAAGTTGTTAGGGGTTAAGTTGATATTTTTTTGTACACACCTAAATGGAATCTACTATAATTCAAGCTTATCCCTTTAATCAGACTCCAAAAAGGTGATACTGATGCGGATAGGATTCAGCTCAGTCAGTATGCTCACAACAATCAAAATGCATTACTTTTATTTACCAACAATGTTATGAGGTATGGAGTAGAATCATGTCACCAGATCTGGGGTCAACTACTTCCAAATTACAATTAATTACAATTAAATTTACTTGTGAACATGGCAATTACATTAACTCCAATTTCTAAAAGTAATTAATTACATTTACAATTTTCAAAGATAATTAATTACAACTACAATTACTTTTGGAATGTGTTTGCAAAAAGAGATAAGAAACAAAACCAGAGGATCAAATGAGCCTAAAACGCTCACCTGGCTCAAATTGTCAAAACAGATGAGTGTATCAGTAAGTGATCAGCAGCAAGAGCAATTTTTTTGATTTGCTATGACACAACCAAAGGTAACTTTTTTGGCCATTCATTTGTGCTGGTCCTAGGAAAGCTTCCTAGCAAGCTCTGTTCTGTGAAGTACTAAAAAAACAACCAAACAAAATTTTTGTTTTGTTTTAATTTTAAACTACTGTGGTTCTCTCTACTACCTGCCCCTCCACCCCCCCCCCCCCCCCCCCCCCCAATTTTAAAAAAAAACAAGTGAATCGATTTGAACAAACTTGAATTTGACACCCCTCGTGATGTTACATACCAAATATGAAAGGATCTTCACTGGTGGATCTGAAGAAGAAGAATTTTCAAGAAATTTTCTCATATTGCTCTAAGTTAAACTTTGGGCTTGAATAAAAAGCCCAAATATTAACCGGGGGCCTAATTTGAACAACCTTCAGTCTTACCCTCCCAGAGGTGTTGTACACCAAATATCAAAAGAATCTGACTGCTGGAGCTGAAGAAGATGATTTTAAACTATAATTCACCATATTGCACTAAGTAAATATTTGAGCTCCCTTGGGGAACCCATTTATTAACCCAGGAACTCGATTTGAACAAATTTGGACCTTACACCTCTTGAGATGTCACATACTAAATATGAAAGGATTCTCAATAGTGGGTCTGAAAAAGAAGATTTCTGAAAGAAATTTTCCCATATTGCACTAAGTTAAAATTTGGGCTCCAGTAAAGAGCCCAAATATTCATCCAGGAATCCCATTTGAACAAACTCAAATCTAACCGCCTAGAGATGCTGCATACCAAAAATCAAAAGAATCTGACTCGTGGAACTGAAGAAGATTTTTAAAGATTATTCCCCATATTGCACAAAGTTAATATTCAGGCTCCCACCGGAAGCCCAAATATTAACCCAGGGACTCGATTTGAACAATTTCAAATCTTACACCTCTAGAGATGTCACATACCAAATATGGAAGGATTCTCATTAGCAGGTGTGAAAAAGAAGATTTTTTAAGAAATTTTCTCATATTGTACCAAGTTAAAATTTGAGCTCCAATAAAAAGCCCAAATATTCATCCAGGGATACCATTTGAACAAACTTGAATCTAACCCCCCTAGAGATGCTGCAAATATCAAAAGAATCTGACTGGTGGATCTGAAGAAGAAGATTTTTAAAGATTATTCCCCATATTGCACTAAGTTAATATTCAAGCTTCCATAGGAAGCCCAAATATTAACCCAGGGATTCAATTTGAACAAACTTCAATCTGACCCCCGTAGAGATGTTGTATACCAAGTATCAAAAGAATCTGACTGTTTGATCTGAAGAAGAAGATTTTTAAAGCTTATTCCCCAAAGCGCTCTAAGTTAATTATTTGGGCTCCTCTATTGAGCCAGGGGCTCAATTTGAACATACTTGTATTTGTCCATCCTATGGATGCTGTAAAACAAATATCAAAATATTCTGATCAGTGGTTCTGAAGAAAATGTTTTTTTCAATTTTTGTGAATATTTACAGAACACCCTGACACAACCGATGGCCATTTTTGTTTTTCAATCCATTCTACTGGTCAAAAGGATGCTTCATACCAAATAAAAGTTTTCTGTTCCGTGTAGTTTGGAAAATATGGGCATTTGAATTTTTTCTATTTTTAGCCCCTGGGGAACGGGGCACCAAAATTTGTTTTTTTCGGGCAGCAATCAAGTACTTAGGACCCACTTATGGTACATGCCAAATTTGTTTCAAACCGGCCCATCGGTTCTTGAAATAGAAATTTTTGACGGCGCCCAAAATGGGTATGTGCCCACAGAGAGCCCTAATATTGATCTACCAACTTCTCTTGAGCAAACTTCAATCTTCAACACCAAAGAGTGTTACATACCATATATCAAGGCAATCTCTCTGGTGGTTCATGAGAAGATTTTTAGGCTTTGGCATCATTGACCAGAGCCCGAAGAAGACAGCCGCTTCATTTGAACAAAATAGAAAGGGTATACCCCATGGATGGTTTGTGTAATATATGTGTAATATATGTTTGAATTTGGCTGAATGGCTGTGAAGAAGAAATTAAGTTTGCAAAAGTTAACGGAGGACAGACGACGGACGCCAAGTAATGGCAATACCTCACACTGACTTGTAGACAGATGAGCTAACTCGAGGTACTGTGAGTAAGCTCACAAAGTGATACCCCCCGTGCCTCAGTTGTAGCCTTTTTGGTTTCACAAAGACACAACCATATGATGTAGCAATTTAAATGTATAAGTTAGATTATCTCCCCTTGGAAATGTCAGAACGGAATTATATTGCTTCATACACATCTTCATATGGAGTTCTTCCATTGTGTAAAGTTTCATGAAAATTCTTCAAACGGTTTAGGAGGAGTTGCGCTTATAAGGATGGACAGACGGACGGCAGATGGATGGATGGACAGGGTGATTCCTATATACCCCCCCCCCCCCAAACTTTGTTTTGCAGGGGGGGGGGGGGGTATAAAAATGCTAGAATTTATCTTCATTAGCATAAAGTAAACAAGAGGCCCTAGGGGGCCTGAGGGTGCTCCCCTGACATTGTAGCCTAAATATCCATTGGTAAGTATAAAAATATACAAATTGGTATAAATTTATCATATTTTTACACAGTATACCAATGGCCCAGACAGCTGAATCGTAAATAGGTGGAGGGCTTAAGACTTCTGAAATAATTCCAAACCTGCAATCCATAATGAATCCATAATGAAGGAACTTACATGTAGAACAGTTAGGAATTACATGCATGTCTCTCTATACAGTAATAGAGGAGACATATTCTAAACAAGGAGCCCAATGAAGTAATTCCTTAATGTAAGTATGAAGACAAGTTCCTAATTTTCCAAGGCTAGCCCAGACTAACCCCCAAAAATTAGGATGACGAATCTGAGAATAAGAGAAAATCTCCCACAAATATATGACTATAACATTTCAGCTGTACGCAGGATATAAATATGGATAAAAACAGCATCCTTCAAAGATACACACATTTTAAGCCAGATTATGGGTAAAAACACTCCCCCCACCTCTTTTTTGAAGAAACCTTCAAAATAAAAAAGGGGGAGAGCTCTGGAACAATAAGAGCGGTACCCAACAACAATATGATTAATCGTCAAACACGCACTCAGGTATTAATTCATGATTAATAAATGGTGCTTAATGTCACTTCAGAAGTTACGGCTAACGACGATCCTGGAAATTAATATTGCACAGTAAATAACATACACCGCAGACAACGTACACAAATACGTCAAAAACCGGTGATATAAACTATAGAATACATATATCTAATCAAGCCACACTGAATGATTCCTGAAGAGAAAGCACACTTCCTACATGATCCATTAGCGGCCACTGTACAATAAATTCCAGTAACAACACTCTCTAACGTGAACAATCCGATATCTATGATCGTAAAAGCATGTGTAATATGCGTACCAAACAAAATAGACACTTGAATCTAGAGATGTACAAAGGTATGATTAACAGGCTCCTACATGGACCGCCCCCAAAATAAATTATTATTTCAAGGTCCACCGAATACAATAAAGCGTTAGCCTAATAATAATAATGCGCTATCGCATATATATTAGCATGTAATCATCTGAATACCAGTTAACTGGTTATGCAGCCTGCGAGGTACTCAAGAGTAGCAATTTAATTGTGATGAATTATAAATAAACGCTTGTGTATAACAAATCAACCAAAATAATAGGGCATTAATTCAGCTAAAAAGCGGATGAGCCCATGAGGTCGCCACAGAACACTACATAAATGCATAAAATGTATGTATTACAATAATAAAGCTTGCGGGAAGAGAAATATGTCTTGCCTGGTAATTGCTTATAACACATAAGGAAGTGTCTGAGTGTGTGTGTGTGGGGGGGGGGGGGGAGGGGGGGGAGGGGGGAATTCAAACTCATAATGAAATCTCCTCACCCACATTATTCAATCGTACTTGTGTCAGTTAAAAGAAAAATATAGGAACCGCAATGGTTCTCTTACGGTGTGGGGGGAGGGGGGAAAATGTGAAGTCATAACAAAATCCCCTCACCCGTATTATTTAATTGTACCTGTGTCAGTTAAGATGAAAAAACATAGGAACCGAAATGGTTCCCTCATGTCTAACTGACTCCATATGCCACTATGGACGGAGAGGAACATGAAGAATAAGACATCCCCTGAAAGAAGACCCTCTCTGGGAGAAAGCTTCTGGGGAGCGTCACATAACCGACACTTGAGAATGTTGATCCAAGATTCTTGTGACAGCAGAGGCGCTACCAGTAGGATTCACTGTTTAAACTTGAACTTAAATTTAAACATAAGCTATTGAATCACATGAATAGGAGGATACGCATATCCTAATATTCCTCCCCATGAATTTGCCTGCCTGCGCTCAATAATCTGGGCATGGCGACACAAATGACGGTAACAATTGTTCCATTGAGTCGCAAACTAAAGAATCATGGGGTGATCCCACTGGTAGCAAAACTGTACAAATAAATGCATGTTTAGCCTCCATACATAGGCGACCTTTCCGAGGAGCGAGTCTGCTAGTACTTTCAGACGACCCGGTATATGACGGATAGAGAGACATGAAAATGATTCTCTGTTAGGTATTATAACAAAAGTGAATGAGTGCCGCCCTGGTTCCTGATGTACGCTACCACTATTGAGTTGTTCAACAAACTCTGAACAAGCGTGAACGCACTGATGTAGCGCTAGCAATATTGACATCATTCTTGATGATTATGTGTTTCTACAGGAAACCAAGGGTCTCAGACCCCTGCAATTATAGTCTGTAGGACTCAGAGCCGTGCCCCAAGCTATAGACTCACACCCGTCATAATCGTGAAAGCCGGATCTGGCAGTTGCAGCGGAACTAATGAGTTAACCACTGAAAATCTGCCTCAATATGGACATTTTTGTTTACTATATCCATTAAAACAATACTGGTCCTGAGCAAATGTGTGGTCACACTCCAGTTCTGTGTAAGAATAACTGGAGGGGCGTGTGCGTAAGCGACCCATCTAAACAAGATGTGTTGCCGCTCAGCACATCTCCATCTGTTGCATAAAACTAATTCATTCTGGATATGGCAGACGAACCAGCTTGTTATGAGACATTACCAAGTTAATATTCAAGTGACAGCACAGGGTGCTATCTCCAGACCAAAGCTATCCTTAAATCTATGCTTATATCATAGTCAATCACTCGAACACTCATTTTAACCGACTACATGATAATCATAAATAAATTTTTAGAGCTTTGATAAACTTGTTAACAAGCTCCAGTCTATTATCTGTCGGAACGAGCTCTTTGGCTTCGGTACGAGTAACAGGTGGCAACCGAATTCCAGAGAATCTTGATTCTCACAACCTCTATTAACATCATTGTCAGGAGAACCTTTACCTCCAATTGGAGAGACTTTTATGCAAGGATTAGACGGAAGTATTGTCCATCAGACATTAAATTAGTTGTGGTTCTCTCGGAAAGATAGCCGCAGGCCTTCCGAAACCACACTTCTGAACTACTGGTCTCCGTAACAGTTATCCAGATTGATGCTCATCTTGATAACCATCTGTCAACCGCAAAATAACAGAGGTCCTAACTCACACCTGTAGCACCTGCGAGGCCTACGGAAGGAGGAACTAAGTCCCATTCGCAGTTTAGGGGCATCTGACCGGAAGTCTCGATCAGACGTAAGCCCTGTATTCGAGTCGCTATATGACGATCCCTAGAGTAATTATAGGAGAGTAAACTATACCCTCATGAGGCGTCCTTATAGGCGACCTTCTGTCTAGGACATCCTCCCTTACTCCTTTCTGCTAATGCATGTCGAATATACGTCGACATAAGGAGCAGAGTGTTGATGCTTTTTTTGTAGCTTGTTCATAAACCAAAGAAAGCTTATTGTCAAAAACTTAGTGTCCGGAAACCGGAGCGAGTCTAAGAGAGTTTTTCACCTTGTCATCTATTAAGGATGACGATGCAAGGGCTCTGTCATGTCTATTTAACTCCGAATTAGTAACTTGTTAAGACAGAGTTATACGTGATAAATATATAGCCCTGGAAAGGACTCTAAATGAGGTACAAACGTCCTCCAATTCCTTTCCATAGAGACGTAGCGTTACAGCTCTTAAAGGTGATCTGCGTAATATAGTGAGTCTAAATTCGCTCTGAATAAATAAATGTTGTCTCAGTTATGACCAAGTGAATAGTGAATGACGAAGGTAAGGCTGTAGCTAGGTTCTTAGCCTACTCATTCAAACGCAGAGGAACTCTCAATACATCTTCACTGTTTTCTGACCAGCGGAACTACAGAAGAAGATGACAAGAAACCACCTTACTTCTTTCCACTGGAAAGTTGAATGTGGAGTCATCTAAAAGGCCAAAAGCCTGCGACACATGTCCATACTTGACCGGAAAAGGCATTCCTTCTCTTTTTCCGAATAATTTAGCATGCAACAACGCTAGCGGTTTCTTGTAAACAGACACAGCATTCTGATTTGTTGGAACACATTCAGGGTAGTGTTGATGGAATAAATCCTCTAAACCCTGTATTGTTCCGGATGTGGAGGGTAAATTCCCTCCATATCCCTTCATCATTTGTTTGAATCAGTTGAAATCATGGTCAATGGCATCTGAATGCACAGATAACTGGACCGACCCAGCACCATGTGACACCTCAGATTCTGAGACTGCCGTCAATTGCTACTGCACTTGCTGGGATGCTGTGAGGAGCTGCGCATCTGTATCAGCAAAACCATAACAGAGGCCTAAGGAGCAGCGGTCTTCTGGCTGCCGGCTGCTCCCGGGACAGTATGTCCGAGACAGTACTTTCTTCGGACGTCCCGATGTAGGAGGCCACGTCTAAGCTATTGAATAGTGCTACTTTCAAGCTGTCGCAGCATTCTGATTCTAAGGAACAAACTGAGGGAAGTATAGATGCATAAGCACTATCACCACCCTGTTGTTCCGAAAGGGAAGGGTAATTCTCCTCCAAATCCCTCTCATCCTCCAACTGAATCAGATTATACTCACGGTCATCGGCATCTGAACACGCAGATGACTAGACCGACCCAGCACCTTCCGACAGCTCAAGTTCTGAGACTGCCGTCTTCTGCTTCTGCATTTGCTGGGATGCTGCGATGAGCTGCGCAATCTGCGACAGCAAGTCCGTTACAGAGGCCTAAGGAGCAGCGGTCTTCTGTTGCATGGCTGCTCCTGGGACAGTGTGTCTGAGATGGCTCTTTTCTGTGGACGTCCCTATAAATGAGGCCTTGTCTCCTTGGCTACTGTATGGTGTGACTTCTCTGACGAAGAGTGACTTTCTCGGCGATGCAGGCTGGATATAAGAAGTCACATAGCCAAGGTGCAGTCGTGTGTGCTTGGTAGACGTTGAAGAAGCCGTAATTATAGCCAACCCCGGCTTTAAACTGAACGGAGCATCCCAGACGGGAGGCGTGGACGTATGCTCTGACTAACGCAAGTCCGATCCATAACATCTGGCCCCAGATGTTATAACAAAAGAGAGAGGGGGGCCCTCTCTTGCTCGTAGTCCTTCAGACCTTGCCGGGCTTCTTGCTGAACTTGCTGGCTTCTTCATTTCCGTCGTCACAGGGTGAGCCTTATATTGATATTATATAGATAGATCAACCAAACTTAGGCTAATCAACTCTGGGGTAAAACTTAATGGCAAGATAGACTATCAGGATGTGTGAAAGCAGCAAACACCATCAGTGTGGCATATAAGCGTCACAGGCTGCTCACCTCGCACCCCGCCCTTCAAAGAATCAAAACCCAGGGTCAGTACTCCTCCTCCTAAACAGTGAGACGAGTTGAGCTGGGCTGGGCTGAGCTGGGCTGGGCTGAGTTGGGCTGGGCTGGGCTGAGCTGGGCAGGGCTGAGCTGGGCTGGGCTGGGCTGGGCTGGGCTGGGCTGGGCTGGGCTGGGCTGGGCTGGGCTGGGCTGAGTTGAGCTGGGCTGAGTTGAGCTGAGTTGAGCTGGGCTGGGCTGAGCTGGGTGCTCGCTCTACCCTTTCCATTCTCCTTGACCGCAACGGACACACCCGGCATCACGGTACCCTCAAGCGGTGTACCGCTTCACCGGTTGAGCTAGCTGGCGACAGGGATTTGAAACCACACTGTGGTTTATTGCCCTGTCTAATATTCATGAGCACTTTTGCCGCTAGCTCTTATTGACTAATTAAGGCGATGACGGAAGCACACTATCTGTTCTTGTTCCTCTGTAAATATAAACTAATAAACTAGGGCGACCTAGGGTGAGAGGACCGGTGGCAGCCTCTCATTACGAGAGGACCAGCAGTGGTCCCTCGCTAACAACGTACTGTGACACCCGTCAGCAATGTTTGTCATCCCATGCGACACATATGAGCAAGAATTAGTAGAAGTACATCAACTACAAGCAAGGCATGTCCTAAGGAAGCTTCACAACAAATAAAAATTCTCAGTGCCGTGTAGTTTTGGAGATATGGGCATTTTAATTTTTTTCTATTTTTAGCTCCTGCTGTTCCCATGGGGCGACGTGAAAAAAATTTTTTGCATAAATTAAGTACTTATGACCCAATAAGCCCTCATATCAAATTTGGTCCAAATTTGCCTCTCGGTTTGGAAAATAGAAATTTTGGGACAGGCAAATATTCTTGCCACTCCCATTACGACGCCAAATATAGCCCCACAAACTTCTCTTGAACAAATCTGAGTCTACACCTCAAAAGGAAGCTGCACACCAAATATCAAGTCTCTGCTACTGCTGGTTCATGAGAAGAAGATTTTTTAAGATTTCAGCACACTTTTTGGGTGTGGCCCTACCAATGGGCGAGGCAACTTGATTTGAACAAAATCAAATTGCGATGTCATAACAAACTATTATCTCAAATATCAATTAAATTGGTCCAGCAGTTTGGGGGGAGAAGACGCAAACACCATGTTCACGGACGACGGATACAAAACGACGGACGGTGAGTGATCACTATAGCTCTCCTGACTGAAAGTCAGGTGAGCTAATAAAAAGATACATAAGAAAAACATTCAAAATATAAATCGAAAAATAGTTTACACCAAAAAATTTTTCAAAAAATGTTGACAAGAGCCCCAGTTCCCAAAGGGAACGAAGTGCCCAAATGTATCCCAAAAGAGCCCAAGTGTGGACAAAATTAATTTTTTCCTCCCCAAAATTAACTGCCACACTACGGGATTGTATAATGTATCTTAGAACAGACCAACCATATCAGAAATAGGAACCTACACATAAATAACAAACGTTGCTAATGTAAACAATGACCAACTGAAAACCGGAAACGAGACCCCAGGCAACATGGCCCAAAGTCAGTAACAGATTTTTGAACTATCCGATGTAAGGCAAGATCTTCATCAGAAGAAAAAACGATACATTAGAAGTATGATGCATGACTAAAAACACCTAAACACCCTAAGGGTGAGGACGTAACCCTGGGGAAATACAGAAAAACTTTCTGTATAACACGTTAAACTCCCAAGAAATTTTATACAAAAAATTTAAAAAAACAAGCCAAAAAGCTTGGGAGTTTAACAGGGGGGATCAAGGGAGGTTAACGAAGGAATACTTAACAAACAGTGGAAAAATCATTATCAACAATGATGACGTCAGACTCATGTCCCGAAATTAGGACCAGTTAGGACTTCTAATTTTTGATTTTGCATGCAAATTTGGGGGATTGGGGGGCAAAATTTGTGTTTGGCCCTAGATATTTTAGAGTTAGCACCAGCTATGTCTGGTCCATTGGTATACTGTGTAAAAATTTCCTCATTTTGAACTAAGTTATAATTCGGGCTACCACAGTGAACCCAAATATGAACCCAGGAACTTGGCCTGAACAATCTTGAATCTCACCCCCCAAAGCATGCTGCATACCACATATCAAAATATTCTGACTGGTAGATCTGAAGAAGAAGATTTTTAAAGAATATTCCTCATACTGTACTAATTTAAACATCTGAGCTCCCATAGAGAGCCCAAATATGGACCCAGGGATTTGATTTCAATAAACGCGTGAAACAATCTTCCAAAGATGTTATATGTGAAATTTGAAAGCTTTTGGAGCAGTGGTTTGGAAGAAAAGTAGTCTTAAATATTTTTTCCATTACCCACGGTGTTAAAAAATGCTGACTCAGCACTTTTTCAAAGTCCCCCAAAATGTACCCCATGAAAAAACCGACAGCAATTTTTTTTGACCATTCCATTCTGTTGGTCCTAAGGAAGCTTCACACCAAATAAGAATTCTCAGTGCAGTGCAGTTTTGGAGATATGGACATTTTAATTTTTTTCTATTTTTAGCTCCTGTGGTTCCCATGGGGTGACAGAAAAAATTTTTTTTGCATAAATTAAGTACTTATGACCCAATAAGCAGTCATACCAAATTTGGTTCAAATCAGCCTCTCGGTTTGGAAAATGATAAATTTAAAGTAATTTGTATATTTTTTATACTTACCAATGGCCCAGACTAGCTGGTGCAAACTCAAAATTATCAAGAGCCAAACACAAACTCTGAACTCCCCAATCCCCCAAATTTGCTTGCAAAACCGAAAATTGAAAGTCCTATCTGGTCCTGCATACTTTTACCCTCTGCGTATGAAAGTGACCAGAATTAACGCCAACAATATTTGGCCCCGCTCAATATTTCTATTTCAAATAGAAATATTGAGCGGGGCCAAAAATCTTACCCCTCCCATTACAAAGCCAAATATTACTGCACGAACTTTGTTTGAACAAAATTGATTCTACACCCCAAAAGAAAGCTCCATAACAAATATCAAGTCATTGGACACAATAGTTCATGAGAAGATTTTAAAAATATTTTGGAGCATTTTCCCACACTCCCTCCCTATGGGGCCGGGCATGTTGAGTTGAACAAAATGCAATGCCCCTTCGGGACCATCACTCACACAAACTTTCACTTGAATTGGCCCAGTGGCTTTGAAGGAGAAGACCAAAACATGGTGTTGATGGACGACGGACAGATGACAGATGGACGGACGACTGACGGAGAGTGATGAGATTAGCTCAGCTTGACTTTGTCAAGATGAGCTAAAAATGGCCTGAGGAACAAAAGATCTACTTTGTGTGCCCTAACGGTACTAATGTGTGGTGTGTGTTTTCTTTTCATACAAGGGAATGTATGTTATATGTTATGTCAAGTATGCTATCTCTAGTAACTGCCTCTTGAAAGCTTGTAATGTTCCACAAATAGTACCGTAAATAAATAACAAAGCATGCCCTTGTCTACTACAATTGCAATATACAGAATTTGTATCATCCCACTCAGATAAACATACAAAATATCTGTTTTTGAGCTTGAAACATTTTTACTGTAAGATAAAGGAAATTACATCTTGTTAGGCCATACAAAGTTGATTATCTGTTTCTCAGGCCATTTTTTCCCAAAAAGCATGCGGGCGGGCGTTTTTTGTTTTTTTTTTCTTTTTATTTTCTTCCCGAGAGGTTGTTTGTGGTAATTTGATGCCCACCCAAACGCCTGGTGAACCACGCAAAATTTCGCAAATATATTGGTTATTCACCATAGGGGTGTTGGGTCGTAAATGAAGTGGGGTTTGAATGTTTGTTTTTTCAGTGAAACGTGAAAATTATAACACAGGATGAAAGTCACAAAACGCCTCGTGGGTGAAACGTCTCGGGTTGAAACGTCTCTGGGACAAATCAAATGTCGAAGTGCCAACTTTCAGAGATTTATTTTAACAAAAAAAAAAATCCTTTCACAACCTGCCTAATAAAATCGTGAATCGCAATTTTTCCCCATTATATTCAAAATTATCACAACCCATTTGAACGGGCAGTTCATCCATAAATCATATTTTTTGGAAATCTGAAAATGAAATACAAAATGAATGTTTGCGTGTTTTTATTAACCAATTCGACCGCACATACCTGCCTATATGCGATTTATTTTCAACTATGACTGTTACTTTTATATCAAGCAACGGTTACTATTAGTTATCCAATTATCCTGCATCTCAAATGCATTTATTTAAATTAACTGGGAAACTTGTAACGGTTTCAAAGAACAGTACACAAATTCCCAATGACGGCCATTTACAATACAAATGTTACTAAAAATAAATGCCAGGAGACTGTGTTCCATTGAACATAGCACCTGACTTTGCAGACTTTCTGAGGGTTGGTGCAAATCAAACGTGGTGTGAATCGACCATTCCCTTTTGTGACTGTTTGTTGTCAGACTGAAAGACACCTTCCTTCTTGCTGTAATTATGACTTACCTTTTACAGAATAAAACACTTTCTGTCGTGAATATTGCTAAAACCCACCCACTTTATTAAAGTATGATGTAGAAAAAGCTTGAAGTGTGTTAATTTAAAATTTGCGAACGCATCGATATCGATTTACCGAAATGAGCACAATATCTCACATTTTTTTTAAAGATTTTTTGGTGTCATAAAAAGGTTGCATGCGCACCAAAAATGACCATGTGCACGGGCCTGAGAAACAGAGGTTCTTTTTTATGGCCTTACATCTTAACAACAACTTAAAGGCCACAAACACCATATTCATGGACGACGGACGGTGAGTGATCACTATAGCTCCCCTGACTGAAAATCAGGCAAGCTAAAAACTGCCTGCCCACATGCAATTTTACAAAAAAAATGGCCTGAGAAACAAAAGATCTACTTTGTAAGGCCTAATTGTACTTCTGTGTGGTGTGTTTTTTCTTTTCATATAAAGGAATGTATGTTATATGTTCTGTCAAGTATGCAGTCTCTCGTAAATGCCTCTTGAAAGCTTGTAATGTTCTACAAATAGTAACGTAAATAAATAACAAAGCAAGTTCTTGTCTACTATAAGGAAATTACATCTTGTTATATCTTAACAACAACTTAAAGGCCTGGAGATTTTTTTTGCTATGGTATGCTATTACAATTGTGCTATGGTTTGAGTGTGTACACCCTGTGGCTTTGCAGTTGTTTCTAGGCAGGTCTTGGCTTCCTTCATAGGCAGCCAAGACGTACCTAGAAGCAACTGGCAAGGGACTCAGAATGAACCCTGCAAATGTACCAAGAGATTGCATGTTGGGGCAGCTGTCCTGTTGCAGTAAAAGTGATCAAAGTTGGAATTAGGCCTTAAAAGGTTAACTTACCTTTCTTTTTCAATGAGTTTATCACTGTCACACGTGTCACAGGCCTGCCAAGAATATGCAGCATCTTCATCCACCCCACATATAGTACCTACAAGTTAATACAGTACTGTCAAAAGCAGCCTTTTTCTCAATCAGAGTGTGATCCAGTTGCAAAATATTTACAGGTCTAAAATATTACATGATTTTTACAAAGGAAACATTTACAAATGAACATAGCACCTAAGATGCAATGTTTTTATGTTTATTTTCAACCTGGTGAGATTCTACAGTGATGTGAGTAGTATTAAGAATGACTACTGATAGGGATGATTCCACCACTTCCAGCTTTCCAGAATGCACCTCTGAATGTGGAGCTTTAAAATATTGGAATACATGGACATTCACATGTTTAGGCCCCACAAAGTAGATCTTCTGTTTCTCAGGCCATTTTTTTTGTAAAATTGCATGTGTGCGGCCAGTTTTTATTTTATTTTTGTAATTATTTTTTTGCCATCTTTTTGCCAAAAGAACATGTTCTTGGTTTTCTTTATGTTTTAGACCTCATAATCTAGAGAATAGAATGGGTGGAGGTGCATTTTGCCCTTGAGTGCAAGAAGGCTTTGCAATGCTTTAGCATTGCAAAGCCTTGTTGCACTCAAGGAACAAATTTATCAATTTTATTAACTTGGGTAAAATATCAGACATAGACCATTTCATTTTTATTTTTTTTTAAGTTTGCCCTGGTTATAAAAAAAAGAGCATGTGGCAGCCAAAAGGAAAATGCGGTAGGGCCTGAGAAACCGATTTTTCACTTTTTTATACCTTATGTACATGTCTGAGAAGTTTCAACAAGATCAGTTCAGAAATGTAGGAGGGGTTGCACATCAAACAATGTGATTCAGCAACCTTTTCTAAATCTAAGTTCCAAGGGAGATAAGTTGGTCAAAAGCATCATAGCTTCAAAATTTGGAAATATGCTTATCTCCAATTACAAGTCAGCACGTACAAAATTTAATCAAAATTAAAACATGTCAATAGTGTTCGACCGATGATTGGAACCGGCCACCACAATCGGCCGATTATGGGCAATCGGATGACAACGCCAACAGCTCCTGGAACATCGGTTCAACCGATTGTTGCCAAGCAATTTGTGATTTTTCTGAATTGCATTTTATTATCTTCTGCAATTGTTCAATTGTTATTGTAAAATGATGTCGATGATACCATTCAATAAAGTTGAGAAACAACCACAATGTGTATTCCTAATCTCTCTAGAAGCCCCTTTACAGGATATATGTCTTAAACGAATGTAAAGCTTACAACTGAGCACACTTGCAGCAATAGCCAATTCATACCGGAAAAGTGAAGGATGCACTCCACTGACTCAGGTCGCAGTAAAATTACCAGTCGCGCGCACTTGGGCGGTAAACATGGCTCTGAGAGCCACATCTGAATGTCCAAGTGTGCGAGACTGGTAATTTTACTGGGACCCCAGTCAACGAAGTTTAACACTTTGAAAAATGTTCAGTTTAATGTAGTTCTTTCGGTCCTCGACTTGTCTTGTAGTGCACGGTATTACAATCAGAATTGGCTGATTGTGGGTTCAAATAACCGGTAATCGGTCAGCGACCATTTTTGGTAATCAGTTGGACACTACATGTTAAATGCCCTGTTTTGAATGTGAAATGAAATTTTGAAAAACTGTAGACAACATTCCCATCCTTGACAGACAAAGAAAAAGTGTGCCAAGTCTCGCAAGTGGACGCAAACTACCCTAAATTTAAAAAAAACAACTTTTGAAAAAACGGTAGACAACATGCATGTCCTTGGCAGACAATGAAGAAGTATGCTAGGTTTCATAAGTGGATGCAAACTACCCTTAACTACCCTTAAGCAAAAAACAGTGAGGAGCATTACTGGCCTTTGAAGTTTGTCTAATTATGTTGTTTGTGTACAAATTCTCAGCAAGTGAAGTTTGATTAGTTTCGAATCTTGGAATACTACAGCTTATAATTCATGGTGTATTGTTCACATTTTTGTGCATGCATTGTATTATTTTGGCCCATCTTCCACGGACAGATTTTAGCCCTTTACAGAAAACAGATGAAATCAAAATTTGTTATTTTAATTTTTCCCCCAATTCTTCACAAAAATCATAAACCCATATATTGTGACCCCTCAGTGGAACAAGCTTGATGAGCTCGTTCCAATGAGGGGGCACATGATATTATTTTGTTGAATTTTTTAAATTTTAGTCTACTGCACAATTTGTATATTATGCAGCAGATGCAGCTGATTCATCAGGTAAGGGTTATTTGCTCACTTGGTGGAACCAAGGCATAGGGCCCTGCGAATCGGGAAATTTATGTTCGAATCGAATCTCGAATCGAATCAGGACTGATGTTGACATCGAATCGAATCTCAAATCGAATCGGGATAAACTTGAGAAGTAACTATAACTGGCATTATCTTGTGCAGAAATGTCCGGAAAGCACTGCGAGAAGAGATCGTTGACATAACTTGACAACTTGGCGTTGTTTTAATTTTCTTTCTCGTTGAATGGCCATTCAGATGTTCACTTGGCCCGACAATAAATTCAGGACATAAATATAGACAGAAATTAAGGTGTTACTGCCCAGAGACATTTGAGACAAACCACTAAATTGAAACATGAGAATTAAAAGCACAAATGTAATACAAGTGGCACATTATTTCCCATGGGTTGATGTCGGTTACAGCCGCTAACTTCATGTACGTTAGCGTGGCTAAATACATTATTGTAATGTTTGGTTGTTTTTGTATTATCAGGATTTGGGTCTTGTAGATTTTGGTCCGTTCTCAACTCAATAACTCAGTATACATCAAAAGCAGCGAAGGCGTTAAACTGTGTTAGTTTCTGCATTAGTTAACTCGAATATTGACGCAGTGTTCATTCACACAAATTGCTTTTACTTCATTCCAACTTCCAAGTACCAACTCCGAACAATGCAAAGAAACTACAGAGGTTTTCCTCCCACAGTTTTCTAACATAATAATGGGAGCGCTCCAGGCGACACGTCCCCATTATTGTGTTAGAAGATTCTGGGACTGGGAGCAGGCCTTAGGCCCATAGCTGGATATTTCGGTTGTATATATGGGGCGTGAACAGGTTAAAACTTGGACAGAACCGCTGAGCAAACGGGATTCCGCGAATAACTCTCACACGAATTCCTGGAAATCTATAAATAGCGAATTAGCGGTGTGTGGTTTTCTGGGAATCTGAAACTGAAACGACAGAATTTTGCAATGAATTTGACTATTTTCCTGATAGAAACATTAAAACTAGAAGAGTTCGCTCCTTATTTCAACTGATGTCGACATTGTTGAACACTGATTCATTTTCCTCGAAGCTTCGTTTGACTAATGAATCGGCAAACTATTCGAGACTGATATACGAATACCAAAGTGATGTCGACATCGAATCAAATACTCGAAGCTTCGCAGGGCCCTACCAAGGCACGCTGTTGTCTTCTCTCAAAAAGTAAACACTGCATGTGTGATGATGTGCAAGAGTGAGAGCTTGCCCCAAAACTGAAGTCTGAATTCAGGACCATCTTGAGAGCAAGATTGGCAAGAAAAGAGGGTCAAGTGAACAGACCTGGAGCCACCCTACTGGAAGATGTACCTGTAAAATGTTAACATGTTAAATTTGTACTAAAAGAGTCAAAATGGTTTTGTACTTAAAAGTTATAGGTTTTGCCATACCTGTTACTGATACAAGTGAGTACAACTTGGACACCACAGACAATTCAGGAAGTACAGTTTTTTCATTGAACTGAAGACTAGAATCTGTACAGCAGTGTTCTGAATTACTGTCTGGTGCATGAATTCTGGAATATTCATCAGCAGCAAAGTTATCTATAATTGAAAAAAGTGTCCATGAGCAGAATACAGCTGTTACTAAAAGAAACTCAACATCAGCATTCTGCACTCTGATGTCAAAATGGCCATATTTCCAACAGCAAATATTTCTCATAATGCAAAAACGAAAGCTTTCCACTTTTGCTCTCCTCGAAATAAAAATCGAACCAAAAAACCTGAGAATAGTCACAAATATCATCAGATTTCCGACAAATCAATCATAAAAATAAAATAGGAGTAAATAATTTGTCCCCTGAGTACCAATGTGTTCTTTGTGCCAATAGGCACATAGAACACACTGGAACTCAGGGGACGATATGTCAACAAAATACTGTTTACACATTTCCTTAATGACCCAAGGGATGTAACTCTATCTGTTGTCTTCTGCGATTATAAAAACAAAATAATTATCACTAATTTGGTCCAAGTGATTGTGGAGCTGAGAAATCCATCCACAAATTTATTTCCACCATGTTTGTATTGCATTTCAAATCGGACAAAAACGTTATCTCCACCAACATGTATGGTATATGGAGATTTAATACCTGTATGTCTCATTTAAACATACATGTTGGCAGAGATAACTTATAATATCCTTTCCCCCATGGGGTCTATCAGCACACCAAAGATCATTTAAATCTAACATCCATTGACTGTGATATGAAGGTCAGGGTTGGGGTATTCGTATTCGTATTCAGTCGTATTCAATACATTTTTCAAGTATTCAAATGTATTCAGTATTCATGAAATTTTAAAGTATTCATATTCGTATTCAGTCAAATTTGAGGTGTATTCATGAATACTTTTTCTTGTTTTTAATACACATGTATACCGTATTTGTAAAAAAAATATTGTGATTATCTCTATTAGAAAGTAGTAAAGATACTTTTGAAGTGCACATATCATTCAGGTCCATCAAATAGTACATCAAACTTCATACTACACATGAAGGTTAGTTCAATTATTTATCTGCCTTTTGATAGCAAACTCTTCATTGTTCAAAATTTGTTTCATTGTAAACTGAACATTGTAATTGTACAGATTATTCTTTGGACAAAGGATATCAGTCTGGCCAAAGTATTGATTTTTAATCCCTAAACAACTCCATTATCCAATTAATACTAATCTAATATTTTTCTACAGTAATCGTAGATATAAGGTGTAGACTGATAGATCTGTAAAATTATTGTGCTTGAATTACAACATTTTTCCAATAGTGCAGTAATTGCCTAATTGATTTTTGTGAATATATAGCACTGGCCGATTTTTTTTATTCTCACCAGCAATGTATGTTTAAATATTAATAAAAGACATGAAGCAAAGAAGCCACAATTAGCCATAATTAATAGACATTATTGGGGGTCATAAAATGCCGTTTAGAAGAAAAAAACTTTAAAAAAAAACCAAAAAAATTGTGTAAATTTCTCACAGTTCTCTATTTAATGATTACTGTGTATGCACTAAACAACAAAACATTGGATGAGTACTGTGCACATTTTGCTAATTGTTTTCTAAATAAATTGATATTTGAAATTTTTTTTTATTTCTTTTGTTTGTCATTAATACCAACTTATGTCTGTTGATTGGATTCTAAAGGATTAAGAGATCCGCCCTCTGAAAAACTAATTCTTCACCTATAATCCCTTATACCCTTAATCCCAATAAGAATGATCAAATTATCATCCATTTACAAGAATTAATTTTGAAAAGTGTTCAAGTATTCATATTTGTATTGATGAATACATTGTAAAGTATTCGTATTCGTATTCAATACATTTGAAATTTGTGTATTCATATTCGTATTCGTATTCACAAAATTTCAAAGTATTCGTATTCGTATTCAATACATTTACAATGTATTCGCCCCAACCCTGATGAAGGTCCAAAGTTGTTACGGATGGATGGATGGTTGGACAAATGGACGAGCAAAGCGACCCCATTTCTATATCCCCCTAAAGCTTCATTTTGGCGGGGGATAATAACAGACATGTTAATTCTCCCAGAATGCCTGGAAAATCCCATAAATTTAGTGTAGTTCCCGGCCTCCGAGAAGGTAATCAGTTCTGGACAAAAATCCCGGAAAATTGTGCAGTTGAAAATTTTTCAATTTCCAGACGTTCCATGTCAAATAACAGGCCTTCGAAGCTTTGATCATAACGAATTAAACAAAAAAAACATGCATACAAGTGAATTATATTTAATAAAAGAACCCTTTAGTATAAATATTTCACATATATACACGTTTTTTTTTCTTCTGTTTTATTCATTTCAATTTTGTGGTGTGGTCAATTTATGAGTGCCGAAGTGAAAATAGGTGACTTAAGTACATCACCTATTGACATCCAACTTCACCTAATTAATAATTCCTGGTGAATAAAATGTTCACAAAAGAATTTATATTTCTTTATTTGTTTACAACATCCACTCATTTTTAATTCAATTATGCCCTCAATTTGTGATCCACTTCGGCAAAGTAGAAGAATATAGTATAAAATGGGTCAATTTGCTCAGTAAAAATTCACTTTGCTTCCATGATATGCCAAAAAATTATGGCTTAAAATCGATACACAACAGACATACTTTGTAATAATCAATAACACTGATCATTGTGCTTCTAGTTGAGGCGTCTATTCCCGGAAAGCACCAAATGTAATTTGCACAGTTCAAAACAAAACTATGAATTACTGATGAGGAGAAAAAATCTTGATTCCCAAAGGCCGAAACGTCCCCTCACAGAAATTGGTGCATACAAAGAAACATCACAAACAACACTAAATAAGGGGAAGGTGGATTAAATTGCGGTAGTCATGAAAAATGTAATTACATTTTATTGCCCATTCTGGAAGGGTATTATCTGACTGTGCACTTTGGTCCAATTATAACTACAGGTTGTGGTGGTGGTGGCGTGTGTGTGTGTGTGTGTGTGTGTGTGTGTGTGTGTGTGTGTGTGTGTGTGTGTGTGTGTGTGTGTGTGTGGGGGTTTGTCTTACCAACTTGACGAGGTAACTAGACAAAAGAGTTTGTGTGTTTCGCCTTACCGAGGTACAAAAGACAAAAGAAACCCTTTACCTCGGTTGTTTTCCCAGAACTGTACCGGCAAAACGAGGTTGAAACCGTTAGTCCACACAAAGGACAGACAATGGGGTACCTCGGTATGTAGGGAAAACAAGACTGTGTGTGTGTGTGTGTGTGTGTGTGTGTGCAGAGGGGGGGGCTTGGCAGGAGGGGGGATGGAAAAAAAGACGGAGATGAAGTATTTGAACCAATGATTTTTTAACATGACATTAAGGGCTTCAGCAAATTTTTAGCCTATGAACTACTGGGTGCAAACTGGTGCCATTGGTGGTCCCAGGGCTGAAATATTTTAGTTCTTATGTATATTGTTAGCGCATGTATGTTTCCCCGAAATTCATCCACTTTCCCAGAAAATCACCCTCAAGTTTCCTGAAAAAGGACCATGTGGGAGGGCCTGAGAAACAGATTTTAATTTTTTTTAGGCCTAATGGATGGTCTCAAACTCCAAAATGCTGTTCTCAGAGATATTAAGTCTCACTGTTTTAGAGGGAGACTCCCTATTTTCCAGAATAATTTTTTATTATATGAGGCTAAAATTGGGATTTTTAACGGAGTCGCACTATTGAAATCAATAAATTTTACTCTTTGAGTCATATTCAGGCCTGAAAATAGGCAATCTGACATTTGCAGAATGAGGTCCCCAGAGGGTGAATTTGATGATACTATCACATAGAGTGGGCCAATTTATCCTTTGGGTACCTCTTTCTGTTTAGTTTTGAGACCCTGATTCAGATTGAGGTTCACAGAGGGTAAATTTAGTGATGCAACCCTGCTGTGCAGGGTAGCATCACTAAATTCACCCTCTGGGGACCTCATTCTGCAGATGACAGTCTGCTTATTTTCTGGCTTGGTCATATTAAAATAAAAATCTCACTATTTTTGCTCAGAAATCTAGCTATTTTACAATTTATCAGCTTAACATGTCTGGCTGTTCTCCCTAAATTCCTGCTAAAATGTGGTATAACTGAACATTACTTGGAGCCATAAGGCTTTGCTTTGAAACATAAATACAATCTTAGGTGACTTGCTGGTCCACAAACTGTCACAAAGCCATCAACCCAACACAATATTTGTTAATATTCTACGAGCACAAAATCATTTACAATATACTCAGTATAAGAATAACCTGTTACTTGCGTAACAGATTTTCATTCTTTCCACATGCCATTGTTTTATGGAATGATCTTCCATCAAACACTGTAACACTACCTGACAAAGAGTCCTTTAGTAAGGCAGTGAGAGATTTAACCTATCCCTGAAGCCAGAATCGATTGTTTTTAACCTGATTTTATCTTTTTAAACACTGTTAATAAAATACTAGTCTATCATCTTTTTTTTCAGACCTTACTATTCTTATTTTCATCTCTTTTTGCACTAACCCCCCGACGTTGCACCTTTTCCTGCTCATAATACCCGCAAGGGGTGTGCAGTAGTATTTAAAGAAAGAAAGAAAGAAAGCGTACAAGTAAAGAAAAAAATCTATGTAAATTAAACCAATGGAACCTTGTTAATTAACTGGTAGAGTGCTGAATTATTTTTGGTCAACAAAATTTGTTCACATGTCTTTGCCTTGTTACAATTTATGGGAGAGTGCTTCTAAGCACTCTCCCATAAATTGTAACAAGGCAAGTCCATACAGAATAAAATAATTTTACTTCGAAGATATTATGAAGCACATCTACTGACTATGAAGCCTCTAAGTTGCTGCACCTAAACTTCAAAATAAAGCTCAAATATGAGCTTTCAGTACTCTACAAGTTAAAACCCATTCTTGTCCAGGAAAATATAAAAATAAGAAAAGTATTTAATGAATTGGATTTTGGTTCATTCCAGATAATTAGATATGTAACTGAATATTTAATAATTGTTTGAGAGAGCTAATAAGCTCTACCCAGCAAGATACAATGGATTAAATGCTCACACTAGAAGTAGAGACCAGTAACGGGTGGACAGCCCAAAAATGAGAAATTTAAAGTAATTTGTATATTTTTTATACTTACCAATAGCCCAGACTTAGCTGGTGCAAAATCTTTAATTTCCAGGGCCAAACACAAATTTTGAACCCCCCAATCCCCAAAATTTGCATACAAAACCAAAAAAGAAAAGTCCTAACTGGTCCTCCATACTTTAGCTTACTGCGCATGCGCAGTAACCGGGAAGTGACCGAAACTGGCACCAACATCATTCTTCCAAGTTATGCCTGCTAAATGTTATACATATCTATCAGCAGTGGGGTACGAAAAAAAAAAACCTGGGAAAAAAGCTCCTTAGGAAAAAAGCTTCTTGGTAAAAAAACCCTTGGAAGAAACCCCCTCGAGAAAAGAAAAACCTTGGAAAAAAAACCCTTCATACTGACAACAGAAAAACGTTTTCTTTAATGACTTTATTTTTGTATGACAACATGTTCATTAGTGAAAAATACATTAACATAATATTATCTTATGTTCTATAGTACAAAATATCTGTATGTTCTATAGTAAAACTTAGATGTGAGTCTTCCATGGAAGATGTGTGTCACCTGCACTATATTTTAATAGCGTGTCTTTAAATATTTACCTCAAACCTTGTTAATCAAGTTCTTCTATGTAAGTTATATGGAATTCCAAGTCGAAAAAGGGACATAACTCTGAAAAAATGTGTGGATGATAACGGTTGTATGTGGATATCCTTTCCCCCATCCTGGTTCATGTGCATACCAAATATCATTAAAGTCTGCCTGACAATGACTGAGATATATACACTCAAAGGCGTTTCAGACAAAATTCTAAGTTGAAAAGGGGCATAACTCTGGAAAAAATACAATCAAAAAATAAAATAGGAGGTGCACAATGCCATTATGTGATAAAGAATCACTGAAAGTTTCATTCCATTCATAGGTTAAAGAGGAGTGGTGGATAAGAGACACTCCAAGGCGTTTCAAACAGAATTCTAAGTGAAAAAGGGGCATAACTGGAAAAAATACAGCGGATCAAAAAATAAAATAGGAGGTGCACAATGCCATTATGTGATAAAGAATCACTGAAAGTTTCATCAAAATCCATTCATAGGTTAAAGAGGAGTGGCGGATAAGAGAAAGTGTGACGCGGACGACGACGCAGACGACGCGGACGATGCAAGACAACAAAAATAATCCCTATATGTCGCTCCCCACTTCGTGGGGCAGGCGACACAAAAAAGTATGCAAATATGAATATCACTGGAATTAGCTGCTTCAGCCAGTTCCAATGGTATCCATATTTGCATACTTTAAAAAAAAAGCTGCATCGGGTAAAGGGTTATTTAACGTATTCAGTGCTGTAGGGCATCTTGCCTTACAAATTAAATGTTAGACATATTTAATGTATTAGTGCTGTATATGAAGTGATTAACAGGGGAAAATATGCAAATTTGAATATCATTGGAATGTATTTTTTACTATAGAACATACAGATATTTTGTACTATAGAACATACAGATAATATTATGTTCATGTATTTTTCACTAATGAACATGTTGTCATACAAAAATAAAGTCACTAAAGAAAACATTTTTCTGTTGTCAATATGGAGGGTTTTTTTTCCAAGGTTTTTCTTTTCTCGAGGGGGTTTCTTCCAAGGGTTTTTTTTATCAAGGGGCTTTTTTCCTAAGGAGGTTTTTTCCCAAGGGTTTTTTTTCCTACACTCATCAGCAGTGAGGTATGAGTGCCCACTCATGGGAGGGCCATCCCTGTCTGGGCCATTGTTAAGTATAAAAAATATACAAATTACTTTAAATTTATCATACAGTAGAAACTATCTTGAGAGACCGCCCTTTGGGCCACACAAAAGTGGTCTCTCAAGACAAGTGGTCTCTCATAACAGGTTTCAGGTTTTCTCAAGTCAGTGAATAACCAACCACAAAATTAAGAAATAGAGAAGAATGGATTTTTGTAATTACTTTGTAGTTGTTCTTTTTTATGAAGTTTTTGTAACAAATTGAAATGGACTGTTATAAAAATTATAAAAATAAATTAGTGTTGAAAATCTTCATTGAAGATTTTCAACACTAATTCATTTTTATAACAGTCCATTTCAATTTGTTACAAAAAGATTTTCAACACAAATTTATTTTTATTCCTGTCACATTTCAGGTATGTATGAAATTGTTTATTCAGCAATAATCTAATCTTTTCACAGGGGTCTTATAAAAACATCTCAATCTTTAATGAGTTAGCAAAACCCAATTAAGAGGTTTTAATACTTTTAATTGTGTTAGTATAACACAATGGATTTTCCAATTCCAGAAAAGGTAAGAAGTTTTTATCATGGTTTCAGTCTTCAAAGGGGCAGTCTCTCAAGACAGGTCAATTCATACCATCATTCATTCCAACATTCTCCATTTGCACCTCTGATTTCAGAGGGCGAACATCCAATCATGGAAATACCGGATAGATTGTTGAAAACTATTACAGCCTTAGGGGTCTCTCGTCCTATCACCTGGACTGTCCAGGAGATAGGAACGAGAGTCCACCTGTCTATGGAATTCCTAGTTGAAGAAGAGAAAATATCACCGCACTCCTCGGGGAGAGGTAGTACCTTTGTTGAGAGGACCTCCTTCGCACTGGTCCTCACCCGAAGAGGGAAGGAGGCCCTGAAAAGAGAAAGAGAAGAAAGAAGAGCCCGTCCACCAAGTGGAGGGATTCCCGACGCTTGGAGGCATTCCTGGAGATGAAGAAAGAGAAAGGTGAGGAAAAGAAAGAGCCAGAGGCGGCCACCACTTCCCCTCCCACTCCCACAGATAGCCCCATCCAAATGCTGGCTTCCCAGTCGGTATTGTCGGATGTGGAAGAGTCTGTGGAGACTGAGGTGGAAATGGAAGCTGCCCTCTCGCCTCTTCCTGATCCCCACTCGCCTCTTCCTTCTAAACCAGAATGCCAGGACGCGGACGACAGGATAGAGAACATCTTATGGGAACACCAAATACAAGGGGACCTTCACAGGAAAGAGATGGATACCAAGCATTCCTCCAACAAGTCGAAGAAGCCAAAAAACTAATAGACGCCAGAAACCTACAACAACAAAAGACTCAGCAATCACCCACAACCACTCCAGACTCGGCTAGGACCAGACCCTACAAAACTCAGCAACCACCATCAGGCAGCTCACCAACAACACCAACTACCACTGTCTCTCCTTCCAAACCTCCAACTCTGAAAAGAAGCAGAAAAGACACAAGCGCCGCTAACAACCCACAACTTCTCCACGGTCTGACACTTCAAAATTCTACAGCTAATGAGGGTCGAAAGGGGCTTGCTCCCCAAATCGTCCCTGCGCGCCTTTGGTGCGTGAAACCATTTGATTCAGGTCAATTATGGCATAAAAATGCAAGTTGGTACCAGGTTACAGTGGTCTCTCAAGACAGGTGGTCTCTCAAGACAGGTGGTCTCCCATAGCAGGTCCATTATAAAGTAAAACCAATCGGTGCCTGGCAGATGTGGTCTCTGAAGACAGGTGGTCTCTCAAGACAGTGGTCTCTCAAAACAGGTTTTACTGTATTTTTATAATAATAACCAATGGCCCAGATTTAGCTGAATCGTAAAACGGGTGGAGGGCCTAGGACTTTTGGAAGACTGTAGTATCTCAATTACTCCATAACAAAGAATAGCTCCTACAGGAGAATAGGAGAAGACATAGGAATTACTCATGTCTATCTCTTTTTTCCAATAAAAAAAGAGAATGACACAATACCCAATATATATACTGGCGTAAGACATAATAATTTCTCCATTTAATGCCAGCATAATCCTTAGATTCAGATTCAGATTCTTTATTTACGGTATACATATAAAAACATTTTACAGATAAATGTTTTACAGATAATGTATTTGGCATACCGGTGGGAAGTGACATAACCAGATTGGCTGTCCACCTGACATTCCCTAGAAAAATAAAAATCGCAACAGACTGTGATGAAGTGATCGGACTTGAAGCAATTAGTCTAATTCCTAATGAGGGGTGGGTATTCATATTCTTTTGCCAATAATTTGTTCTCGTATAAAAAAATAAGTTAGGGGGATATTATTATAGATTCCAGCGGACGACTGGTACCTCAATATTGCCAAAATCCCGAAACAATCCTTATGCTAATTCAGTGAAGAAAATCAGGAAGTCCAGAGAATGAGACGCCTTATACTCATTAAAAGTGCTCAGGGATTGTATATTAATGCTTGTATGACACGTAACATATACAAATGCTTCACACTGAGCTGCACTTTAAAAGCAATACATGAATGAGACATAATTGTTGCTTCACACTGAGCTACACATTAAAACCATCCACCACGGACGCTGGACAAATGGACACTGGAGGAGGTATTCCCTTGCTTTTCACTATAAAGCCAGATGATATTAAGAGAAAAAAACGCCCCCCCCCCCTCCCTTCCCCTTGTTCTGAAGGAGATTCCTCAGAATAAAGAGAGCAGCGGAACAGCATCAGTGCTCGAGCAGACTGCCTAAGACATCACTGAGATGTACAATTAATGGACGACATTCTGTGCGACAGAAAGAGGATCCAAAGACCTCAGGTCACCAGAGATAGACTCTAAATTTCTAAGATAGAATTTTGTAAATGAAGAAGGTTGCGTCCAGTAGGCTGCCTTCATTAAATCAGTAATAGCAATACTATTTGAATAAGCCCAAGAAGAAGACAGTGCCCTAACTTCATGCGTTGAAATATTATTGACAGAATGTTGATCTGCCGACAGATTCTCGTAAGCGATTCTTACTGCCAGTTGAATCCATCTAGAGACTGAATGAACAGAAATATTCTTTCTGTTAGGTATATGAGAAAGGAAAAACCTCTTTCTTCCATTTCTAATGAAGCTAGATAGATGTTTATATATGCGCATCGCTATCACTGGACACAACAGCAGTCTACGGTTGTCCGAGGATGGTAAGGCCTTAATGACAATAGGTTCCGGCTGCTTATCCGGAATCTGATTCTTAGCCAAGAATTCTACTTCCATACTAAGAGTAATAGTATTACCCACACTACAGTAATAGGAATCTTCAACAGATAATGCATGGAGTTCACTAACTCATACGGCAGAAGCGAAGGCTAAGAGAAAAGCCGTTTTATAAGTGAGGAATTTAAATTCAACATCATCTAACGGCCCAAAAGGAGCTTCTTGAAGCTTCAAAAGAACCCAAACGAAATTCCACTTAGGAAATAATCTGAGGGTTCTAGGTCTATTGATAGAGAAATTTCTAACCAGCTTGGATTGGATAAGGAAGGATTCTAATCCAACACTCAAGTTATCATGATGAGAATATGTGTCTGATAACATAGAACTATAGCCCTTAAAGGGAACGGGCTGCAGTTTGAGTATGTCAAACAAGTAGACCAGAAAATTGGCAATCTGAGGAATAGATGGATTATAGATATCCACCGACTGGTCTGTACATCAACGAAAGAAAACCCTCCATTTCATTGCATAATTCAGCGAAGAGGAGGACCTCCTACAGTTAGAAATTGCGTCCACTGCTCGTCCTGTAAATTGCTTCCCATGCAAGAAGGACCGCACAACAGAAACACGTGAAGGTTGAGACCTTCCGGGTTGTGATGCAGTGTGTGGGACTTCCCCTGATACAGAAGGTCCTTGAGAGGAGGAAGCTTCCACGGAATGTCCCATAACAGACAGCTGATCAGGTTGATCCAGGTTTTCTCAGATGACAAAGGTGTTACTAGCAAGATTTTGCAGTGAGACTGTTTGAGTTTTAACAGAATCTGCTGATTCAGTGGAGTTGGAGGATATGTATATCCTATTATTCTGTTCCATGAGATCGATCGAGATCGATAGAGCATCTACTACGTATGCTCAATGATCTGGACAAGGCGACATGAACATTGGTAGCTGATTGTTTAGGTTCGTGGCAAAGAGATCTACCATGAATTTTAACAGAAGGTTTAGGTTCGTGGCAAAGAGATCTACCACGATTTTAAACAGAATCTGCTGATTCAGTGGAGTTGGAGGATATGCATATCCTATTATTCTGTTCCATGAGACTGATAGAGCGTCTACTGCATATGCTCTATGATCTGGACAAGGCGATCTGGACAAGGCAACATGAACGTTGGTAGCTGATTGTTTAGGTTCGTGGCAAAGAGATCCATCATGGGACGATCCCACTGGTGGCAAATCTGCCGGAATATTCGTTTGTTGAGAGTCCACTCCGATGGCAACAGGCGGCCATTTCTTGAGAGCGAGTCTGCTACTACATTCAGACGACCCGGAATATGACGAACTGAGAGATGAACGTGATGAGTCAGAACAAATAGGAGAATTTTCTCCATCAATCCGCATAGAGGAATTGAATGATTGCTGCCCTGCTTCCTGAGATACGCCACTACTGTCGAATTGTCCGACAGAATCTGCACATGTACGTTGGCTATGCGAGTAATCCAATGCATCATGCAAGCCAAATAGACATCATCTCTTTGATGTTTATGTGTTTTTGCAGGAACAAAGAGTCCCAAAGACCCTGGCACTTCAGGTTTGTAGGAATCAGGGACGCACCTCAACCTGTCAGACTCGCATCCATCATAATAGTAAAGACCGGATCCGGTACTTGAAGCGGAACTCCCCGAGTTAACCACTCGAGATCCACCCAAATCTGAACTTTTTGTTTTATCAGATCTGTTAAAACAATCTGGTGTTCTAACGAATGTGTCTTGACACTCCAGTTCTGAGAAAAGAATATCTGGAGAGGACGCATGTGTAAGCACCCCAGCGGAATCAAGTCCGCCGCTGCTCCGCACAGACCCATTAGTTGCATGAACTCTCTCGCCAATACTGATAGAGAGTTTAGACAGAAGCGAGCATAGCAACTGACCAATTTCGCTTGGGTTATCGGAAGGCAAACCAAATTGCAATGAGTCTCGAAGCTCATTCCCAAGTGAATGAATGACTTGGACGGAGCTAAATTCGACTTCTTCTCATTTACTATGAAACCGAGACATCGGAATAAGTGAGGCAGACTCTGCACATCGTTCTCTGAAGTGCATCTTTGTCGCCATATCTCTGAAGAATGTCGTTCAGATAAACCACAACTGAATGAGCTCGGCAGTATGACATTACCGAGTTCATTATCCGAGTGAATGCCCAAGGTGCCAGGTTCAGATCGAAACACATCACTCTGAATTGGTAAACCTTTCCTTGGACGGCAAAGCACAGGTACTTTCTGAAAGCCGGATGAACCATGACATGAAAGTATGCGTCTTTTAGATCTATGCTTGCTGCAAAGTCGTTCACACGAATGCTCGCTCTTACCGACAGAATGGTTTTCATTTAGAACTTTGGAACGATAACCACTTTGTTTATCCAGTTCAAGTCTATGACCCCTCAAAACGAGCTGTCTGGTTTCGGCACAAGGAACAGGTAACTGTAAAATCCCAGTGAGTTGGGATTTCTACAACCTCTATTGCGTCTTTTAGTAGGAGAGACTGAACTTCTGCAAGAAGAGACTCCTTTTTTGAAGGATTTTCCGAGAGAACTGTCCAATGTGGACTTCTTGTAAGTGGGGGCTTTGATCTGAATGATAGTCGGAGTGGGACTCTGACTACATTTCTGACCCACTGATCTTCCGTTATGATTTATAGTCTCTGTAAGACTTACGCCCCTTTCCAAAAATGCTGTACTGCCGGTTTCACAAATAACTGTATGAGGGTTTACTAGAACCCCGCGAGGAGCTTTTCTTTGCTGGCTGCGAACTGGGGTCCCCTCGCCTACCACGTCCAGCATATGGATGATGCTGGGAAACTGACTTAAGCAAAAGAGTGCTGGTAGCTTTCTTGGTAGCTTCATCGTACACCAAGGACAACTTGTCATCAAACAACGTATGTCCTGAAACCAGAGCGACTCTAAGAGAGCCCTTCACCCAATCGCCAATTAAAGAAGACGTTGCCAAGGCTCCATCACGTCTTAATAATTCCATATTTGCCACTGTAAGGGCAGAATGATGTGTGGCATACATAACTGCCCTAGAAAGAACTCGCATTAATATTGTCAAATTCTTTCCCCACAAGACGATGGTCCAAAGCCCTGGTGATATGATCTGCGTAAGACATAGCATCCAAAATTGCCCGACTAGAATCAATTCTAGATTTGATCACATCTGAGAGGATATTGAATGATACGGGTAACGATATGTCCAGTATAGGTAGCCCGATAATCCAAACGCAGAGGAGCTCTCTGTACATTTTCTCCAACTGTTTTTGATTTGCTAGGTCCAGGAAATGGTATGTGAATGGAAGATGCTGTTAAGAAAGGATATTTCTTTCTTGAACTTGCTAGGTTAAATAATGCATCGTCAACATGGTTGAAAACCTCCAACACATGGACCGACTGACCCGGGAAGGAAAGAGCATCCTCTTTCCTCTGCAGGGTATCCCTATCTTGGGATGAAAGTGATCTTTGCCTAGCAGATGCAGCTTGCTGACCAGAGGGAACTAATTCAGGAAAAAACTGATGAATAAAATTTGTTTCCATATGTTGGTCCGTATAGGTTGGAGAATCTTCCTCCACCTCTCTATCATCATCCGCTTGGACAGCTGTGAAATGCGGCTCCCTCGGAGTGAATGGATGACCATACTGACCCAGCACCATCTGACAGCTCACGCCCGGAGTCTGTTGACGGTTGCACTTGCATTGGCTGGGAAGCTGGGATAAGCTGGGATAAGCTGTGCTATCTGCGACAGCAAGTCTGTAACTGAGGCTTGCGGAGCAGCAGTCTTGTGCTTCTTTGCTGCATGATGTTCTTGGGTCAGCGATCTGTCCCTAGATCTTTTCGCCTGGACGTCCCGAATGCTCTGCATATTCATGCCTTGGTGTACTAGCTACTGGATGACCTGACTTCAGAGGGGAAGACTGGGAGTGTCTTCACGTAACTGCTTAAATTTCCGAAGTCGGATAGCTAGTGAGTGGTCTAATGTGCTTTGCACTTGATGAGGAAGAAGCTGTAACTGTTGCCGACACTGGCTAGTATGGACGGAGTGCCTCGATCGGCCAACAAGGATGTTAGCTCTGACTCAGTAAAGTTTCATGCCTCCGCAACAGTCGGCCCCGACTGTTGACAGGATGGAGAAGACTCTCCCACTCACGATCTGACCCCAGATCTCACCAAGCATCCCATTAAGAAACTTGCTGACTTCTTCCCTTTTGTCGCCAACGCTGGGTGAGCTTGTGATTTTAAGGTGCTCGCTCTATCCAATTCTACACTCTCCTCGACCGCTACAGACTTATCTGGTGACAAGCCCCCCCCCCCCCACCCCACCCCCCGCAGGCAGGGTTACCACTTCACCAGTCGAGGTAGCTGCTTTTAATGGAATAAGAGATCTTATTCCTTGTTTTATATTCAAGAGCACCTTTGCAGCTAGTTCTGATTGCTCATCTGAGCGAGATGACAGCAGCACATTTTGGATGGGTGTTGCTGAACCATCACCATATTCTTGTTCCTCTGAAAGAGAGACTGAATAAATATGACCTGTAGACTGTGCTTAAGGTTTTCGGGCTTGGGGCTCGAGCAGCCATCATGGTTGAATGATCACAACCAAAGGGGACAATCTCATCTGGGCATCATCTGGAGTGATCCTACGAAGTTACAATGAAATCCCTTCATAAATATGACCTGTAGACTGTGCTCAAGGTCTTCAGGCACTTGTAGCCATCACAGCTGACCAATCACGACAAAAAGGGGATGTCATCATCTAGGCATTATATGGAGTCAACCTAATAGGTTACAATAAAATCCTTCCATAAATATGACCTTTACCTATGCTAAAGGTTTTTGGCCTCGGGCACCCATCAAGGCTGAATGATCGCGATCAAAATGGGACGTTCTCATCTAGACATTATTTGGAGTCATCCTATCAAGTTACAATGAAATCCCCTCATAAATATGACCTGTAGACTGTGCTAAAGGTTTTCGGGCTTTGGGCTTTTGGGCTTTTGCCCAATCATGTCCAAAAGGGGACTTTCTCATCTAGACATTATATGAAGTTAACCTACCAAGTTACAATGAAATCCCTTCATAAATATGACCTATAGACTGTCTTTGGGCACTTGTAGCCATCACAGCTGACCAATCACGACAAAAAGGGGATGTCATCATCTAGGCATTATATGGAGTCAGCCTAATGGGTTACAATAAAATCCCCTCATAAATAAGACCTGTAGACTGTGCTAAAGGTTTTCGGGCTACGGGCACCTTTAGCCATCACAGTTGCCCAATCATGTCCAAAAGGGGACTTTCTCATCTAGACATTATATGAAGTTAACCTACCAAGTTACAATGAAATCCCTTCATAAATATGACCTATAGACTGTGCTAAAGGTTTTTGGGCTTCGGGCTCGGGCAGCCATCATGGATGAATGATCGCAACCAAAAGGGGACATTCTCATCTGGGCACCATCTGGAGTAATCCTAAGAAGTTACAATGAAATCCCTTCATAAATATGACCTGTAGACTGTGCTCAAGGTTTTCGGGCACTTGTAGCCATCACAACTGACCAATCAAGACCAAAAGGGGATGTCATCATCTAGGCATTATATGGAGTCAACCTAACAGGTTACAATGAAATCCTTCCATAAATATGACCTTTTGCCTATGCTAAAGGTTTTTGGGCTCGGGCACCCATCAAGGCTGCATGATCGCGATGAAAATGGGACGTTCTCATCTAGACATTATTTGGAGTCATCCTACCAAGTTACAATGAAATCCCTTCATAAATGTGACCTCTAGACCGTGCTAAAGGTTTTTGGGCTTCGGGCCCCTGTAGCCGTCACAGTTGCCCAATCACGTCCAAAAGGGGATTTTCTCATCTAGATATTGTATGATGTCAATCCACCAAGTTACAATGAAATTCCTCAATAAATATGACCTGTAGACTGTGCTAAAGGTTTTTGGGTTTTGGGCTCGGGCTGTTGTCACGGTTAGCAGATCATGCCCAAATGGGGAAATTCTCATCTAGACATCATAAGGAGTCATCCTAATAAGTTACAATGAAATCCCTCCACATTAAATATGACCTGCAGACTGTGCTAAAAGTTTTTGGGTTTCGGGCTTGGGCAGCCATCACGGTTGATAGATCATGCCCAAAAGGGGACATTCTCATCTAGGCATTATACAGAGGCATCCTACCAAGTTACAATGATATCCCTTCATAAATACGACCTGTAGACTGTGCTAATGGTTTTCGGGTTTTGGGCTTGGGCAGCCATACCAGTTGCCCGATCGCAAACAAAAGGGGATGTTCTCATCTAGACATGACCCCAAACCTGCATATGAAATTTTGTGATGATCAGACAAGAACTGCGGGGTGTAGCCCATGCTAAAGGAAAATGTGAACAGACGTCACAGACTCACAGTTTTCCGCACACGTGGTGGCAATAGCTTATCTTGACTATGTCAAGTTAAGCTAAAAACTAGAATTAGCGTGCGGCGACAGCTCTGGCATCGGAACTTCACCGCGTACATAAGGCGACACTCTCCTCCAACGTTTGGCAACCCAAAAGACACAAGTAGCACATGTACAAGAAGGAGTGCAGCGACTACAAGCAAGGCAGCAAGCATGTAAATCCGAGGCAGATTTCCACGCCTTACACTTAGTGCAAAAAGATTTCATAATAATATTAGCCAAAGACTAAGCCCACTGCACTCCTAAACAATCAATAAATTATACATCTTAAGGATACTGAAAATATACGGCAATCAAAATCGTTTCTAAAAATAAAATCAAAATTGAAAAAAACATTTTCGAAAAAATTTTGAAAATGCCTAAGTTCCCAAAGGGAACCTCATGAGCCCAAGGGCATCCCGAAAGAGCCTAAGTGTGGACAAACACAAAAAAATTTAAGCTACACTACCAGCATCATAACTACATGTATCCTACTACAAATATGAAAACTGTGCTTCACTTTTAAAGAATAATAACCAGTACACTAATTTAAAGCATTGTCCAAGTGAAAAACAACGTCAACAGGAAAAACCAGAAATTAAACAACAGGCTATACAATAAGCCCAAAGTCATAAACCAGTCAATAACTACCTGATGCAAAGCTGGATCTTCTTGAGAAGAAAAAACAATACATCTGGTAGAAGATGTAAGACAACATAAGTCCTAACACCCCCAGGATGAGGACTTAACCGTGGGGATAAACAGAATAAATATTCCGCAGATCTCATTAAACTTCCAAGAAATTTAATAAAAAATTCTCAATAAAAAAGCCAATCAGCAAGGGAGTTTAACAGGTGGGTTCATTGGAAGAGAGGGAAGGAACATTTAACAAACAGTAGGTTTATCATTAGTAAGAATGATGACGTTCAGTCCCATGTCCCGAAAATGGGAAACATGAATAATTTTATAAAATTATTAATTAGTTGCAGCCCTGAACATCCAAAACCTCCATAGTTCACTTCCAGCATCCTTTCAGTTCCCTGAATCCACCATAATCATGATTGATTTGTGTCTGGCATCTTCAGAAAAGAGTATTTGAAGCACAGATGTCAGTTCAGATGTTGCTGACTTTGGGCCAAACAGAAGAATGATGTTTGCGCCAGTTTCGGTCACTTCCTGGATACTGCACATGCGCGGTAAGCTAAAGTATAGAGGACCAGTTAGGACTTTTCTTTTTTGGTTTTGTATGCAAATTTTGGGGATGGGGGAGGGGTTCAAAATTTGTGTTTGGCCCTGGAAATTAAAGAGTTTGCAGCAGCTAAGTCTGGGCCATTGGTTATTAGTATAAAAATATTGGTAGTTGTCTTGTACACATCCAATGCATCTTAACAGTTTCCAATCTATTAACCCTTAAAAGCCTAAATCCAACTTTGATATCTGTTTATTACATTGAAATAGGTGGTCAAAGATGCAGCCTTTGGGTAAATTTGCAAGTTACATTCTAAAAACCTTGGAGGTTGTTTCTTGGAAAGTCTTAGTTGCCTATGTAGGCAGACAAGACTTGCTTAGAAACAACTTCAAGCCCACAGGATATAGCCCATCAAGTTATATAAAAAATGTATAAAACGTGCCAAGACCTAAGGATAAACCGTAATATACTATACAAACTGTACAAAAATTGCCATTCTAATTTTATTATTTTTTTTAATTTTTCTAAAGAAACGCAGCTTGTAAACTACATGTAGTATCAGCTGACACTCAGTGTAAGAAGCCCAGTGAACTCACAAAAAGCTCTTTAGTTTCAAGGAATCAGTCTCCAGTCAGATATGATTTATGTGACTCAGCATAGTATTCTACCCTGGTATGTGAGCACCATCTTTGTTTATCTCTGTGTCATTCTACTTCTCAGAAAGTTCTCTAAGCTTATTAAACAACCAGTGTCAGTCGACGAAATGACAGTGTACAGTACTATGATGGCATTAGTGGTGTTTTTCTTAATCATATCATCATCTGGTCATGACACACTATACTTATTTGTGAAGATGTTATAATTAAATTAGAGGTGGGCGGTATTACAAAATTGAGTTTGGCATTGGTTTTGGTCTTTTTAAGGGGGTATACAGGGATGCCAGAGCCAGTGTTTGGGCACAAAATGACCGGCATCGAGGGAAAATTTTGATATTTGACACTCTAAAATGCAATTTCTTTGCTTTTAGGTAATTAATTTTGACAAAATTCACCTGATAATTATTATGAAGTATACCTGTCTGAACATAGTTTCATGCTGAATAATTTCATCCTTCCATAAACATGATGTGGACAGACTGACTGCTACTGCTAGACAGTGTTGAGTTCAGATTATTGTTATTCATTATTTCATAATTCATATGTTAAACTGTCAATGTATAGATGATTGTATTGTATCCATGTTTATTCTTCATGTTTAATATAAATTGTGACTGTGACAGACTCATATTGAAAGTTCAATTCAAACACATGTTGACACAAAAACTTTTTAATAGTGGCTCTTATAAAAACTGAATATTCTGGGATGAGTGGATCTGATTTGGAAAATAAGAGTTCACTCATGGAGCACTAAATTACTTTTGATCAGCACAATTTGTTCACATATCATTGTCTTGTTATAATTTATGGCACAGCGTACATAGGCACACTCCCATAAACTGTAAAATAGCAAATCCATAGGCATGAATGATTTCACTTTAAAGATAATATGAAGCACATTTACAGAATATGAAGCCTTTGAGTTGGACAACTGCACAAGAGATAGAAAAGAAAAAAATTGCTCACCCAGCACACCACTGATTGCAAAATAAAATCGAATGTTTTTCTTTAGAATGGTACTGTGAAGCTATGTTTAGGTATGTGTTAGAGTAGAGCCCTGTGAATATTTGGTATTCGAAATTGACATCAGCCACAATGGAATTTGACACTGCTGTGGCCTGCTAGATAACATTTCTTTTTCTCCTTCTCGATATTGCAATTTATCACATAGTCAAGGAACATGTTTTCTGAAATCCAGAACGTTGTGTGTTGAAGTATTGACGAGTCAAAACGAGCGTAATAGTGATCCTCAAGGGATATATATACAATGAGCAAATTTTATCCTTGAGTGACAGGAGCCTGCTTCATAACACACACAAGGAGTAATTAGTAATCTTCACCCTGGTCCAATTCCAAGCTATAAAAGAACAAAGCAACCACTATGTTAAAGAAAGCTCCCACAACCACATCTCTACCAGTAGGTGATTACAAAAATAAACCTTTTAAATGACTGTTTCCCATTCTGTGTGAGAAGCTAAAAATAATTGGGAATTTCCCTGATGTAATTCTTAGGGACCTGTAAACCGTCAGAGATTTAATTCGGCCTGGAACCATGACAATGACTTGATTTGGCTTGAAACCAATCACCAAGGTTCGATATTTTCGAACCCAAGCTATGGTAGAATGATTCAGTTGCATTATAGGAAACCATTGCAGCTTCCAATGTCCATCACAGGCAGTTTAACAGAAATTCAAGACAACAAAATCATCTATACTGAATTATGACAGCACTGAATGCTATAGTATTAGCAGATAGTTTGTATGGTTGATATTAAATACATAAAAGATCACTCAAGGTTTGAGCTTTGAGTCACATAGTATCTGAAATTTTGCCTGGAAAACTAATTGGTGACAGAGATGTACATACAAACTACTGAACAAATAAATGAACACACATTCAGACTTACAAAATTACTCTCACCTTGAAAACTCATTTGACAAAGGCAATATCAAAACAAGCCCCACATTTTGTAATAATGTCAAAGCCTGCCAGCAGCCCTTGTACAAGGGATTAATCAGGCCGACTTTAGCATTGTCCAGCAGATTTCCTTTTAACAAAGCACTCTGATTTTACAATACAATGCATGACACTTTTCAAAGACAGCACTAAGAATTTAACAACTTTTATCTTTCTTGAGAGAGGTCAATGAGCTCTGTCAAAGATGATATAATTTGTTAAATTCTCAGTTGCATTATGGGAAATCATTGCAGCGGAAAACTGGATACCTGGATATCAGAGTGCAGAGAGTTAATGAAATGTTATTCTCATATGGCTTATGCATCGACCTTGTGAAAAATGTTTCGGGGATGATAACAAGGCCTATGAACCTCAGGTAGACAAACTGCAAAGCCTGTGCAAATTATTCCATTTACGACAAAAATTATTCCCATGACAAAACATTATATACATTAATCCTTTACCTAATGAATCGCCCGCATACTTTGGAAATTCAGCAGTTGAAAAAATTAAATTTTTCAAAATATTTCAACAAAACCATATCAAGTGGTTATGGTTTTGTTGAAGTTTTTGGAATAATTTATAAAAATAGTAATTAAAATGATAAAATTTCATTTTCTCTGCGTAGGGTAAAGGGTTAACCCTTTACCAAATGGATAGACCACATCCACCCATGTAATATACAAATTCAGCAGTTGAAAAAAATTATTTAAAAAAAAATTTCAACAAAACAATTTGGATATCTTGTTTGTTGGATAAATTGTTAAGCAACAAACAGAATTGTGATGGACACCAAGTGAGGAGAAGGGAAGTAACTCTAAAACTAGATACACCAAGGCATCTATCTATTGGGAACAAAGAAATCTCCACTGGGAACAAAGAAATCTGATCTCAGAAGAGGTACAAAGTCTACCAACAATGCATGTATCGAACAAGTACAGAGTTGACCAGTTTTGACCAGTTTCTCATATTAATTTCCAAATTACGAATTGATATTTCACCAACCTTTACTGAAGAGCACATCCTTAAAAATGCATTTACTATTATCCGTTATGTCTTTTGCTGGCCATATGCAACAAGGTTTAACATTAAGAATCACATATTTTTGGGAGTTTTCTTGCAGACTTCTATCAGTTATATACAATACTGTATCATCACTCTCAGGCTGCCAAAAAAAGAAAAAAAAACAACATGAAATATCCTTTCAGTGGAGTGAACCCTTTCCCTAACATAATGGTAAAAAGGCAGTTGATGCCCTCTCACTGGAACAGCCCACTGAGCTTATTCCAAAAGGGGTCCTTAGCTATTTTTTGAGGCAGAAAAAAAATGAAAAATTTTAATGAAGAATTTTTTTGCTAGAATCATCTGCTATTTATGTTAGTTAAGGGTTAACTCCAAGTGTGACAGAATATTGACAAATGCCAAACCAATCAATAGGCTTTGAAGCCAGGACTAGGACCCCATCATCTAGCCATGTATGTTTCTGCCACCATACTGACTGACTGAGCTAATGCACGATACCAAAAGGGTTGGAATTAATTCAGTGCCTGCCCCATGTCCAATGTGTGAGAATTAACAATTCCTGACTGTTGTCTGCAGTAACTGGCTATGAGTGTAGCCTATACTATGCGGAGATATCCATGGATCAAATGCTTTTCACATTCAATGGGGCTGGAACAGACCAATGTTATATTAGTCTGTGGATCCAGTTTTAAGACATAACCCCCTTTTAATGATTTATGAAGATGCATTTGCCTGAATTTAAATGTATATCATCTGTATCAAGCTATGTTAAATACATTTACATATGTTATTCTGTCTCCAATACAGAGCTTGCTCTCAGCTGTAAAGCTGAGCAATGCTGGAAAGCTGAGTGATTATGTAAAGAAGAAGCATCCTGTTTAGAGTTTAATCCCAGGAACGGGAATTCCCAGGTTCCTGGTTCCAAAAGCTGGCCCCGATACTTGGGAGATCTACAGCACGGAACCCTCCACACCTGAAGTTTTTACAGTCCTGATTCCTGACGAACCATTTTCAATAAATCACTGTAACTCTCAACCAGTTCTGGAGGACCCCCACCCCCTCCCTTTCAACAGCACAATCTTCTTCACTCACTTCAAAGTTCAAACTCGTCCTCATTTGCAGAATCACTAGTACACTATTCACCACCTCCTCCAACATCAACATCCTCTTCACAGCTGTCACCAGTCTCCTCTGCTTAAAGCAGAGGAGACTGGTGATGGCAGTGAAGAGGGTGTTGATGTTGGAGAAGTCTGAGGTGGTCAAAAAAAATAACGACGGGATTGAAGTGGGTTTGGAATATCATACTTATCTTAGGAAAGGAACTTTTCCATTTGGAGATGGGAGATTGCCAATGAAATATGCTCATTATCATTAAAATAAATGCATCATGTTACCCTCGTAAATTTGCTTGATATTACCCGGGATATTTCCCGGTTCCCAGTTCTGAGAGTAATTTCATTCCCGTTCCCAGTTCCTAGAAAACCAGGGAATATATTAAACCCTAATTCTGTTTTACAAAACCATCATTAGGGAAACGAGTATGGAAGTATGGAAGTAACTTCATTTACAAATGATATATAAATACTTTCCATAATAATGCAGGAGATAGTCTCACTTTCTGACAGAAATTGAGGTTAAGCATTCAACTCATGAGATTTTAACCCTTTACCTAACACGTGATGTTATGATGATCGGAATTGGGATCAGTTATCGGCCGATAACTACTCATCGAAAAAACATCGGACCTTGCACTTGAATATCGCCTTTTGTCGATTAGTAAAAAAAAACAAAAAAAAAAAAACAGGAAAAATGTTACTAAGGTAACACATGCCCCCCCCCCTCCTTGTGACCTACACCTTGCAGATGCGGTGGAAACTATTATACGTGACACACCTTCTTACTGTCCTTAACATTTGTAAAAAGTTTAACAATTGTACTATGATTCACTTCTGAGATATGGCTGAGACACGAATATTGACCGACTTTTAGTGTGACCTTGAAATGTGACCTTGACCTTGAAGGTACGAACCCGTCTATGGTGTGTGACACAACCTCCCATGGTCCTTTATAATTGAGTGAAGTTTGAAGACTGCGGCCCTAACCGTGTTCAGTGTGACCTTGAAATGTGACCTTGACCTTACGGACCTGGCTGTGGTGTGCAACACATCCACCCGTTGTCCTTTATAATTGAGCGATGTTTGATGATTGTACCTCTAATAGTTTTGGAGTTATGCTTGAGACACGATTTGAGACCCTGAACATATGAAGGTCAATTGTGACCTCCACCTTGGAGATGCGGCGGAAACTATTATACGCGACACACCTTCTGACTGTCCTTAACATTTGTAAAAAGTTTAACAATTGTACTATGATTCATTTCTGAGTTATGGCTGAGACACAAATATTGACCAATTTTTAGTGTGACCTTGAAATGTGACCTTGACCTTGAAGGTACGAACCAGGCTATGGTGTGCGACACATCCTCCCATGGTCCTTTATAATTGTGTGAAGGTTGATGACTGTGGCCCTAACCGTTTTTGAGTTATTGGCTTGGACACACACACACACACTCACTCACACACAAACACACACACATGCACACTTCAATCACTATATGCCACCCGACTTAAGTCGGGGGAGGGGGCATAAAAAAAAACAGTATTTATTTATTTATTTATTGATTGATGTTTAAGGTCACATATTTATGCACAATGGCTAATCATGACCGTGTGACAGTTTTACGGGTGGAGGAAGCCGGAGTACCCGGAGAGAACCACTGAGCAACGACGAGCAGCTGCCAGCTCCCCAACATCGTAACTCTGCACTGCAGCACAGGCAGGGTTAGATTGGTTGAAGACATGCGTACCATCGACATGCAGTACGCCTTAGTACACGGTGTCATCGTGCCATGGGGGTGAAGTGTCTTGCCCAAGGCCACAACGCGGTTGCCGCAGGTGGGATTCGAACCGAGGACCTCTCGGCTTGCAACCTGCACCTCTACCTACTGAGCCACCACGCCCCCCCCCCCCCCCCAAAAAAAAAAAAACAGTGAAAATTTATCAAAGTATATGAGTGAAAAGAGATCTTTTACCAACCTAATACCGTGAAAGCGTGACAATTTTCAAAATTTGAACAGCTAAAAGCATTTCCCCGACATCACATACACCATCATAAATAGAGTTGTGTTTGGATGTGGATTATGGATTTGGGATGCATTCTGAATTTCGCAGAGTTGTTCGATCTGTGTACAGAGTATTTCCAGACATGCGCATCTGTATGAGAAATTGAGAATACACACCAGAAGAGTTGAAAAGTGGGAGAAAGACAAGGACATGCAATAGGGGAAGAACAATTCGGAACCAAAACAATTCACACCCAGTTTTTAGTTTTCTGTCCGTTTCGGCACTAGCTTCAGGACGATTCAGCAACCTTAGTATCAAAGTGTTGTCATTTGTTTTTGTTCACATGAATATGTCTTGATCTATCTTACTTCGAAGTTCAAAGTATTATAGTAGAAAGGGGAGGGTGGTCTTTCACTATATACAACACAGGGGTAATAATGTACCTGAACATCGGAATCGGAAATCGGCCGGTAACGCCTTCAGATAATCGGAAATCGGTCCGATGGCAAATTTCATTATTGGAACATCACTATACTTAACATAAAAAGCAGACGACACTTCTTGAACAATTCTTGAATAACTAATTTTTTTCATTTTTTTGTCTCAAACACATAGGTCATGACCCCTCGTTGGAATGGGCTCATTGAGCTCGTTCCAATGAGGGGTCATGACCTATGTTTTTGAGACAAAAAATGAAAAAAATAATGAAAATTAATTGGCGATTTTTTAGAATAGCGCTGGCCGGTTTTGACTGTTACGTTAGGTAAAGGGTTATCCGATTAAGCGTCTCATCTCTACTGACTTGACTGTGGTTTGCTCATAGTACCAAAGGGAAATTCACATCAGGAAAATACAGAATAAGTTGTTCTTGTATCATTCTACCACAGTGCCACAAATATCACAGCCAATGAGCTCAACAGTGACATTATTATACTAACACAAATCATATCTACAGTAATTTTGTGACTTATTCTAAATACACAAAACCCTTAAAGCCCTATTTCAGGTGTATGCAATCTCGGAGCATGTGCTCTCACTATGCCATCTTCAAGAGTTCTGCTGACAGTATAGACAAAGTACCTGGGCAGTGATTTCTAGACAAATCTTGGCTGCCAGTTAACCCTTTACCTAACATGAAAAGCAGACGACACTTGCAAAAAAAATTCTTGAATAACTAATTTTTTTCATTTTTTGTCTCAAAAACATAGGTTATGACCCCTCATTGGAACGAGCTCGACGAGCTCGTTCCAATGAGGGGTCATAACCTATGTTTTTGAGACAATAAATGAAAAAATAATGAAAATTAATTGGCGATTTTTTAGAATAGCGCTGGCCGGTTTTGACTGTTGCGTTGGGTGAAGGGTTAAAGCAGAACAAATTATAAATCATTCTATCAAGAAATGTATTTTTAAAAAGTCCAGATAAAAGGACATTGAGAGATGAAGGGGTGGAGCACCCCTTTAATGGGTGAACATCCTACCTTAGGTAGTTAATGTTGAATTTTAAAAAGTTTAGAATAAAATATTCAGGAACACATAGACTATTCAGTAATTTGACCTCAGTACTTACAGTACGTGGAGAGTGTATTATCACTAAATCACCCGCAGAGTGGAGATTCCACCCAGGCAATAATTGCGAATTTGTTGCAAAGCACAACCAGCAGCAGCAATGTTTCAGCCAATGGACCTCCGGGTTAAACCCGGAGGTCCATTGGCTGAAACATTGCTTGTGTTTTTTGTCGATATGAACAAAATTTGAAAGTTATAGCTTGGATGATAACCCCACTCTGCGGGTGATTTACTTACAATCCACTCTCCACATACTGTAGCATTCAATTTGAATTTTGACACTTCTTACAGCTCATCCATGTTCTTCAAAGCATCAACATCTGTACCTGCATTCAAATGGTATTGGAGAGTCGTTTAATGCATCATATAGGGTTGTCACCCCTTCTCAGTAATCATAATTAAAAAAATAATTAAATCTTATGGCATAAATTACCAATTTTCCTGCATTTCTGACATTTATTTTGTCATAGCATTGGAATGGAACCTTCTACTAATACAACTTTGTAGTGGGCATAACCTCAGAGATTATTTTATGGTTTCACATTTCCTTGGTAAAATATTTCTAATGAGTTCAGAGAACAATGCATTACAAACTGCCGGCGGTCCGCTTTTTATGAGTTTATGCCACGTCTCAGGTATTTATGGAAGATTTAATTTTCAGCACTGTTGATTTGATTTAATTCAATTTTTGACATTTTCCAGTCCTCATTTACATGAGGCATTATAACATCAAGAAGCAGTCCCATATCGCAGAAAATCAAATACAGTGGAGCCCACTTAATTGGATATCTCTTCATTGTATATCCCTGTTAATTGAATATAATTTTCAAACACAAAACCATTTACCATACCTTCAGTACAAATTTGATCTGTTAATTGCATATGGGTTGTAGAGTAAACTCCTGTTAATTGTATATAAATTTTTGTAAAATTCCCCTTATTTATCAACCATTTTGGCCTCACTACATCCAATACAGGCATTTATTCTATTATATCTTGTTTGACAGAGCTCTGTCAAACAAGATATAATAGAATAAATCCTCAGTTTACCCCAGAACACAGGAAACTGACCAAATCCCTGTTAATTGTATACTCCTGTTAACTGAATAATTTTCACTGGCAAAATGGATATTCAATTAAGAGGATTCTACTGTATTGTATTGTACATGATAAATGTATCAGGCAGTGCTTTTAATATATCTTAGAAAACAGTGTCATTAATATATTGTGGCTAGTAGTGATCAAAACTTCAATTTTTTTTACTTTTTACACTTATAATACAGTGGAGCCCACTTAATTGGATATCTCTTAATTGTATATCCCTGTTAATTGAATATAATTTCTCAACACAAAACCATTTTCCATATCTCCAGTACAAATTTGACCTGTTAATTGAATATAGGTTATAGAGTAAATTCCTGTTAATTGAATAAAAAAATGTGTAACCTGTCGAGAAATTACCCTGATTCTCCCCAGTTTTTCTTTGTTTATAGAAGCATTTGGCCTCAGTACATCCAATATAGGCATTTAATCTATTATATCTTGTTTGACAGAGCTCATAGAGCTCTGTCAAACAAGATATAATAGAATAAATGCTAAGTTTATCTCTAGAATTGAAAGTGACACAATCCCTGTTAATTGAATATTCCTGTTAATTGAATAATTTTCATTGGCAAAGTGACTATTCAATTAACAGGGTTTCACTGTACTTCATAGCCAAGGTTAAGCATGAAATGGTCATTGTTTTGTGGGAGAAACAACTTCAAAGATCATTCAAAAGATATGGAGAAACATGCATTACAAAATGGAGCAATTTCATGGTGTTATGCTCATATTTAGCAAAAAACGAGAAATTGTTTTTTATTTGACCACTTGAGACCCATGAAAGCTACCACAGAATCACCTTTAGTGCATAAACAAAATTGATTAATCACAAAAAAAAAACCTCAGTTTTTTACAGCTTTTACTCTTTTCAACATTTTACCAATTGTTCAAGCCATTTGTTTGTAAATTCAAAGAGTTTAAAATTTTGTTCCCTTTTCCTTAACCCTTTACCCAACACAGAGAATATCAAAATTTATTATTTTAATTACTATTTTTTAAAACTTTTCAACAAAACCATATCATGTGACCTCTCAATGGAACGAGCTTGTTGAGCTCGTTCCAATGAGGGGTCACATGATATAGTTTTGTTGAAATACTTTGAAAAAATTCTTTTTTTCAACTGCCCAATTTAAAAATTACGCGGTCAGATGTGGGCGATTCGTTAGGTAAAGGGTTAATAATCCCTATTGAAGTACTTAGAATATATCACAATATTTTGGGTTATCAAATTTGCTCACTTGTCTTTGACATGTCAAAATTTATGGGAGTGTGCTTAGAGGCACACTCCCATAAACTGTGACGAGAAATTCACACAGATGTAATTATTAAAAAATTTTTTTTATCAGGGTTTAACGAGACATTAACAGCCAGGGTCATATCATGTCGGTGACAGTTTTACGGGTGGAGGAAGCCGGAGTACCCTGAGAAAACTACCAAGCAACAATGAGCCGCTCTCCAACATCGTAACTCTGCACCGCGACACAGGCACGGTTAGATTGGTTGAAGACATGCACACCGTCGATGTGCAGTACGCCTTAGTAACGTGCAGTACACCTTAGTACACAGCGTCATCGTGCCCCCATGTAGGCAATCAGGGTTAAGTGCCTTGCCCAAGGACAAAATGCAGAAGTGTGAATCAGTTGCTGAAATGGTCACCAATCTAACTACTAACCGCACTCGATGTTGCTTAACTTCAGTGATCTGACGAGAACCAGTTACCACGACGCCACTACGCCCCCCACACAGATGTAATAGTTTCACTTAAAGATGATATAAAGCACATCCACAGAATATGAAACCTTTATGTTGCGGCACCTGTACTTCAGAATAAAGACCAAATATGGGCTTCCAGTATTCTACAATTCTACCAGTTGTAACAGTTTAGTGCTTACCTTGTGAACAAATATAACTTTACCATAAAAAGAAACTCTTCCACCAATCTTAAAATCCTACAAGTGTAAAATAATTCATTAATTTAATTGATAATACATACCTGTGCACAAATATTAACAACAGTGTAAAGGACAGAGAAAAGCACAGATGGATAGATGATGGGACAGAAAGAATGATGTCTCCTGATCAAGCCAGAAAATAAGCAGACTGTCATTTGCAAACTGAGGTGCCCAGAGGGTGAATTTAGCGATGCTACCCTGCAATGCAGGGTAGCATCTCTAAATTTATCCTCTGTGAACCTCAATCTGAATCAGGGTCTCACAACTAAACAGAAAGAGGTACACAAAGGATAAATTGGCCCACTGTATCGGATAGCATCATCAAATTCACCTTCTGGGGACCTCATTTTGCAAATGTCAGACAGCTTATTTTCAGGCCTGCTCCTGATTGAATTCCAAACAATCTTTATTAGAATAATGAAGGCTCCTCCTTGACATGCCTGCTGATAAGAAAAAAATATTGATCAGTGAGAATCTGTCTGCTGGAGAAGACTGTCTGCTGCACATGCCAACTACCAAAGCAAGGCTGTTTACACTCAGAACACATCCTGAACCAGGTATTGATAAAGCCCCACAAAGTAGATCTTCTGTTTCTCAAGCCATCTTTTGTAAAATTGTATGTGGGCAGAGTTGTTCTATTTTATCTTTGTAATTATTTCTTTGCCATCAAAAGTTAATGTTCTTGGTGTGTTTTATGTTTTAAGCCTCATATTCTACAGAATAGCGTGGATGGTGGTGTATTTCATTCATTGAGTGCCAGAAGGGTCCGCAATGCTAATTCTCAGGCCCTACCACATCGACCTTTTGGCTGCCGCATGCTCTCTTTTCATAACCAATGCAAACTTAAAAAAAATTAAAATTAAATGATTTATGTCCAATATTTTAACAAAATTGATAAATTTGTCCCTTGAGCACAACAAGGCTTTGCAATGCTCTAGCATTGCAAAGCCTTCTTGCATTCAAGGGACAAAATATGCCACCACCCATGCTATTCTGTAGATAAAACATAAATCACACCAAAAACATGAACTTTTGATGGCAAAGAAATAATTACAAAAATAAAAAATAAAATAAACGTCTGCCCGCATGCAATTTTACCAAAAAAAATGGCCTTTAGAAACAGAAGATCTACTTTGTGGTGCCTAATTTAAGAATAAGAGAAGAATTTTGGTGAAAGCATGTAAGGTACCTAGTTCAACATTAAGTAGGTGGGGTGAGGTACATATGTCATCATCAGGCAATGATACTGGCAACTAATTACCCAAATGGAGATCTGGAATCTTTTGCATGAAAGTCAGAATAGATACTTGCTGCATGGCGAAGCTAGGGAATAAAACTCTAGAGAAACATTGTTTTCATAGCTTAAAATATCAGTTTTAAAGACAGCATGTTCCCTGAGGAGAATCTTCTGTTAATCCCAGATAAGAGAATTAAATTAGAGATGTGATGAGAACAGGTTGTTTTGATGTGAGAGGTAGAAAAGAAATCATTGTTCTTCCATAAACTGTACTTATTACGATACAACAAAACTGTGTGCATTTCTCCAGGTTTTCAAAGAAGATATTTTCCCTTTATACAATAAATTTTTAAAATATTGGACATCACTATACACAGAAATGGCTATTTACATTCTGTTGTTATTTTTTTTAATTTTCTCCCAAACTATAGCTTATGATCCCTCACTGAGTTCATTTCAACAGACTGTGTTGGGAGCAAAAATAGTTAAGGGCCTATTTAACTCTTTACCGAACACGAAAGACAGACGAGAAATGCAAACAAAATTTTTGAATAACTAATTGTTTTTCATTTTTGTGTTTAAAACATAGCTTATGATTCCTCATTGGAATAAGCGCAATGAGCTTGTTCCAATGAGGGGTCATTAACTATGTTTTTGAGATCAAAAAAATGAAACAATAATGAAAATTGAAGGGTGAGTTTTGTGAAGAGCTCTGGCCGGTTTTACCCTCTGTGAACCTCAATTTGAATCAAGGTCTGAACAGAAAGAGGCACCCATTGGATAAATCGGCCCACTATATGGGATAGCAGCAGCAAATTCACCCCCTTGGACCTCATTCTGCATTTGACAGCTTGCTTATTTTCAGGCTTGGCTTCTAGCACTCAACCAGTTAAGTAATGGAACATCAAGTGGAAAATTAACTAAATTTATTATTTTATCTACCTCATTAATGGAATGCATCAAAGACATCTTAACTCCACAAAATAAATCCATGTCTGCTTTTCCAGCTTGTAATTTCTTCCATTCTTTACCATCATCTTGTGAACTTAAAACATAGCAAAATCCAGGAGGTTGCACACTCTGAACCTGTCATTTGAAAAATTATTGGAATCTTATTCAGTATTTTAGGCAAAACCGCTGACAATTTTGATGGTAATGAGAAATTGCTAAGTCGAAAATGACCATAACTCATGTAAAATAAGGCCACTCGGTCACATGTCCCCGAAAAAACAAGTAAAAAAAGGGGCATAACTGTAGTAAAAATGATCAGTCCGAACCCATATTCGAACTTGACCTGTATTATTACCCCAGAAAGTCACATACCAAAATTCTTGGAGTTATCATCCGGACACCGCAAATCTTGAAATTTCTAAGTCGAAAAAGGGATATAACTCTAATAAAAATAACCTGGCCAAACCCATATTCAAACTTGACCTGTGGTTTGGGCTAAGAAGGTCACATACCAAAATTGGTTCCAATCAAATGATCCAAACTAGAGTTATCATGGGGACATCAAGTGGGATGGACACACAGACGGATGGACAGATGGACACCGCTGATTTCTATAATCCCCCAAAAAATTTTTCGGGGGACAATAATTGGATGGAACCCACATTCGAACTTGGCTTTATTAATATAGGTCCCAATTGTGGTTGAGATCAAATAATCCAAAATGGAGTTATTGGTCAGAAACCAAAAATGTTAATAGAAGGTCAAATTGTAAGTTGAAAAAAAAGGGCCCATAACTCATGTAAAAATAATTGGACAGAACCCATATTCGAACTTGGCCTGTATGATTAGCTGGGGAATACACATACCAACTATGGTTGAAATCAAATAATCCAATCTGGAGTTATTGGTCAAAAATCGACAGACAGATGGATGGACAGACAGACAGACAGATGGATGGACAGACAGACCATTTACATAATATGACCGTTTTTACAAACAGGCAAAAAAAATATATATTAAATGATGAAAAAAAATTTTGAAGGGATTTCTTTGAAAAGTAATGGCAAGAAATGGTAATGTGTGATTGCAAGAAAGTCCAACAAAGCATTAGGAGACAACTCATATAAGCCTAAGGGTTTCTGCCGAATCCTAGTCTACTTACCAACTCAGTTATCACTGTTGCTGTTATATTGTGTACTAGTAGAAAACCCTTTTTATTGTTCTATTATATACTCTTATGTAATGTATACAAATAACATAAGACCTAAAAAAATAAAAAATCTGTTTCTCAGGTCCTCCCACATGGTCCTTTCGGCTTCCGCATGCTCTCTTTTTATTACCAATTTAAACTTAAAAAAATCAAAATCAAATGGTTTATGTCTGATATTTTACCCAAGTTAAAAAAATTGATGAATTTTAGCATTGCAAAGCCTTCTTGCACTCAAGGGATGAAATACACCAACACCCATGCTATTCTGCAGATTATGAGGCCTAAAACTTGAACCAAGAACATGAACTTTTGATGGCAAAGAAGAAATTACTGAAATAAAAAATAAAATAAAAAACCGCTCGCCAGCATGCAATTTCACAAATAATGGCCTGAGAAACAGAAGATCTACTTTGTGTGGCCTAATCTTGAAAACATATTCTTTAAACTAACAAGGGCAATAACCCTTTAAAAAAAACTTGTACAGGGCTGGTTCACAATCCCATTCATGTCATTACCACCAAAAAACTTTCTATTAAATTTCGAAAAAAAATCTTGAACAGTTTTCTTTGAAATGTAGTGACAGGAAATATGGTAATGAGATGAATGTAAATTTTAAGAACAACAAGGGGAATAAGTCTTAAGGGAAAAACTTACACCTGGTTGTTTTGTAATCCCCTTCATGATAGTATCATCAAAAAGCTATATGTTAAATTCTTTTAAAAATGAAAGTGTCAATGACACTGTAACTCAACTTTTTTAAGACATGTCCATGTATAGTATTTGACACAGTAATGACAAACATCTAGGTAATGACCTGATAACAAAGGTACATGTAAAGTATTGTAACGGTCTGTACATAAATGCTGACCGCAGCCTGTAACAAATATATAAGTAAAGTATTGTAAAGGTGGGGTGACAGTTAGATGCTAAACTAGAAAAGAAATCTTTGAGTCCCAGAGTGCGTCTGACTGAACCCCAAAATATTTGTTGTCATAGCACAGTGATAACAAAGGCACCCAAAAACATTTGTTCCTGTCACAAGGTGATAACAAAGGTACCCCAAGAAGTTTCGTTAAGATCGGTTCATAAATACAGACTCTAGCCTGTGCCATATTGACATATGCACTTACTGTGTATAAGTAGCACTGAACAAATCAAAGTTCATCTAATTTGCATAATTTCTGCACCCGAAAAAAACCCGTATTATATGTGATGTATTCCATGTTACTAAACATTCCTACAAAAATTTATTCAAATCAGAACTTTCATACAGAAGTTCTGTACAAAAAACTGATTGCACTAATTTTGGTACAAAATGGCTGTTGGTGGCCATCTTGAATTTTGGACCACACCCAAAAACACTCATTCTCATCCCACAGTGATAACAAAGGTACCCAAGAAGTTTCGTAATGATCGGTTCATAAATACAGCCTCTAGCCTGAGCCGTATAGAAGTTGTGTACAAAAAACTGATTGGACCTAATTTCGGTACAAAATGGCCACTGGCAGCCATCTTGAATTTTGGCCCGCACCCAGAAACACTCGTTCTCGTCCGAAGGTGATAACAAAGGTACCCAAGAAGTTTAATGAAGATCGGTTCATAAATACAGCGTCTAGCCCGAGCCGTATTGACACATGCACTTACTGTGTATAAGTAGCACTGAATAAATCAGTTCATCTAATTTGCATAATTTCTGCTCGAGAAAAAAACCTGTATTATATGTGATGTATTCCATGTTACAAAACATTCATACAAAAGTTTATTCAAATCAGAACTTTCATACAGAAGTTCTGTACAAAAAACTGATTGCAGTCATTTTGGTACAAAATGGCCGCTGGCAGCCATCCTGAATTTCGGACCACACTCCTAAACACTTGTTCTCGTCCCAAGGTGATAAAAAAGGTACCCAAGAAGTTTCGTGAAGATCGATTCATAAATACAGCCTCCATCCCTAGCCGTAATGACATGTGCACTTACAGTGTACAGTAGCACTGAATAAATCCAAGTTCATCTAATTTGCATAATTTCTGCACGAGAAAAAAACCTGTATTATATGTGATGTATTCCATGTTACTAAACATTCATACAAAAATTTATTCAAATCAGAACTTTCATACAGAAGTTCTGTACAAAAAACTGATTGCACTAACTAAAGTACAAAATGGCTGCTGATGGCCATCTTGAACTTCGGACTGCACCCAAAACCACTCGTTCTCGTCCCACGTTGATAACAAAGGTACTCAAGAAGTTTCGTAAAGATCGGTTCATAAATACGGCCACTAGCCAGAGCCGTATTGGCATTTGCAGTTGCAGTGCCGAAAGTAACACTAAATAGATCAAAGTTAGTCCAAATTACCATAATTTATGAACAAGAAAAAAACCCGTATTATATGTGATGTATCCCATGATACTAAACATTCACACAAAAAATTATTCAAATCAGCGCTTTCATATGGAAGTTCTGCGCAAAAATCTGATTGCAGCTAATTTTGTACAAAATGGCTGCCAGCGGCAATCTTGAATGTTAGACCGGACACAAAAACACTCGTTCTCATCCCACGGTGATAACAAAGGTACCCAAGACATTTAGTAAAGATCGGTTCGTAAATACAGACTCTAGCACAAGCCATGTTGATGGCTTGATGGACAGACAGACAGGCGACGGACGACGACAATACCTCAAATTTGGCTTCGCCAAATCTTGAACTGTTTTCTTTGAGATGGGAGGACTATTTGTTTGTTTGTTTTATTGGGGTTTAATGACACTTTCAACAGCCAGGGATGATAATAAATGATAATGAGATGACAATATATTCCAAATCCAACAAGGCATAATAACTCTTGAAGAAATACTTGAACCAAGCTTCTTCGCAATCCCCTTTATATTATCAGCAAAAAGCTATATATTAAATTTGGGAAAAATATTTTTTGGAATGGTTTTCTTTTAAATGTGATGACAAGAAATGGGAAAGGATGGACATATGGATGGAAGGACCAATGGAAGGACAGATAGGTACAGATGAAAGGATAGATGAAATCCATTCCAAAATACCCCACCCACTACGTGGCAGGTTTTAAAATAAAGAATGAAACTTGACAAATGAAAATAATCATTTAAAAATGCTGAAGTTAACTCTGGCATAAATAGCCAATGTGCAGAAATAGGTGACCTTAAACACCAATAAATAAATAAATAAATAAATAAATAAATAAATAAATAACACTGGCTTAGGAATTACAAATAAACAGATGATGCTCAACATGTTGGTGTAGGTACTGGAATTATGAGTGATTACAAGGAATATAATTTTTCCGCGTTTCGGTAGTTTAGCGGAAAAATGTTGTCTTTGGTAGACCATTCAAATAAACAAAGGTGTTGTTCAGTCCATGGGTTGTCAGGGTACTGATCACGTGAGTGAATCGGAGTGTAGTCACTTGAATGTTTGTGACTTTAGTTCAAGCGTTTTTGCAAACGAAAGAGCCACGCCATTTCAATTATGGACGACGCTCACCTCAATGATTTGGTAGAAAACAAAATTCAATCTGCAATGGTAGGCTGTCAGAACAGTATTCTCAATAAGATGGAAACATTACTTTCAGGTCAGCTGCAGAATTTTAAACGTGAAATAAATTCAAATCAGAGGGAAGTTTCGGAAGTTCAATTGGCTAAAATTCAACAAAACATTTTATGTAATGAAAGTTATAAATTTAACAAGAAGGGTTGTGAAGAACAGTTTAAGTTTAATACTCAAGTCAACAGCAAGCTCAAAGAAGCTGAATCTTTATTAAATGAAGCACCGGGTACCAGTGGTTTAGTCAATACAGCTAGAGACAAAATTATTGAAGGTATGAGTCTTATATCGCATCGACAGAAGCTGGTTAAACTGGCAGATTCATCTGAGTTTGGATGGAGGTTAGTTCAGGAATACGAATCACATCCGTTAGCCGAAGATTCGGAGGACGAGAAACGCATTTCTAAGGCGGAAGGGAGAGCCAGCAGGAAGGTTAAACAGCAGAAATTCAAGAAAACGAGGGCTAAATTTATTCCATACAGCGCTCCAGCATCAGCATCTTCTGCATCGTCGGCACCAGAATCTCGAGAATCATCTGTTAGAGCAGCAGTATTTCGTAACCGACCGGGTTTATGTTTTACTTGTGGTAAAGCGGAGCATTGGCGTGCCCAATGTAGCGTTAATACTGGCAGTGACAGTATTGGAAGTACACAAAAGATGAGTATTTTAATTGATAGTAATGATTTATGTAACAAAGCCGAAGAGTTTCCTGATAATGAAACTGCTGAAAGTAGAGCAAAACCCCTCGAAAGGGAAATTTTTAAGACCCCTGTAGGGCGTCTGAAAAGGGCATTCAGAAAATGGAATGACATTGGCGCAAGTAAACATATTTTGGATATTGTTCAGAATGGATACAAAATCCCCTTTTTGAGATTGCCTTCTGGAGTTTTATTGAAAAATAATTTATCATCTCGCACAGAGACTTCTTTCGTTGAAAGAGAAATAGAAAAATTATGTAGAAAAGGTTGTATTGTTGTTACTCAAGATCAGCCGACAGTGGTTAATCCCCTGTCGGTTGCATTTGGTAAGAAGAATAAACCTCGTTTAGTCTTGGATTGCCGGCACATCAATCCTTTTTTAGCTCAGTTCAAATTTAAGTACGAAGATGCAAAAATTGCTTTAGATATGTTTGCAAAGGGTGACTGGTTTTTTACTTTCGATTTGTCATCCGCATATCATCACGTGATGATTTTTTCCGAGCACTCTAAATATTTGGGATTTTCATGGACTTATGCCGATGGTGAAATTAAATATTTCATGTTTAAGGTCTTACCATTTGGTTTGGGGACTGCAAGCTATATATTTTCAAAACTTATGAGGGCAGTAGTTGCTTATTGGAGATCGCAGGGGCTGCGAGTTATTATGTTTTTAGATGACGGCATCGGGGCCGGGGTTTCTCAGGCGGACGCACAGAAAAATGGGAGTATGGTTAGGAGTGACTTGATTGAATTGGGTTTTTTGATTGCAGAAGAAAAATCATGCTGGGTACCATGTCAGAAAGCTGATTGGATTGGCTTTACATGGAATATGAGTGAGGGCAAGGTAAGTGTAACATTTGAACGGATAGAGAAATTGAAGCTCACAATACAGTCAGCATTATTTCAGTTGGAAAGTGTTAAACATTCGACCTTACATGTGAGGTTTTTAGCTTGCATAGTAGGCCAGATAGTTTCTCTTAAACTTGTTTTTGGCTGTATTGTGCAGCGCAGAACGAAAGGTATGACAAGATGCATTTTATCCAGAGCTAGCTGGAATGCGCCTGTTGTCATCACGACGGAGGCGAAAGCAGAGCTTTTGTTCTGGACCCGTAATTGTTCCAAACTGAATGTGTTCAGTTTGAACCCGAAATGTGAAAGTTTGTGTGATTTTTCTGTCTATACTGATGCCTCTGGTTTTGGTTATGGTGGTTACATTGAGGCTAATGATAACCATAATCAAATTGCATGTCACTGTGACGTAAGTAAGACAGACAATTGTTCCCAAGTGGGAAATGTTTGCAGTCCGTTGACTGAATGTAGACCTCACTGTGAGGTAGAGAGGGACTGGGTGCCCGGTGGACGTTTCGTCGAAAATACACTGAATGGTAAGAATAGTTTTTATTCTGTCCAGGACGAAGTTATTGGGGATTGGGACCCCACTGAATGTTTGGAAAGCTCAACTTGGAGGGAAATTGAGGCTGTACACAGAGTTATATGTAGTTGCATTGGTAGTGTAGAGGGATCGAAAATCAAGGTTTTCTCTGACAATCAAAATGTTTCAAAAATTTTAGCTACCGGTAGTAGAAATTCCAATTTACATGAAATTGTCCTTGACATTCACGATGTGTGCAACAAACATAATATAAATAATTTTCCTGTTTGGATTCCACGGGAGTTGAATGTTAAAGCGGATTTTTTGAGCAGATGCGGAGATAGTGATGATTGGGGCATTGATTGTAAAGTTTTTGAAAGTTTGGACAAAATATGGGGTCCACACACTGTAGACCGTTTTGCATCTAATTTCAACGCTAAATGTAAGCGTTTTAATAGTAGATGGTGGTGTAAAGGAACTGAAGGTGTTAATGCTTTTGGGCTGGTGTGGTCTCGGGACAACAACTGGTTAGTTCCACCAGTGCGTTTGGTCATTCAAACGCTGAAAAAGCTAGAAACTGATCACGCCGCCGGGACGTTAATTTTGCCTGAATGGAAATCTGCACCTTTTTGGCCTGTAATTTATGATCCAGTCAAATATTGTTTCATCAAGCAAGTTCATGAGGTAGTTTATTTGCATGATGTAACGGTTAAGGGCAGAGGTAATAACGGTATTTTCGGGGGGAAACCGTTAGCTTTCAGAATGATTGCTTTACGCATCAACTTTGTGTGAAACATTTTGTGTAGTAGAAATGGTAATTTGTTTGTATTGTATTTCAGATGTGAATTTAACGAGGAATGTGAGGGATAAACTCCAAGCATCAGGTATTTCTGATTTTGATAGACATTATGAAGATAGACTGACATTTTATTTACTTCATTCCAAGAGTGACAATACTGTTTCTAAATACTTTTATGCTTTCGAGAAATGGAAGAGATTTGCTATTGTAAAAACCTTTAACATTATTCCAGCTGAACCTATACATGTTGCTATTTATTTTACTGAACTGTTGGACGCTCGATCGTCAGTGCATTTAGTTACAACTGCTTTCTATGGTTTGAAATGGGCTCATAATTTAAATGGTCTTTTTGATCCCACCGATAATTTTTTTGTTAAGAACATGTTGGAAGCTGCAAAACGCCTTGCCTATAAGCCCGTAAATAAAAAAGACCCTGCTTCCGCAGATATGCTCAAGGAGCTATGTTTGATGTACGAGTCCGAATCGGACTTGGCAGTCATTAGGGATTTGTGTATGATTCTATTGAGTTTTGCAGGGTTTTTACGATTTGATGAATTGAGCAATCTGCTTTGCTCTGATGTTAAAATTCATGATACCTACCTGGCTTTAAAGTTGCGTAAAAGCAAAACAGACCAGTACAGGGATGGAAGTGAAATTTTAATTTCAAGAGGGGTAACAAGTGCCTGTCCATATTTAATGTTGTTGAAGTACATTGCAGCAGCTAAAGTTGATATCAATTCTGATAATTTTCTGTTTAAACCTTTAAACCGTTCCGGAGACAAATGTAATTTAATTAAGAAAAATAAGAAACTTAGCTATACCAGGGCCCGTGAGTGCATAATTAAACGTTTAAAGATTGTAACAGGTACTTTAAATATAGGTTTGCATTCATTAAGGTCTGGAGGAGCCACTGAAGCCGCCAGTCAGAATGTTTCTCAAAGGTGTATAAAACGACATGGTGGTTGGAAATCTGATCTGTGTAAAGATGGCTATGTGCAAGACTCAGAGACAAAACGTTTGGAGGTTACAAAAATTTTAGGCTTGTAAGCTCTGTACTTTTACATAGTTCGGTGTTTTTTCGTGGGAACACTGAGTTATAGATTAGTGCTAGTTTGCCTTTAGTTAATTTAGCATCTCCAGAAAATTGTGCACTTTGAGTGCATCTGTTTTGACACTCAAAAGTTTACATTTCTTTGTTATTTGTTTCTGCTCTTTAGAGCGTTTTTCAAAATGAGCATGAAAGTTTATATTATCTTTCGTATTTCATAAGGGAATAATTTAAACCAGTTTTTGGGTGTGCTTGCGTATCTTTCTTTGTTTTCTTTCAAGTCGCACTTCGCTTGATGGGATATAGATAATAGTTGTTATTTGTTTATTTGGGTATATGAAAGACTATAATTTTTCCGCGTTTCGGTAGTTTAGCGGAAAAATGTTGTCTTTGGTAGACCATTCAAATAAACAAAGGTGTTGTTCAGTCCATGGGTTGTCAGGGTACTGATCACGTGAGTGAATCGGAGTGTAGTCACTTGAATGTTTGTGACTTTAGTTCAAGCGTTTTTGCAAACGAAAGAGCCACGCAATTTCAATTTGCAACCTATTTGTGGGTGGAGATTAGATGTTTCGGTTTTTTCTGTTATTTGCCAATATTTGCCTAGTTTTTTCAAATTTGTTCCAATAAACATTGCATTCCAATAAATATTTGTATAAGTGAGATTCTGAGCTTACCCTGCAGGCGGTATTAGCATTGGCTCAGAATACAGGTTTCCCACTGGGTTTTTCCTGGCCCGCTATGTCGCCGATACTGGGGAATGTATGTACACACTTTGATGAGTGTTAAAATTCTAATATTTTGAATAATATTGTGAATAAATCCGCTGGCTCTTTTTCAAGTCGCACTTCGCTTGATGGCATATAGATAATAGTTGTTATTTGTTTATTTGGGTATATGAAAGACATAAAAGTTTTCATGAGCAGCTGAAAGCCACCAGTGAAAATTAAGGATCTTCTTGATAAAAAAAAAAATGCTGATTTTAAAAAAGTTTTTTTTGTATATGTGCTCACATTGTCAGTACAAACTTAACAGTCACTGCACTGTCGAAATAATTAACTGGAGTCCCCAAAACAGGATTCATCTCAAGACCTTTGTTATGAAATTGAAGCAACAGAAGCTTCCAAAATGACACTGAATTCAAGTATATTTAAGTATGGGCTAATGACCTGACCAGAAGAAATGTGCAACTAAGCTCAGCTGTGTCATTAAAGCTACTAGGGTTAAAATAAATACACAGAACAACATGCATGTGAATGGGTTAATCAATATGGCATGGGTGCCAGCGTGGAAGGGTAAAACGAGAGGCCACATGCCTCGAGTTTTATCTTTCTGCGATGACACAAGTGCCATTTCGATTAACCCATTCACACACGCATTTCATTGTGTTTATTACATGCCTTCATGTCTATAAAAACAATTATTAGAAGGACACTCAGCAATTCATTTGACAACTATCAACAAAAAGAACACATTTTATCGGACAACCAAATTTTCGAGGGGAACCCGTGTTACTATTTTGTCCCCTGAGTTCCAATGTGTTCTTTGTGCCTATTGGCACATAGAACACATTGGAACTCAGGTGTCCATTTTCAGGTATTGCTAGGGATTAAAATTGTAACTGCGATGCACGATTTGTAGAAAATTCCAGTGAAATTTTGCTTCTATTTAAAAAATGCTCTTCAACAATTTCCATTACGCACATACATGTGGAACAGATTTGTATTTTCTGCATGGTTTAGTGTTGATGTAGATGGGGATTACATAGAACAGGTGTGTAATAAAATAAAGGTACAATGGAACTCTGTCAGATGAAAAGTCACTTTATTGTCATTTTGTTAAAGAAAAATATTAAATTTAAGGAAATATTCATTTAACTGTAATGTGGTTGTTTTCCAATACAGTAAAACCTGTCTTGAAAGACCACTGTCTTGAGAGACCACCTGTCTTGAGAGACCACATCTGCCAGGCACCGATTGGTTTTACTCTATAATGGACCTGCTATGGGAGACCACCTGTCTTGAGAGACCATCTGTCTTGAGACCACCTGTCTTGAGAGACCACTGTGATCGAAAGGAATGGTTTTGCGTGCCGAAGGCACGCAGGGACGGTATGGAAGACAAGCCCCTTTCGACCCTCAGTGACTGTAGATGATTAGTTCTCACGTGTCTAGGAGTGTTGAAGGAGGAATGGCTTCAGGTACTCTGCAGGTGTCACCAGTTGCGTCGTGATGGTCTCTTGGCTGATGTCGGTTGAACCCTCGGGTGAGGACCAGTGTGAGAGGTTGGGTCCTCTCACAAAGGTACTACCTCTCCCCGAGGGTGCAGTCGGTCTGGATTTTCGGGCAAGTATAGTCTGCCGCTTTGAGGATGATTTTGAGTGATGGCCATCACTGGCAAGTATAATCTGCCTCAGGCTGTCTCTGTTTGGTTGGACTCTTTGAAGGAAAACAAAAACGACCCCTTTCGGGGACCACCAAGAAGAAGACCCGAACTTCCCTGGTTCGGGGGCAGTCCTGCATTGTAATCCTATTGGGTTGGGACAAAAAGATGCACAATGCGCTTACAAAAAGGGGCAGAGGCGGGACGCAGGACCAACGCTCGCCTCCCCTAAAGTGGTCGACCACTTTTAGGGATGAAGCGGAGAATGTACAGGAACCATGGGGGTTACCGTTTCTGTAATGGTTGGACTGTCCGTAGCGGTTATTGGGGTGCTGGTCAAAAAGCATCTTCTGTGTACCTGCTTAAAAGAAGAAGGCAGAATTAGTTTTCATTAGAATAAAAGATAAAAGTAGCACATTATGTTTTAATTGTGATCACAGTTAAGCTGCTGATCAGCCTGTTATATTACCTTCATAGAGTGATAGTGAGTTTGTAGCGGGAGGGTAACAGGTTTAGACACTAAACCACACCCGAGAGTGTTTCTGTTATGCCCTTCGCTGGTTTCGACCATATTTAGATTAATTTGAGTTAATTTAGGATCACGATTAAACACTGCAAATCCAACCCCCGGCCGGGGAGGCCCAGCCCACACAAAACGCTCTCGCCTGGTATCTCGAGCGTCCTGTGTGGGCCTGAGCCCCCCCGGCCGGAAATGAGATCTACAGTATCCAATCGTGATTTAGTTTTAGTTGAGTCGATGAAGGCAGCCCTTTCTGGTAGAAGGCCACAGTTAAGCTGTTTTTCTGCCTGTTTATTCACCTTCTCGTTCCCTATTTATTTAGTTTTTTAACAATATTTAATCCTCATGTAATATTACCTGAGTCGGTGAAGGCAGCCCTTTCTGGTAGAAGGCCACAGTTAAGCTGTTTTTCTGCCTGTTAGTTCACCTTCTCATTCCCTAGTTTTTAAGAGCGGTCTTAGTTTTGATTGCAATTTTTAGGCTTTTGTCGACTTTCGCAAATGGCTCCAAGTTTGGAGATTAGTTCGCTGTCAACTAACCGGTCATGATTTTTCGCTGCCAGGGTGGCTAGGCGGTCTTTAATGGTGGGGATATCGGCCCTTTCGTGGAGTGTTTTGGGGCGCGGAGGGCAACTCTAAGTGCATGATTTTGGACCTTTTGGAGTTTTCCCATATTAGTTTGATTGAGGTCAGTTAGTATGATTGCACCATATTCGAGTACTGGGCGCACGAAGGCTTTGTATAGTTTGAGTAGGGTGGACTGGTTGGCCCCCATGAAGTTCCCTTAAGCATTTTCAGTAAGTTAATGCGTTTGGTAGCTTTTTTCGCTATGTCGTCGGTTTGTTTTTGATCAATGGTGATGCCCAGGAATTTTGCTTTTTTGCATTCTGGGAGGGTGTTATCCATAAGTTTTAGGTCAAAATCCCGTTTAGTTGTCTTGAGAGTAAAGGTGATTCGTTGGGTTTTATTGGCATTTAGCTTTATTCTCCATCTGGCACACCATTCTTCAAGCTCGTCGAGAGTGCGTTGCAAGGGTTTTTGGAGCAGATTGGCCGTATTGTTAGAGTCCCAGAGGCCCTTATCATCCGTGAATTGGGAAACCTGAACGCAGTCATCGGACAAGCTCGTTCAGGTTTCCCAATTCGTTGTGATCTGGTACCAACTTGTATTTTTATAGCATAATGGACCTGTCTCGAGAGACCGCCGCTTTGAAGACTGAAACCATGACAAAAACTTTTTACCTTTTCTGGAATTGGAAAATCCATTGTGGTTATACTAACATAATTAAAAGTATTAAAAGCTCTTAATTGGGTTTCAATTGCTATTCAGTTACATAACTCATTAAAGATTGAGATGTTTTTATAAGACCACTGTGAAAAGATTAGGATTATTGCTGAATAATCAATTTCATACATACCTGAAATGTGACAGATAGGATTATAAAAATAAATTAGTGTTGAAAATCTTCATGGAAGATTTTCAACACTAATTTATTTTTATAATTTTTATAACAGTACATTTCAATTTGTTATAAAAACTTCATAAAAAAGAACAACTACAAAGTAATTACAAAAATCCATTCTTCTCCATTTCTGGATTTTGTGGTTGGATATTCACTGACTTGAGAAAACATAAAACCTGTTATGAGAGACCACCTGTCTTGAGAGATCACTTTTGTGTGGCCCAAAGGGCGGTCTCTCAAGACAGGTTCTACTGTATGCTCAAGATAAAGATAGCATTTATCGTATTATTTTTTGATTGGCAGAGCTCCATAAGCTCTGTCAATCAAGATATAAAGGACTGAATGCCTAAATTGGCTGTTTACTCCAAAACCTATAAGCAATTAACAGGACAAATTTGTACAAAAGGTATGATTGAGGGATTGAAAGTGCTGCGTAATTTTCTGGGCTATTCAGTTAAAAAAATATCCAATTAAGTGGGCTAAAATGCTAAGCAATTTTCATGGCTATTCCATTAAGACATAATGAATTAAGAGGGCTAAACTGCTAAGTAATCTTCAGGTCCATTCAGTCAGGAGATATTCAATTAAGTTGGCTAAATTGTTAATGAATTTTCAGGGCTATTCAGGCATACCAGAAAATAAGTGGTCAGACAAGGACAATGTCAGGACAAAAAGGCAAATGTCTGACTGAGGTTTAAAATCATCAGTCAAAATGTCTGATGCCAAAATTATCAATGAAGTTCCGTGATCAGAACATCGTGCATGCTGGAAATCATGTACATAACTAGTAAGCCTAAAATTAATGATTATTTTGTGATTTCTGGTCCTGGCAAGTTGAGAAGTGTGAAGAAAGTCACTGTACAGCTCATTAGTATTAACAGCATGTGAAGGAATACGATTTGATATAGCCATACATGTATCTAAATTATGTCTGAAGGGTAATTCAGTTCCAATTCAGAATGAAACCATTCATACCTTGTTTGGCAGGGCTCAATGGGCCCTGCCAAACAAGGTATGATTGGATGAATTCTGATCAGTTTTAAGATGAAGGTACATGTACACCCAAAACACATTATATCGAATACTCAAACTCCATTTTGTAATATGTCAGATATCATTCTTAAAATGACAGACATGATTCATTTGGTGTCTGACATTTTGTCTGGAAGTGCAATAAAAATTATTTTCAGGCTTGTATTCAGGTAAGAGATATTCCATTAAGTGTGAGAAAAAGCTGAGCAATTTTCAGGTCTATTCAGTTAAGAGACATTCAATAAAGTGGGCTAAAATGTAAAGCAATTTTCATGGCTATTCAGTTAAGAGATATTCTATTAGGTGGGCTCTACTGGTATAACTAAATTGGTGCATAATGCACAACTACAGGGTACTCTGGTGTTTTGGATATGGGCAATGAAATATGCCTGCTAGTTGCCAATTTTTCTTGAGCCTGTTTAGTCACATATTCATTATTGAAATATCCCTTTTAACCCTTTACCAAACATAACGGCCAAAACCGGCCAGCACTATTCACAAAAATCACTATCCAATATTCATTATTTTTTCACTTTTTGTCTCAAAACATAACTTATGATCCCTCATTGGAACGAGCTCCTTGAGCTCATTCCAATGAGGGGTCATAAGTTATGTTTTTGAGACACATACAAGCTCGTTCCGATGAGGGGCCATAAGCTATGTTTTTGACGCAAAAATGAAAAAAATTTGTTAATCGAGAATTTTATTTTATGAAATAAAACAACATTGAAATTTGAGTATGAATTCATTACTCATAAAAACACCAATGTGTCTAGTGTTCAACCGATTACCAAAAATGGTTGTTGACCGATTACCGGTTATTTGAGCTCACAATCGGCCAATTCCGCTGCCGATTCCAATTGTAATACCATGCACTAGGACAAGTCGAGGCTCGAAAGAACTACATTAAACTGAACATTTTTCATTGTTAAACTTCGTTGCCTGGGATCGAAATAAAATTACCAGTCGCACACACGTTGAATATTCACAAAATAAAAACCATTCACAATAGAGTAGTTACACAGGGTTCCTGCAGACAAGCAGAGACAAAATTCAAAGTTATTCAAAAATGTTTCTCAACATTTTTCAAGGCCCTCACAATTGCCAAATTCAAGGATATTCAAGGCCTTCACATTTACTTTTTCTAACTAGGACCCTCCAGTAATTATCCCCTCCTCCGACTTCCCTTAAAGGGAAGTGCAAGAGGGGGTTTAATGACTCGAGAGTCATAGGTAGCACTGTGTCTTCATGAAATATGTCATATAAAAGTACTTTGCTATCATAAAGCACTTTAATGATGGTTTTTATTTTGTGAATATTCAACGTTTTCCAAGGCCTCCTGTCTCATTTTTCAGGATTGCAAGGCCTTGAATATCCCTCAGTCAAATTCATGGCCATTCCTTGAATTCAAGACACTGCGGGAACTCTGTTAGAAATCTGCCTGTTTAGTCAAATATTCATTATTGAAATATCCCTTTTAACTCTTTACCCAACATAACGGCCAAAACCGGCCAGCACTATTCACAAAAATCACTATCCAATTTTCATTATTTTTCACTTTTTGTCTCAAAAACATAACTTATGACCCCTCATTGGAACGAGCTCCTTGAGCTCGTTCCAATGAGGGGTCATAAGTTATGTTTTTGAGACACATACGAGCTTGTTCCAATGAGGGGTCATAAGCTATGTTTTTGACGAAAAATGAAAAAAATTTGTTAATCGAGAATTTTATTTGCAAGTGTCGTCTCACTTTCATGTTCGGTAAAGGGTTAACTGAATATAATATTTTATCTTCTCCAGAAATTTGAAATGAAAAATACACATATTAGGTTTTTGTTGCTAAAACACATTCTATTAAGCATCAACAGTACAAAGTTAGGAATTTATTTCATTAGATTTCTATTTGTTGAATGGATTAAGCCTGTATATGAATTTATTTATTTATTGATGTTTTAAGGTCACATATTTATGCACAATGGCTAATCATGACCGTGACAGTTTTTACAGGTGGAGGAAGCTGGAGTACCCGGAGAGAACCATCGAGCAACGACGAGCAGCTTCCAGCTCCCCAACATCGTAACTCCGCACTGTAGCACAGGCAGGGTTAGATTGGTTGAAGATATGCGTACCATCAACGTGCAGTACGCCTTAGTACACGGCGTCATCGTGCCCCCACGCGGGCAATGGAGATGAAGTGTCTTGCCCAAGGACACAACGCGGTTGCCGCAGGTGGGATTCGAACCGAGGACCTCTCGACTTGCAGCCTGAACCTCTACCTACTGAGCCACTGCGCTCCCCTGTATATGAATACAAAACTGAAATGAAATAAAACCTTATTGAAATTTGAGTATGAATTCATTACTCATAAAAACACCAATGTGTCAATACTTGCAACACATTTTTGTCATGGAAATGTTTATGCATTTTGGAACATATATTATGGGTGCAAATTACAATTCTTTAGGCCCCACAAAGCAGATCTTCTGTTTCTCAGTCCATTTTTTGTAAAATTACATGTGGATAGGTGGTTTTTTATTTTATTTTTAATTTTTGTAATAATTTTTTGTATTAATTTTTAGCTATCAAAAGTTCATGTTCTTGGTTTGTTTTATGTTGTAGGCCTCATAATCTACAGAATAGCATAGGTGGGAGTGTATTTTGTCCCATGAGTACAAGAAGGCATTGCAATGCTAAAGCTAAAGCATTGCAAAGCCTTTTGCACTCAAGGGGCAAATTTATCAATTTTATTAACTTAGGTAAAAATATCAGACACTTAGAAGTGAGTCTTCCATGGAAGACGTGTGTCGCCTGGACTATATTCTAATATTTCAGACAGAATTCTAAGTGGAAAAGGGGCATAACTCTGGAAAAAATACAGTGGATCCAAAAATAAAATAGGAGGTGCACAATGCCATTATGTGATAAAGAATCACTGAAAGTTTCATCAAAATCCATTCATAGGTTAAAGAGGAGTGGCGGATAAGAGAAAGTGTGACGTGGATGATGACGTGGATGATGCAAGACGACAAAAGTAATCCCTATATGTCACTCCCCACTTCGTGGGGCATGCGACACAATAAAATAGGAGGTGCACAATGCCATTATGTGATAAAGAATCACTGAAAGTTTCATCAAAATCCATTCATAGGTTAAAAAGGAGTGGCGGATAAGAGAAAGTGTGAGGCGGACGATGTGGACGATGACGCGGATGAAGCAAGATGACGAAAGTAATCCCGATATGTCGCTCCCCACTTTGTGGGGCGGGCAACACAATAAACCATTTAATTTTTATTTTTTTAAGTTTGCATTGGTTATAAAAAGAGAGCATGCAGCAGCCAAAAGGAACATGTGGGAGGACATGAGAAACAGATTTGTAACTTTTTAGGCCTTATCCAATTACACTGTTAAAGAGTTTTGAAAAACCACATAGAAGTCCAGAGCTAATACAGTTGCACATTTTTCATAAGTTAACACCTAGAAACCGAAAGTTGACTTCATTCTCCTCCAGTCTAGTGTATTATATGGTCTAAGACTATGTTCAGGTAATGGTGAAGAGAAAAACTGAGCAGTTGTTTCTTGTCTTCTGCATGCATAGGAAAGATAAACCAAAGGCTCAAGTGAGCCTAAAACGCTCACCTGGCTCAAGTTGTCAAAAGAGAAGAGAGTATCAGTAAGTGATCAAGAGCAAGAGCAATTTTTTTATTTGCTATGATACAACCAAAGGCAACATTTTTGGCCATTCATTTCTGCTCATCCTAGGAAAGCTTTCTACCAAGCTCTGTTCTGTGAAGTATTAAAAAATAACAACCGAACAATTTTTACTCTGATTCTCTTACCCTCCCCACCCCCCCCCCCCCCCCCAAAAAGAAAAATGAAAGTGTCAAGTCAATGACACTGTAGCTCAACTTGTCAAGACAAAGACATGTACATGTATAGTATGTGACACAGCAATGACAAACATCTAGGTAATGACCTGATAACAAAGGTACATATAAAGTATTGTAACGGTCTGTACATAAATACTGACCGTTGCCTGTAACAAATGTATAGGTAAAGTATTGTAAAGGTGGGTGACAGTCAGATGCTAAACTAGAAAAAATCTTTGAGTCCCAGAGTGGGTCTGACTGAACCCCAAAATATTTGTTCTCATAGCACAGTGATAACAAAGGCACCCCCAAAACACACTCGTTCCTGTTCCAAGGTGAAAACAAAGGTACCCAAGAAGTTTTGTGAAGATCAGTTCATAAATACGAGCTGAATAGAAGTCGTGACAAAAAACTGATTGGACCTAATTTCGGTACAAAATGGCCACTGGCAGCCATCTTGAATTTTGGACCGCACCCAGAAACACTCATTCTCATCCCAAGGTGATAACAAAGGTACCCAAGAAGTTTTGTGAAGATCGGTTCATAAATACAGCCTCTACCCTGAGCCGTATTGACATGTGTGCTTACATTGTGTAAGTAGGACTGAATAAATCAAAGTTCATCTAATTTGCATAATTTCTGCACGAAAAAAAAAACCCTTATAATATGTGATGTATTCCATGATACTAAACATTCATACAAAAATTTATTCAAATCAGAACTTCCATACAGAAGTTCTGTACAAAAGACTGATTGCACTAATTTTGGTACAAAATGGCTGCTGGTGGCCATCTTGAATTTTGGATCACACCCAAAAAACACTCGCTCTCATCCCATGGTGATAACAAAGGTACCCAAGAAGTTTCGTAAAGATTGGTTCATAAATATGGCCTCTAGTCTGAGGCGTATAGAAGTTGTGTACAAAAAACCGATTGGACCTAATTTCGGTACAAAATGGCCACTGGCAGACATCTTGAATTTTAGACCGCACCCAGAAACACTCGTTCTCGTCCCAAGGTGATAACAAAGGTACCCAAGACATTTCGTGAAGATCAGTTCATAAATACAGACTCTAGCCCGAGCCGTATTGACATGTGTACTAACTGTGTGTAAGTCGCACTGAAAAAATCAAAGTTTATCTAATTTGCATAATTTCTGCATGAGAAAAAAACCCATATTATATGTGATGTATCCCATGGTACTAAACATTCACACAGAAAATTATTCAAATCAGCGCTTTCATATAGAAGTTCTGTGCAAAAATCTGATTGCACCTAATTTTGTACAAAATGGCTGCCATCGGCCATCTTGAATATCGGACCGGACCCCAAAACACTCGTTCTCATCCCACGGTGATACCAAAGGTACCCAAGAAGTTTTGTAAAGATCAGTTCATAAATACGGCCTCTAGCCCGAGCCGTATTGGCATTTGCACTTACAGTGCTGAAAGTAACACCAAAAAACATCAAAATTAGTCTAATTTGCACAATTTACGCACCAGAAAAAACCTCGTATTATATGTGATGTATCCCATGGTACTAAACATTCATACAAAAAATTATTCAAATCAGAGCTTTCATATGGAAGTTCTGTCCAAAAAACAGATTTCTGCATCGTCGGTACAAAATGGCGGCTGGCAGCCATCTTGAATTTCAGACCGCACCCTAAAACACTCGTTCTCGTCCCACGGTCATAACAAGGTACCCAAGAAGTTTCATAAAGATCGGTTCATAAATACGGCCTCTAGCCCGAGCTGTATCCAATTGTTGACGTACAGACAGACAGACAGACAGATGGATAGACGGCCAGATGGAGAGACGGACGACGGGCCATGACAAAAGCTCAAATTTGGCTTCGCCAAAGTTGAGCTAAAAATTCCGGCATAAATGAAATATACTGAGTCAAAAAAGAAAGTATAATAGAAAAAAATGTGAAAAAATTGCATGAAGAATGAAATATAATAGTTCTAATGTTGTACGTTTGTGGACAAGAAGTCGTGCAAAAGAGTTTAATGATATGTTGTTGTTGTCCACCCAACCGTATACAATTTTGCTACGGATTTCAAAATAGCACATGCTACCCGAAAATGTCAAAGTGAATGGGTGACCAACGATTTTCTTTGTGTTATGTTTTGCTAGAGAGCCTGGGAAATTGAGAAAACACTCTAGTTATTGTCTTCCGACATTTTAAAAAATGCCAAAGTTAACAAATGAAAGTGTCAATGACACTGTAGCTTAACTTGTCTGTGTGTTATGATGAAAAGGATAATGTTAAATGTTTTAATATGAAAGGATTATGAAATAATACAAGAATTGTGATAATTGGGAATATGTTCATTTCTGTTCCCTGTATGCTATGTTTTCAATAAAATAATATAAGGTGTAGACTGTACTAAAGAATTGAGGGTTGGGTTAATGTGGCCCTCACAGTTAATGTATGTGGCCCTCACAGTTAATGTATATCAACGAAAGTTACCAATTGACAGTGAAATTATTCCAAAACGAGTCATCCTATCAAGTTGCAATGAAATCCCTTCACAAATATGACTTGTAGACTGTGCTAAAGGTTTTCAGGCTTCGTGCCCCTGTAGCCATCAGGGTTGACCAATCGCGACCAAAAGGGGACACCCTCATCTAGACATTATATGGAATCAACCTACCAAGTTACATTTAAATCCCTGCATAAATACGACCTGTAGACTGTGCTAAAGGTTTTCGGGTTTTGGGCTTGGGCAGCTGTCATGACTGAATGATCGTGACCATAAGGGGACGTTCTCATCTAGACATTATCTGGAGTCATCCTACCAAGTTACAATGAAATCCCTTCATAAATATGACCTATAGACTGTGCTAAAGGTTTCTGGGCCACTGTAGCCATCGCAGTTGACCAATCGTGACCAAAAGGGGATGTTCTCATCTAGACATTATATGGAGTCAACCTACCAAGTTACAATGAAATCCCTCTATAAATATGACCTGTAGACTGTGCTAAAGGTTTTTAGGTTTTGGGCTCGGGCAGTCATCACAGCTGACAGATCGCGACCAAATGGGGAAGTTCTCATCTAGACATCATACGGAGTCATCCTACCAAGATAAAAATGAAATCCCTCCATACTAAATATGACCTGCAGACTGTGCTAGAAGTTTTTGGGTTGCGGGCTTGGGCAGCCATCATGGTTGACAGATCATGACCAAAAGATCTAGATATTATACAGAGGCGTCCTACCAAGTTACAATGAAATCCCTTCATAAATACAATCTGTTGACTGTGCTAAAGGTTTTCGGATTTTGGGCTCGGGCTGCCATCACGGTTGACCGATCACACCCAAAAGGGGACGTTCTTATCTAGACATGACCCCAAACCTGCATATGAAATTTTGTGATGATCAGATAAGAACTACGGGGTGTAGCCTGTGCTAAAGGAAAATGTGAACAAACTCACAGACTTCCGCACGAGTGATGGCAATAGCTTATCTTGACTTTGTCAAGTTAAGCAAAAAATCAGAGGTTGTGTGCCATTGGTATGCATGAGGCTGGGATACCTCCAGATGAGCTCGCTGCTGAGTTCGGAGTCACTATGGCCACTATTTACCGTCTCTCTGGAAGGTATAGAACCACTGGATCTAGTGCTGGCAGACCGCATTCAGGTCGACCAAGAGTTTTGAAACCTGCACAAGACCGACACGTCAGGACCTTGCACTTGCAGGATAGCTTCCTTTCGGTGACGAGGACAGCAGCAATTACTCCTGGTAGAACTAACAATAGAATCAGTACACAAACTGTCTGCAACAGACTCGCTGAACATGGCATCCGAAGTAGGCATCCATACCATGAACCAATCCTTACCCAACGTCATTGTACCCCCTGAATGGAATGGGCACGTCAGCATGTTTGCTGGTCTCAGCAGCATTGGAGCACAGTTCTTTCAGTGAAGAATCACGATTTTGTCTACGGCGTCTACGGCGTGCTGATGATAGGGCAAGAGTGTATCGCCGACGAGGAGAACAGTTTTCTGATGCTTGCGTTCAGGAATGCGACTGTTTCAGCGAGGGTAGTGTAATGGTTTGGACAGGGATTTTCTTGCACCATCGAACACAGTTGATCTTCATCGATGGTAATCTGAATGGATAGCGATATGGGGACGAAATTCTTAATGCTGTTGTTGTACCGTTGTTCAATGCTAACGGCGGATTGCAAGTTATTCCAGCAAGACAGTGCCCGATGTCACGTGGCACATATCTGTCATGACTTTCTTGAGGAGCAGAGCATCGAACTTCTTCCCTGGCCCCCACTTTCGCCAGATTTGTCGCCAATCGAGCATCTTTGGGGTCAATTGGACCGTCGGGTACGACTTCATGATCTTCAGACGTTAGGCGATTTACGTAATGTTCTAAGGCAGGAGTGGAATGCAATACCACAGGGTGACATCCAGAGACTTGCCAGGTCCATGCGCCGTTGATGTCTTGCCATCCAAGAGGCAAACGCTGGACATACATGCTATTGGCTGCATGTGTGAACTTTTCATTTCACCCTATGTCTGAATTGCCATGTCCTGACATGACGCTGGCAGCAGTAAAAACATGAAATTATGCAAATTCATATAGCTAGACTCGAAATATGAATTTACAATAATTTGTTTGGGATTAAAGTTGATAATACTAAAAAAACTGCTCCTCAAAGTTTATTACATACTTTCTTTTTTGACTCGGTATACTTATGATCTTTTTGTACTACATGACAAATATGGTTCACATTTCCCCACTGAATCTGAAAATATAAATTTTGAGAGTAGCCCAAAATATGGGAGCCAATTTTGACTTACTGAGTTTCTTTGAAACAAGAGGCCCCAAGGGGCCTGAGGGCACTCACCTGACATGGTAGCCTAAATATCAACCCAGAGAATTGATTTCAACAAGTTGCATCTGCTCTTCCTAAGAAAAGCTTATATCAAATATCCAAAGATTCTAACCAGTGGATCTAAAAAAAAAAGATTTTTAAAGAATATTCCTCATATTGAACTAAGTTATAATTCAGGCTCCCACAGGGAGCCTATATATGAACTCAGGGACTTGCTTTAAAAAACTTGAATCTCACCCCCCTAAGGATGCTGCACACCAAATATCAATACATTCCGACTGCTGGATCTGAAGAAGAAGATTTTTTAAAGAAAATTCATCATTTTGAACTAAGCTACAATTCGAGCTCCCACAGTGAGTCCAAATATGTACCTAGGGACATGGCTTGAACAAACTTGAATTTCACCCCCTAAGGATGCTGCATACCAAATATCAAAACATTCTGAAGAAGATTTTTAAAGAAAATTCCTCATTTTGAACTAAGTTATAATTCGGGCTACCACAGTGAGCCCAAATATGAACCCAGTGACATGGCTTGAACAAACTTGAATCTCCCCCCACCTCCCCCTAAGCATGGTGCATACCCAATATCAAAAGATTCTGCCTGCTGAATCTGGAGAAGAAGATTTTCAAAGAAATTTGCCTGAAATGCACTAAGTTCAAATTTGGGCTCCTATACTGAGCCTAAATATAAACCCAGGGGGCCGATTTGAACAAACTTGAATCAGATCCACCCCGCAATGTTGCATACCAAATATCAAAGATTCTGACTGCTGGATCTGGAGAAGAAGATTTTTGAAGAAATTTGCCTGAAATGCACTAAGTTTGAATTCGAGCTTCAATAGTGAACCCAAATATGAATCTAGGGAGCCGATTTGAACAAATTTGAATCAGATCCATCCCACAATGTTGCATACCAAATATCAAAAGATTCTGCCTGCTGGATTTGGAGAAGAAGATTTTTTAAGAAATTTGCCTGAAATGCACTAATTTCAAATTTGGGCTCCTATACTGAGCCCAAATATAAACCCAGAGGGGGCAAATTTGAATAAACTTGAATCAGATCCACCCCACAATGTTGCTTACCAAATATGAAAAGATTCTTCCTTCTGGATCTGGAGAAGAAGATTTTTTAAGAAATTTACCTGAAATGCACTAAGTTCGAATTCGAGCTTCTATAGTGAGCCCAAATATAAATCTAGGGAGCCGATTTGAACAAACTTGAATCAGATCTACTCCACAATGTTGCATTCCAAATATCAAAAGATTCTGCCTGCTGAATCTGGAGAAGAAGATTTTTTTAAGAAATTTGCCTGAAATGCACTAAGTTCGAATTCGGGCTTCTATAGTGAGCTCAAATATGAATCCAGGGGGCTGATTTGAACAAACTTGAATCAGATCTACCCCACAATGTTGCATTCCAAATATCAAAAGATTCTGCCTGCTGGATCTGGAGAAGAAGATTTTTTTAAGAAATTTGCCTGAAATGCACTAAGTTCGAATTCGGGCTTTTATAGTGAGCTCAAATATGAATCCAGGGGGCTGACTTGAACAAACTTGAATCAGATCCACCCCACAATGTTGTATACCAAATATGAAAAGATTCTGCCTGCTGGATCTGGAGAAGAAGATTTTTGAAGAAATTTGCCTGAAATGCACTAAGTTTGAATTCAGGCTTCTATAGTGAGCCCAAATATAAATCCAGGGGGCCGATTTGAACAAACTTGAATCAGATCCATCCTACAATGTTGCATACCAAATATGAAAAGATTCTGCCTGCTGGATCTGGAGAAGAAGATTTTTTAATGTTTTTCCCATTGCCTGCAGTGTTAAAAAGTGCTGACTCAGCACTTTTTCAAAGTCCTGAAAAAAGTACCTTGTGATCAAACCGATAGGGATTTTTTAAAACCATTCTATTCTACTGGATAAAAGTAAGCTTTATACAAAATAAGAATTCTCTGTGCCGTGTAGTTTTGGAGATATGGCAGTTTTAAGGTTTTTCCTATTTTTAGCTCCTGAGGTTCCCACGGGGCAATGAGAAAATTTTTCTTGCATCAATCAACTACTTATGACCCATTATCATCTCATATCAAATTTGGTTCAAATCGACCTCACGGTTCAGAAAACAGAAATTTAGGTGTGGCCAAAATTTTTGCCCCTCCCATAACGAAGGCAAATAATGCCCGACAAACTTCTCTTGAACAAACTTAATTCTATACCTCAAAAGGAAGCTGCATACCAAATATCAAGTCTCTGCTACTGCTGGTTGATGAAAAGAAGATTTTCAAAGATTTTGGTTCCCCTTGGGGGCGTGGCCCCACCCAGGAGGAGGGGCAACTTCATTTAAACAAATCTGAATTGACATTAGGTAATAAACATTTACCCAACATTTGAAAAATATTGGGCCAGTGGTTTCTTCGGAGAAGTTGGTTTTGTAAAGTTTATGCTGGACGACACCAGACGATGGACGGACGACGGACGGAAAGCGATTAGTAAAGCTACCTTGAGCTTTGCTCAGGTGAGCTAAAAAAGTGAATCTGCATCATTAAAGTAATTTTCAAACAAGAAATCTAAGCATTAGTGCAAATGGCTTATAAAAAGGGGATTTTAAAAGCATATTAGGCTTATGGAGCATTAACCCCACCCTAAGGAATATAGTAATTTAGAGTGAAAGATCAGAAGAGTAATTTCCACCAGCTTGAAGATGGCAGCAGCTTTATTTGAACAAAGGACAAAAGGTTTACTCCAAAGATAGTCTGTGCCATAAATGAATGAATTTGGCCCAGTGGTTTTAAAGAATAACAAAGATTCCAAACTAGAGAAACAGAATTTTACTGCCACCAGTTTTTTCCAAGGAACCAAAAAAAAACATATATGTGTACAGAATTGAAAGGGTTAAATCAAATTTTCAAAACAATTTCATTTCCTGATTATAATAGCAGTTTAGAAAGTGTCTGGCAGCAAAATGTTGTGATAAGAACATGTTATTCCAGATGTCAATCAAGGTTCTCAGTGAATGAAATTTTTCTCCAAAACTACTGCAAAAATGCTGAGTCATCATTTATTCAATACCCTCTACCGATCACGCTGATTGAACTGGTGGCAATTTTTTTTATTTTAACCAATCCCTTCTACTGGTCCTAAGGATGCTTCATACCAAACAACAGTACTCAGTTCCTTTTGGTTTGGGATATATGGGCTTTTGAATTTTTTTTGTTTTTAGCCCCTGGGGTTGCCACAGGGCTGTGAATTTTTATTTTTTTTTTTTGGGGGGGGGGGGGGAGCACCAATCAATTACTTAGGACCCACTTATACTACATGCCAAATTTGGCTGAAATTGGCTCACCGGTTCTTGAAATAGAAATTCTGGGCAGAGCCCAAAATGGATATGCCCCCACAGAGAGCCCAGATATTAACCTATCAACTTCCCTTGAACAAACTTTAATCTTCTACACCAAAGGATGTTCCATACCAAATATCAAGGCATTCCCTCTGGTGGTTTATGAGAAGAGGATTTTAAACGTTCTTAAGCTTTTGGGTCATAAACCAGAGCCTGAATATGTCAGCTGCTTCATTTGAACAAAATAGAAAGGGTATACTCCACAGATGTGCAATATACGTTTGAATTTGGCCTAGTGGTTGTGAAGAAGTCAAAAGTTAATGAACGACCGACAAAAGTGATGGCAATAGCTCCCACTGACTTGAAGTCTGGTGAGCTAAAAAAAAATGCCTACAATGGACAGGTCGTAATCCATGCATGGGCAGTGATGTCCATGCATGCAATTTACCAGTTAATAAAAATGAAAGTGTCAATGACACTGTAGCTTAACTTGTGTGTTGTATTTGATGAAAAGGATAATGTTCAATGTTTATGAAAGGATTATGAAATAAAACAAGAATTGTGATAATTGGGAATATGCTCATTTCTGTTCCCTGTATGCTATGTTTTTGATAAAAATTATATGAGGTGAACACTGTACTAAAGAGCTGAGGGGTGGGTTAATATGACCTCACAGTTAATGTATGTGGCCCTCACAGTTAACGTATATCAACGAAAGTTACCAAGTTACAGAGAAATTATTCCAAAACAAGTCATCCTATCAAGTTACAACCTGTGCTAAAGGTTTTCGGGCTTCAGGCCCCTGTAGCCATCAGTTTCCCAATTGCGTCCAAAGGGGACGTTCTCATCTAGACATTATATGAAGTGAACCTACCAAGTTACAATGAAATCCCTTCATAAATATGAACTGAAGACTGTGCTAAAGGTTTTCGGGCTTTGGGTTTGGGCAGCCATCATGGTTGAATGATCGCAACTAAAACGGGGCATTCTCATCTGGGCATCATCTGGAGTGATCCTACTAAGCTGCAATGAAATCCCTTCATAATTATGACCTGTAGACAGCTCTAAAGGTTTTCGGGCTTCGGGCCCCTGCAGCTGTCACAGTTGCCCAATCGTGTCCAAAAGGGGACGTTCTCATCTAGACATTATATGAAGTCAAACCTACCAAGTTACAATGAAATCCCTTCATAAATTTGACCTGTAGACTGTGCTAAAGGTATTCAGGCTTCGGGCTCGGGCAGCCATAATGGTTGAATGTGCTCCAGATTTTCGGGCTTCGGGGACCTGTAGCCATCACAGTTGACCAATCACGACCAAAATGGGATGTCATCATCTAGGCATTATATGGCGTCAACCTAACAAGTTACAATGAAATCCTTCCATAAATATGACCAAAAGACTATGCTAAAGGTCTTTGGACTCGGGCTTCCATAAAGGCTGAATAATCGCGACCAAAAGGAGATGTTCACATCTAGACATTATTTGGAGTCATCCTACCAAGCTACAATGAAATCCCTTCATAATTATAACCTGTAGACTGTTCTAAAGGTTTTCGGGCTTCGGGCCCCTGTAGCCATCACAGTTGCCCAATCGTGTCCAAAATGGGACGTTCTCATCTAGACATTATATGAAGTCAACCTACCAAGTTACAATGAAATCCCTTCATAAATATGACCTGTAGACTGTACTTAAGGTTTTCAGGCTTCGGGCACCTGTAGCCATCACAGTTGACCAATCACGACCAAAAGGGGATGTCATCATCTAGGCATTATATGGAGTCAACCTAACAAGTTACAATAAAATCCTTCCATAAATATGACCTTTTGCCTATGCTAAAGGTTTTTGGGCTCAGGCACCCATCAAGGCTGAATGATCACAATCAAAATGGGACGCTCTCATCTAAACATTATTTGGAGTCATCCTACCAAGTTACAATGAAATCCCTTCATAAATATGACCTGTAGACTGTGCTAAAGGTTCTCGGGCTTCGGGCCCCTGTAGCCGTCACAGTTGCCCAATCACGTCCAAAAGGAGACTTTCTCATCTTGACATTACATGAAGTCAACCCACCAAGTTACAATGAAATTCCTCAATAAAAATGACCTGTAGACTGTGCTAAAGGTTTTCGGGTTTTGGGCTCGGGCAGTCGTCACAGTTGGCAGATCACGCCTAAATGGGGAAATTCTCATCTAGACATCATAAGGAGTCATCCTACCAAGTTACAATGAAATCCCTCCATATTAAACATGACCTACAGACTGTGCTAAAAGTTTTTGGGTTTCAGGCTTTGGGCAGCCATCACGATTGATAGATCATGCCCAAAAGGGGACGTTCTCCTCTAGGCATTATACAGAGGCATCCTACCAAGTTACAATGAAATCCCTTCATAAATACGACCTGTAGACTGTGCTAATGGTTTTTGGGTTTTGGGCTCGGGCAGCCATACCGGTTGACCGATCGAGTCCAAAAGGGGACGTTCTCATCTAGACATGACCCCAAACCTGCATACGGAAATTGGTGATGAGCAGACAAGAACTGCGGGGTGTAGCCCATGCTAAAGGAAAATGTGAACAGACTCACAGACTAACAGACTTCTGCACGTGTGATGGCAATAGCTTATCTTGACTTTGTCAAGTTAAGCTAAAAAAAAACATCATCAGCAAAATTTTAATTAATGAAGCACTAGGTTGTACCCGGTGCTTCATAAATTAAATTTTTTGTGCTTATTCCTATAATAAGTGTTTGGAATCTAATATTATTGCATCCATGGAAATATTGCCCACCTATGGAAAGTGACCATTCCACGACGGCCGAACTGTAGAAACAACTGCTAGGCAACAAGTCTTGTGGATAATTATTCTTAATAAAATCAGTGTTATTTTCTATTCTTCTAAAAGTTAAACTTTGGTAATATCAAAACCCGAGGAATTACATAAGCAATGTAGATGATTCTGACCTTGTTATCTGTGGGTTCATCCACCAAGAAATCTATACTTTCTTGACTGGCTTCTCGACATGGAGTAACTCTCCAGGCAGTATCTATTACACTAAATAAATCTGGATCTCTGAAGGAGAATAGAATGTATTAACTTTCCACAGACAGCATGTGAGTTTTTTAACTAATTTGTAAAACCCTTCCAGACAAATATGATGATGAATAATTTTCCCTTACTGAATACAGTGGAACCCACTTAATTGGATATCTCATAACTGAATAACCCTGTTAAATCAATATATTTTCTCCAACACAAAACCATTTACCATACCTCCAGTACAAATTTGACCTGTTAATTGAATATAGATTATAGAGTAAACTCCTGTTATTTGAATAAAAAATCTTGTAACCTGTCGAGAAATTACCGACTCTCACCAGTTTTCCTTTGTTTATAGACCTATTTGGCCTCAGTACATCCAATATTGGCATTTAATCTATAATATCTTCTTTGACAAAGCTCATGGAGCTCTGTCAAACAAGATATAATAGAATAAATGCTAAGTTTATCTCTAGAATAAAGGAAAGTGACACAATCCCTGTTAATTGAATAGTCCTGTTAACTGAATAATTTTCATTGGCAAAGTGGCTATTCAATTAACAGGGTTCTACTGTACTGTATTGTGTGATCTGTTAATTTACTGGTCCAATGCAATTGCCACTTCTTCTTTAGAGCCCAGATCCTCTCTTCTTTTAATCAACATTGGCAGTGTTTAAATGGACATTATGTCTACATTTCAATTTTTTATGGTTGAATTTATAACTAGAGCAATGTCAATGGTGGCATATGCTCCTTGCTGCAATATAATGGATAGCATTACAGAAATGAAACATTTATTACAGGGTGCTGCATAACAGACGACAGACCTTTGGCAGATTACAGACCATTGGGGCATTATCATAAAAATCGCGACATCGACGCCGTAGCTGCGACGGGTGGTGCAATCTCACAAAATTCTAAGTTCATCAAGTGCCATAACTCCAAGAAAAATATTTGGAACAACACATTGAACAGTGGCTAGACATCAATAAGATACACTTACATACCAAATATAAAGTCATTCCATCAAGTATTCCAAAAGTTATTGAGTTTTGAAACTCGTTGGTCACAGACAAACTCGTTGGTCACAGACAGACCGACCGACCGACAGACAGACCGACAGACAGACCGACATTACCACTTATAGAGCTGCTAGTCGTAGCTAAAAACTATTAAGTGCCATCATAGGGTGAGACAAAAAGGTACTTTTACCACATGTAAGAGTGACTTGATTTGATTTTATTGGATAATTTTGTGAACAAATATTTTTCCGCAAAGTTTTTATATGTTGCACATCTCCAAGGCAACTCTTTACAATACGTGGAAAGTGGATTGTAACTAAATCACCCGTGGAGTGGAGTTATCACCCAAGCTATAACTTTCAAATTTTGTACATATCGACAAAAAATAAAGCAATGTTTCAGCCAATGGACCTCCGGGTTTAACCCGGAGGTCCATTGGCTGAAACTTTGCTTGTGCTGGTGAGGCTTTGCAGCAAATTTGCAATTATTACTTGGGTGGAATCACCACTCTGCGGGTGATTTAGTGATAATACACTCTCCACATACTTTACATTAGAAACTGTTTGAGGAGTTGATTACACCATGAAGGTACCCTAAATTAAAAAACACTGGAAATTTAAGTCAATAAAGTTCAATAATTTTGTGAAAAAATATATTTTTAAACTGTAAACCAATGGCCCAGACTAGCTGATGCTTAACTCAAAGTTATTAAGGGCCAAACACAGATTTTGAACCCCCAATCCCCAAAATTTGCTTGCAAAACCAAAAATTAAAAGTCCTATCTGGCTCTCCATACATTTACTCTCCGTCAGGAAATGACCGGAATTGGCGCCAACATCATTCTTTGTTTGGCCCTAAAGTCATCAACAAGGAAATGACATCTGTGCTTTAAAATCTCCTTTTTTGAGGATGCTAGACACAAATCAATACAAGAAATGGTGGATACAAGGCTGTTATTGGATGAAGGAAGTGTTCAATGGTGGTTTTGGACGTTCCCCAATTTCAGGACATTTGCCTGACAGCAAAATTTTTGAAAATGATTATTCCACTATTTGTTAAGTATTCCTTCCCTATATCCTTCCATGAACCCTTCCTGTTAAACTCTTGAGCTTTTTGGCTAATTTTTCTTGAAATTTTTTATTAAATTTCTTGGGAGTTTAACATTTGTTACAGAATATTATTCTGTTTCTTCCCCAGAGTTACGTCCTCACCCTAGGGGTGTTAGGCCGTTTAGTCTTGCATTTTCTATCCGATGTATCATTTTTTCTTCGCTTTGCATCTGATAGCATTTCTATTGTTTCTGACTTTGGGCCTTTTTGTGTGCCTGATATCTTGTTTACATTGACGTTGTTTACATTGTCAGCGTCCTCATATATAGGTAGTTTTTTACCTTCTATTGCTGTAGTATACTGTAGGATACATGGACTATTATTTTGGTAGTACAGCTAAAAAAAATTTGGATTTTGTCCACACTTAGGCTCTATCGGGATGCCCTTGGGCTCTAATGTTCCCTTTGGGAACTTGGGTGTTTTTTCAAAATTTTTTGTTAACAAAAAACATTTTGAATTTAATTATGATTGCTGTTATTCATGTATCTCCGTTATATTTATATATTGTTGTGGAGTTTGGAGGACTGATATCGACTTTAGTTGATACACTCCTGAGGACTCTTGTCATTCTTGTGTTGCACTGGGATGACTGATGTTGGAGTCGGGGTCGCGGTATGTTGTTGGCGGTGAGGTTTTGAGGATCAGGGCCTCTCACCACGTTTTATTTCATTCTGTCAGTTTCTATTTCACAGGAACATGAACATGGTGATGATATTCTGACACCCATCCAAGTGTGCTACCGTCGCCGCGCTCCATGGAGCATATAGAGCTAGCTGCAGTGCTCATTACTGCAAGAGTTAGGGCCTTTTGTTAAAGGTTTTAATCTCTTGCAAGCAGCTAGTTCAACCGGTGAAGAGGCACTCTGTCCGTGGGTGCCGTGACGCCAGGTAAGTCCGTTGCAGTCTAAGAAGTGCATTGGGTAGAGCGAGCACTATAATATAAATAGCTCACCCAGCGACGACGGAAATAGGGAGGAAGTCAGCAAGTTCTTGTACTCGGCGAGGTCTGATAGACTGCGAGCGGGAGAGGACCCCTCTCTAATCTAGCAACGTCTGGGGTTTGATGTTGTTTTGAGAAACTTGCACAAGCCGGAGCATATGTCCGCCCTCCTCTCGGGACACTCTATTTAGTCTGCAGCCGGGGTTGGCTTCAGTCAAGGCTTCCTTCGCTACGTTTCACAAGGCCGAAATGAAGTTTTCTGGTTGGAAACTTGCACGAGACGGAGCATATGTCCGCCCGCCACTCGGTGCGCTCCGTCTAGTCTGCAACCAGGGTCGGCTTCAGTCGCGGCTTCCTCCGCTACATTATTTAAGCACACATGACTGCATCCTAGCTACCCGACTTCGGATATCCAGCCTGTTGCACGAAGAAGGAACCACTCTTTGCCTGTGAAGTCGGACCATCCGGTAGCTAGGGAGACGAGGCCTTGATCATCGGGACGTTTGGAGAAAGGATCCGTTTCCGACACACCATCCCAGGAGCAGCATGTGGCTAAGGAACGTAAGACAGCTGCTCCTCAGGCCTAGATGACGGACTTGCTGTTGCAGATTGCGCAGCTGATTGCAGCATCCCAGCAAGTGCAGATGCAGTCTCCCTCAGACTCAGAATCTGAGCTGCCGGACGGTGCTGGGTTGGTCCAGTCGTCTGTTCATGCAGATGCAATGGACTGAGATTCGCAACTGATTCTCTCGGATGGTGAAAGGGATAAGGAAGAGGATTACCCTTCCCTTTTGGAAAAGTACATGGTTGCGATGGCTTTCATCCATCAATACTACCCTGATTTTGTTCTGCCGAATCAGAATGCTGCGACGACCAGAGAGAAACCGCTGGTGTCGTTAGGCGCAGACTTTATCCGGACAAAGGAGAAAGTCCTTTCTTTTCCGGTTCAGTTTATGCAGGTGTCGCAGGCCTTTGGCCATATAGACAACGCTATATTTATCCTCTTGAGTGTGAGGAAGAAGGTCGTTTCTTATCTTCATCTTCGTATACATACCGTTTTTTGGACCACGTTCATTTAAAAATGGTCGGGGAAGATGTTCAGGGAGTTCTTCTGCGTTTGGATGAGCAGGCCGGGGATCTAGAGGCATCCTTACCTGTATCATTCACTATTCGCTCAGGCAAACTGAGACGACAATTTCTTCAAATAGAGCAAATTTGGACATTATGTCTTACGCAGATCACCTTACAAGAGCTATGGCGCAACGTCTCAATGGGAAGGAATCTGAGGACGTTCGTACCTCTCTTAGAGTTCTTTCCAGGGCAATTATGTATACCACGTATAACTCCGCCCTAAGAGTGGCTAATCTGGAGTTAATCAGACATGATGCTGCCCTTGTGTCGTCATCACCGATAAGATGACAAGCGTAGATCTGATCGGGATTATAGGTCAGATGCCCCTAGGCCGACTAGACAAGGTTTTTTGCAGGGAGGACATGGTTCCTCCTCCCATAAGCCTTGCAGGTCATACAGGTGATGCTTTGACCCCAATTGCTGGCCAATTGGTGAAAGGTTATCAAGCTCCGCAAAAAACTGGATAATAATCATGGAAGATCCGTGGGTGAGAAAAGTGTAGTCTTGGATGGCTTATGGCTATCATTCCGAGCAAAAACCCCACTAACAAGTTGTCTGCGTTGGACAAATCTTCCATCAAATTCCTGCATAAGAGAGTTTCTCCTACCGGAGGTATAAGCTCTCTTATCAAAGGAAGCAATACAGGTCGTCGAGAATCAGGATTCTCAAGATTTTTACAGTCACCTGTTCCTCGTACCGAAGCCAGACGGCTCGTTCCGACAGATAATAGACTTGAGCTGGATAACAAGCTTATCATGGCTCCAAAAATTTATTTATGGAGACCATTCGGTCGGTAAAAGTGATTGTTCGAGTGATCGACTATACGGCAAGCATAGATCTAAGGATGCGTTCTGTCATGTCCTGGTACATCCGGCATTATAAAAGTACCTGCGGTTCGCCGTACAAGGGAAGGGGTATCAGTTCAGAGCAATATGCTTTGGTCTGAATCTGGCTCCCTGGGCATTCACTTGAATAATTATGAACTCAGTAATGTCATACTCATGATGTCATTCGTCTGCGTTAACGTCGGCTTACTTGGACGACCTTCTACAGGGATACGGCAACAGAATTATTCATCAGAACAATGTTCAGAGTCTGCTTCTATTACTCCGACATCTCAGCTTCATCGTAAATGAGAAAAAGTTGGATCTAGCTCCGTACAAATCGTCCATTCACTCGGGAATGAGCTTTGAGACTCACAACAATCTGGTTCGTCTGCTGTTACCCAGAGCAAAATTAGTCAGTTGTTATACTCGCTTTTGTCTACACTCAGATGCATTAATAGTGAGGGAATTCATGCGACTGTTGGAGCTGTGCGGAGTGGCTGTGGATCTCCTTCCGATGGGTGGCCTGCGCGCACGTCCCCTCCAGATATTCTTTACTCAGAACTGGAATGTGAAGACGATTTCGCTTGAACCAGTATTGTTTTAACCAGGGCTCAAAATAAGCGGTGTCGCGTCGCTTTTTGCTATGCAAAACTTGCAAAACGCTACACAATGTTCAATTATGTATAGCATTTTGCGATACAAGATAATCAACTGCAGCCTATTAGGATTCAAACAAAGTGGTTCAAAGAAGTATTTGGGGTCACATTCAGTTAGACATGGTTCATCAACACTACAAAGGAATGAAGTCATGAGAGACAAATTTTATGGAACAGGGGACATGGCTTGAACAAACTTGAATCTTACCCCCCCCCCCCCCCCTCCCTAAAAATGCTGCATACCAAATATCAAAAGCATTCATCTGCTGGATCTGAAGAAGAAGATTTTTAAAGAAAATTCCTCATTTTGAACTAAGTTATCATTCGGGCTCCCACAGTGAGCCCAAATATGAACCCAGGGACTTGGCTTGAACAAACTTGAATCTCACCCCCTAAGGATGCTGCATGCCAAATATCAAAACATTCTGACTGCTGAATCTGAAGAAGACTTTTAAAGAAAAATTCCTCATATTGACTAAGTTATAATTCGGGCTCCCACAGGGATCCCAAATATGGACCCAGGGACTTGGCTTTAACAAACTTGAATCCCCCCCCCCCCCCCCCCCCCCCCAAGGATGCAACACACCACATATCAAAACATTCCAACTGCTGGATCTGAAGAAGATTTTTAAAGAAAATTCCTCATTTTGAACTAAGTTACAATTCAAGCTCCCACAGTGAGCCCAAATATGGACCTAGGGATATGGCTTGAACAAACTTGAATCCCCCCCCCCCCCCCGCCCCCCCCCCCCCCCCCCCCCTAAAGATGCTGCATACCAAATATCAAAACATTCCGACTGCTGGATCTGAAGAAGAAGATTTTTAAAGAAAATTCCTCATTTTGAACTAAGTTATCATTCGGGCTCCCACAGTGAGCCCAAATATGGACCTAGGGACATGGTTTGAACAAACTTGAATCTCACCCCCTAAAGATGCTACATACCAAATATCAAAACATTCTGACTGCTGGATCTGAAGAAGAAGATTTTTAAAGAAAATTCCTCATTTTGAACTAAGTTATAATTCAGGCTACCACAGTTGAGCCCAAATATGAACCCACGGACTTGGCTTGAACAAACTTGCATCTCACCCCTTAAGCATGCTGCATACCAAATATCAAAAGATTCTGCCTGCTGGATCTTGAGAAGAAGATTTCTAAAGAAATTTGCCTGAAATGCACTAAGTTCAAATTTGGGCTCCTATAGTGAGCCCAAATATGAACCCAGGGGGCTGATTTGAAAAAACTGAATCAGATGCACCCCACAATGTTGCATACCAAATATGAAAAGATTCTGCCTGCTGGATCTGGAGAAGAAGATTTTTTAAGAAATTTGCCTGAAATGCACTAACTTCGAATTCAAGCTTTTATAGTGAGCCCAAATGTGAATCCAGGGGGCCAATTTGAACAAACTTGAATCAGATCCACCCCACAATGTTGCATACCAAATATCAAAAGATTCTGCCTGCTGGATCTTGAGAAGAAGATTTTTTAAGAAATTTGCATGAAATGCACTAAGCTCGAATTCGAGCTTCTATACTGAGCCCAAATGTGAATCCAGGGGGCCAATTTGAACAAACTTGAATCAGATCTACCCTACAATGTTGCATATCAAATATCAAAAGATTCTGCCTGCTGGATCTGGAGAAGAAGATTTTTTAAGAAATTTGCCTGAAATGCACTAAGTTCGAATTTGGGCTTCTATAGTGAGCCCAAATATGAATCCAGGGGGCCGATTTGAACAAATTTGAATCAGGCCCATACCAAGATGCTACATACCAAGTATCAAAAGATTCTGCCCACTGGTTCTGGAGAAGAAGATTTTTTAATAATTTTTCTATAATTCATATGGTGCTATCAGAGTTATGCTCCTTACTGAGCCCCCAAGAGACAAGGCAATTTCATTTGAACAAACCTGAATTGCCATATAGTAATGAACATCCACATGAAGTTTCGTGAAAATCGGACCAGTGGTTTCAGAGGAGAAGTCGTTTGAAAAATGTTCACGACGACACGACGGCGGACGACGACACGACAGCGGACGACGACGACGGACGGCAAGTGATAAATTGAGCTCCCTTCGGTGAGCTAAAAATTAGTGAAAGTGGAAGGCTGAGACCAATATGCAGCCTTCATTAAATCTGTAATAGCAACACTATTAGCATAAGCCCAAGATGTTGACAGAGCTCTTACTTCATGAGCCGAAATCTTGAGAGCAGACTGCTGAGAAGATGATAACTTTTCATAAGCAGTATGTACAGTTAATTGAATCCATCTAGCAATAGCATGAACCATAATGTCCTTTCTATTAGGCATCACAGACAAAAAGAAATGCTTACGTCCCTTTCTAATAAACTCAGACCTACGTTTATAAATACGTATAGCTCTAACAGGACAGAGTAAAGGCCTACGCCCGTCTGAAGACGGAAGGGCCCTAACAATAATAGGTTCAGGATACTTATCAGGAGCCTGATTCTTAGCCAAAAATCCAACATTGGTAGTAAAAGTAATAGTATTACCAACACTACGATAGTGAGAATCATCTACCAATGAAGCATGAAGCTCACTAACTCTTCTAGCAGAAGAGAAAGCTAAGAGAAAAGCTGTCTTACATGTTAAGAATTTGAAATCCACTGTATCAAGAGGCTCAAAAGGTGCTTCATTTAGCTTAACTGGTTGAGTGCTAGAAGCCACTATCAGGGCTTTCAAAAAATGAGGATACCAGGGCAAAAGCCAATACTTTTTCTTGCTTATATTTCATATTTAGTCAAACACAAATAATATTTTGTGCATATAAATTTGTTGTATTACAAATTATTGGAGAGTGCCTGCTGGCACTCTCCAATAATTTGTAATAAAACAAGTTTTGAATAACAAATTCAGACCACCAAAATAATCTAGCCCTCAACCAGTTAAGAAGAACCCATGCTAAATTCCATTTCGGAATTAATCTAAGAGTTCTAGGTCTATTTATCGAAAAATTTCTAACTAATTTAGATGGAGAGACATTAGAACCAATCATCAAAGTATCATGGTGAGCGTAGGTATCAGATAACATAGACCTATAACCCTTGATAGTAACAGGCTGCAGTTTGATCTCGTCAAACAAATAGACCAGGAAATTAGCAATGTCAGGAATGGAGGGATCATATATATCCACAGAGTGATCCCTACACCACTGGCGAAAGACCTTCCACTTTGCAGCATAATTTAGCGAAGAGGAGGTCCTCCTGCAGTTAGAAATTGCGTCCACTGCTCGTCCTGTAAAACGCTTACTGTGCAAGAAGGACCGCACAATGGAAAAACGTGAAGGTTGAGACCTTGCAGATTGTGGTGAAGCATGCGCAATTTCCCTTGCGACAGAAGATCCTCCCGTGGAGGAAGCTTCCGCGGCATGTCAAACAACAGACACCTGAGTAGATTTATCCACGGTCTCTGTGGTGACAGAGATGCTACCAACAGAATCTTGCAGTGGGATTGCTTTATCTTGAGCAATATCTGCTGAATCAGCGGTGCTGGAGGATACGCATATCCTATTATCCCATCCCAAGGGATCGATAGAGTGACTACTGCAAACGCTCGAGGATCCAGACATGGGGACACGTAAGTCTGCAACTGATTGTTGAGGTACTCGCAAACAAAACTATCATTGGTCGCTCCCATTGGTAGCAAATCTGATTGAAAACCTGTTTGTTGAGAGTCCATACCGACGGCAACAGGTGACCCTTCCGTGAAAGGGAGTCTGCTAACACATTCAGACGACCCGGAATATGACGGACCGATAGTAGAACCTGATGTTCCAGTACAAACAGAAGGATTCTTTTCGTTAGGTTGAACAACGGAATGGAATGAGTGCCTCCCTGATTCTGAATATACGCTAATACGGTCGTATTGTCGAATAAAATTTGAACGTGTGTGTTCTGAATAACGTCCATCCAATGACGCAACGCAAGCCAAATTGACATTATTTCCTTGATATTTATGTGCTTGCCTAAGAATTGAGGATCCCAAAGACCCTGGCACCTCGAATCCGACGGGCATAGTGTCGCGCCCCAACCTGTTTGACTGGCATCCGTCATGATAGTAAAACTCGGATCCGGCAATTGCAGTGGAACCCCCTGAGTTAACCACTGAATGTCTGCCCAAGTCTGAATCTCTTGTTTCACTTGGTCTGACAAGAGGATGTCCGCATCGAGCGAATGAGTCTTCACTTTCCAATTCTGAGTCAAAAAGATTTGGAGAGGACGAGTGCATAGCCGCCCCACTGGAATGAGATCCGTGGCAGCTCCGCACAGACCTATCAGTCTCATGACTTCTCTCTCGATAATCTTCTCTGAGTTTAGACAATAGCGAACATGACAACTGACTAATTTCGCTCTGGTTAACGGCAGACGAACGAGATTGTTGTGCGCCTCGAAGCTCATCCCCAGGTGGGTGAATGACTTGGACGGCACCAGATCCGACTTCTGTTCATTTACAGTAAAACCGAGACGTCAGAGCAATAGTAGAAGATTCTGCACATCGTTCTGAAGTGTTAACTCGTTGCCATACCTCTGAAGAATATCGTCCAGGTAGGCCTACGTTACCGCAGACGAATGAGCTCGGAAGTAAGTCATGACCGAGTTCATTATCCGAGTGAAAGCCCAGGGTGCTAGATTCAGACTGAAGCACATCGCACGGAACTGATATACAACCCCTAGGACAGCGAACCGAAGATACTTTCTGAACGCCGGATGTACCATGACGTGAAAGTATGCATCCTTGAGATCTATGCTCGCAGCATAGTCGTTCACTCGAATGCTCGTTCTGACCGATCGAATGGTCTCCATATAAAATTTTGGAGCCACAATCAGCTTGTTTATCCAGCTTAAATCTATTACTGGACTGAACGAGCCATCTGGTTTGGGAACCAGAAACAGATGGCTGTAGAAACCTGGAGATTCCTGGTTTTCTACGACCTCTATCGTGTTCTTCAGTAAAAGAGACTGAACTTCTGAAAGAAGAACGTCTCTTTTTAGAATATTCGACGGAACTTGAGTCCATCTTGGACTTCGAGTTAACGGAGGCTTTCCTCTGAAGGACAGTTTCAGTCCTTCCGCAATTACCCTTCGTACCTAAGGGTCCTCCGTAATCAATTCCCAATTTTGTAAATAAGTGGACAACCTTCCTCCCACAGGAACGCGACAGAGGTCCACACCATCACTTCCTGGACCTGCGAGGCTTGCAGAAGGAGAAACCACAGCCTCCCCGACCCGCACCTCGCGCTGTCTACCTACGGGCGTCTGACCTATTATTACGGCCAGCGTTATGGCCCCTGCTAGAGTCGCTGCCTTGATGGTCTCGCGAATAAGGCCTAGAGGGCGAGTACGCACCTCTTAAGGAACTTCCCCTGGACGTACTCGTCCCAGAAGGTCCAGGCCTACTTTTATCTGCTGGTTCCGAATTATTAGAAGCGGACTTGAGTCTGAAGCTTTCTTAGTTAACTTATCGTAAATAGCAGAAAGCTTGCCGTCAAAGAGAAGCTCTCCGGAGACCGGAGCGACTCTAAGAGAGTTTTTCACCTTACTATCCACTCTCGTGGACGTAGCTAGGGTTCCGTCACGTCTAACCAACTCCAGATTAGCCACTAAAAGGGCGGAGTTGTATGTAGAATAGGCAATAGCCCTTGACAGAACTCTCAGAGACGTTTGAACGTCCTGACAATGCTCTGGTAAGGTGATCTGCGTACGAGAGTGCGTCTAAATTTGCTCTATTCAAAGATATTGTAGTTTCCAAGGTAGAACTATGAATAGACATAGACGACGGCATGGATAATTCTAGGTCTTCAGCCTGGTCGTCTAGACGCAGAGGAACTCTCTCAACGCCCTGTTCTGCCGTTTCAAATCTATTCCTAGCATTAATGAAAGGCAGATTAAGAGCATTAGTCGATAGGAAGGCTGACTTGCGGGATTTACCATTAAGTTTATTGATAGCGTCATTCAAAAGTTCAAATGTCCGTGAGACATTCCTGGACTGAGACGGAAACTCTGGGACGGTGTTATTAAACCGATTAAAAAATTTGGTGTCCAGTGGTGCTATAAGCCTCCTATCAGGCTGAGCAGCATCCTGGTCGGCTGGAACAACATCAGGAAAGTGCATGAAATGCACTAAGCTCGAATTCGAGCTTCTATACTGAGCCCAAATGTGAATCCAGGGGGCCAATTTGAACAAACTTGAATCAGATCTACCCCACAATGTTGCATACCGAATATCAAAAGATTCTGCCTGCTGGATCTGGAGAAAAAGATTTTTTAAGAAATTTGCCTGAAATGCACTAAGTTCGAATTTGGGCTTCTATAGTGAGCCCAAATATGAATCCAGGGGGCCGATTTGAACAAATTTGAATCAGACCCATACCAAGATGCTACATACCAAGTATCAAAAGATTCTGCCCACTGGTTCTGGAGAAGAAGATTTTTTAATAATTTTTCTATAATTCATATGGTGCTATCAGAGTTATGCCCCTTACAGAGCCCCCAAGGGACATGGCAATTTCATTTGAACAAACCTGAATTGCCATATAGTAATGAACATCCACATGAAGTTTCGTGAAAATCGGACCAGTGGTTTCAGGGGAGAAGTCGTTTGAAAAATGTTCACGACGACACGACGGCGGACGGCGACGACGGACGGCAAGTGATAAATTGAGCTCCCTTCGGTGAGCTAAAAATTAGTGAAAGTGGAAGGCTGAGACCAATATGCAGCCTTCATTAAATCTGTAATAGCAACACTATTAGCATAAGCCCAAGATGTTGACAGAGCTCTTACTTCATGAGCCGAAATCTTGAGAGCAGACTGCTGAGAAGATGATAACTTTTCATAAGCAGTATGTACAGTTAATTGAATCCATCTAGCAATAGAATGAACCATAATGTCCTTTCTAATAGGCATCACAGACAAAAAGAAATGCTTACGTCCCTTTCTAATAAACTCAGACCTACGTTTATAAATACGTATAGCTCTAACAGGACAGAGTAAAGGCCTACGCCCGTCTGTAGACGGAAGGGCCCTAACAATAATAGGTTCAGGATACTTATCAGGAGCCTGATTCTTAGCCAAAAATCCAACATTGGTAGTAAAAGTAATAGTATTACCAACACTACGATAGTGAGAATCATCTACCAATAAAGCATGAAGCTCACTAACTCTTCTAGCAGAAGAGAAAGCTAAGAGAAAAGCTATCTTATATGTTAAGAATTTGAAATCCACTGTATCAAGAGGCTCAAAAGGTGCTTCTTTTAGCTTAAGAAGAACCCATGCTAAATTCCATTTCGGAATTAATCTAAGAGTTCTAGGTCTATTTATCGAAAAATTTCTAACTAATTTAGATGAAGAGACATTAGAACCAATCATCAAAGTATCATGGTGAGCGTAGGTATCAGATAACATAGACCTATAACCCTTGATAGTAACAGGCTGCAGTTTGATTTCGTCAAACAAATAGACCAGGAAATTAGCAATGTCAGGAATGGAGGGATCATATATATCCACAGAGTGATCCCTACGCCACTGGCTAAAGACCTTCCACTTTGCAGCATAATTTAGCGAAGAGGAGGTCCTCCTGCAGTTAGAAATTGCGTCCACTGCTCGTCCTGTAAAACGCTTACTGTGCAAGAAGGACCACACAATGGAAAAACGTGAAGGTTGAGACCTTGCAGATTGTGGTGAAGCATGCGCAATTTCCCTTGCGACAGAAGATCCTCCCGTGGAGGAAGCTTCCACAGCATGTCAAACAACAGACACCTGAGTAGATTTATCCACGGTCTCTGTGGTGACAGAGATGCTACCAACAGAATCTTGCAGTGGGATTGCTTTATCTTGAGCAATATCTGCTGAATCAGCGGTGCTGGAGGATACGCATATCCTATTATCCCATCCCAAGGGATCGATAGAGCGTCTACTGCAAACGCTCGAGGATCCAGACATGGGGGACACGTAAGTCTGCAACTGATTGTTGAGGTACTCACAAACAAATCTATCATTGGTCGCTCCCATTGGTAGCAAATCTGATTGAAAACCTGTTTGTTGAGAGTCCATTCCGACGGCAACAGGTGACCCTTCCGTGAAAGGGAGTCTACTAACACATTCAGACGACCCGGAATATGACGCACCGATAGTAGAACCTGGTGTTCCAGTACAAACAGAAAGATTCTTTTCGTTAGGTTGAACAACGGAATGGAATGAGTGCCTCCCTGATTCCGAATATACGCTAATATGGTCGTATTGTCGGACAAAATTTGAACGTGTGTGTTCTGAATAACGTCCATCCAATGACGCAACGCAAGCCAAATTGACATCATTTCCTTGATATTTATGTGCTTGCCTAAGAATTGAGGATCCCAAAGACCCTGGCACCTCGAATCCGATGGGCATAGTGTCGCGCCCCAACCTGTTTGACTGGCATCCGTCATGATAGTAAAACTCGGATCCGGCAATTGCAGTGGAACTCCCTGAGTTAACCACTGAATGTCTGCCCAAGTCTGAATCTCTTGTTTCACTTGGCCTGACAAGAGGATGTCCGCATCGAGCGAATGAGTCTTCACTTTCCAATTCTGAGTCAAAAAGATTTGGAGAGGACGAGTGCATAGCCGCCCCACTGGAACCTATCAGTCTCATGACTTCTCTCGCTGTAACCTTCCCTGAGTTTAGACAATAGCGAACATAACAACTGACTAATTTCGCTCTGGTTAACGGCAGACGAACGAGATTGTTGTGCGCCTCGAAGCTCATCCCCAGGTGGGTGAATGACTTGGACGGCACCAGATCCGACTTCTGTTCGTTTACAGTAAAACCGAGACGTCAGAGCAATAGTAGAAGATTCTGCACATCGTTCTGAAGTGTTAACTCGTTGCCATACCTCTGAAGAATATCGTCCAGGTAGGCCTACGTTACCGCAGACAAATGAGCTCGGAAGTAAGTCATGACCGAGTTCATTATCCGAGTGAAAGCCCAGGGTGCTAGATTCAGACCGAAGCACATCGCACGGAACTGATATACAACCCCTAGGACAGCGAACCAAAGATACTTTCTGAATGCCGGATGTACCATGATGTGAAAGTATGCATCCTTGAGATCTATGCTCGCAGCATAGTCGTTCACTCGAATGCTCGTTCTGACCGATCGAATGGTCTCCATATAAATTTTTGGAGCCACAATCAGCTTGTTTATCCAGCTTAAATCTATTACTGGACGGAACGAGCCATCTGGTTTGGGAACCAGAAACAGATGGCTGTAGAAACCTGGAGATTCCTGGTTTTCTACGACCTCTATCGTGTTCTTCAGTAAAAAAGACTGAACTTCTGAAAGAAGAACGTCTCTTTTTAGAATATTCGACGGAAGTTGAGTCCATCTTGGACTTCGAGTTAACGGAGGCTTTCCTTTGAAGGACAGTTTCAGTCCTTCCACAATTAACCTTCGTACCCAAGGGTCTTCCGTAATCAATTCCCAATTTTGTAAATAACTGGACAACCTTCCTCCCACAGGAACGCGACAGAGGTCCACACCATCACTTCCTGGAAGTGCGAGGCTTGCGGAAGGAGAAACCACGTCCTCCCCGACCCACACCTCGCGCTGTCGACCTAGGGGCGTCTGACCTATTATTATGGCCAGCGTTACGGCCCCTGCTAGAGTCGCTGCCTTGATGGTCTCGCGAATAAGGCCTAGAGGGCACGTACGCACCTCTTAAGGAACTTCCCCTGGACGTGCTCGTCCCAGAAGATCCAGGCCTACTTTTTTCTGCTGGTTCCGAATTATTAGAAGCGGACTTAAAAAGCAGAGAGTCTGAAGCTTTCTTAGTTAACTTATCGTAAATAGCAGAAAGCTTGCCGCCAAAGAGAAGCTCTCCGGAGACCGGAGCGACTCTAAGAGAGTTTTTCACCTTACTATCCACTCTCGTGGACGTAGCTAGGGTTCCGTCACGTCAAACCAACTCCAGATCAGCCACTGAAAGGGCGGAGTTGTATGTAGAATAGGCAATAGCCCTTGACAGAACTCTCAGAAACGTTTGAACGTCCTGACAATGCTCTGGTAAGGTGATCTGCGTATGAGAGTGCATCTAAATTTGCTCTATTCAAAGATATTGTAGTTTCCAAGGTAGACCTATGAATAGACATAGACGACGGCATGGATAATTCTAGGTCTTCAGCCTGGTCGTCTAGACACAGAGGAACTCTCTCAACGCCCTGTTCTGCCATTTCAAATCTATTCCTAGCATTAATGAAAGGCAGATTAAGAGCATTAGCTGATAGGAAGGCTGACTTGCCGGATTTACCATTAAGTTTATTGATAGCGTCATTCAAAAGTTCAAATGTCCGTGAGACATTCCTGGACTGAGACGGAAACTCTGGGATGGTGTCCCTAAACCGATTAAAAAATTTGGCGTCCAGTGGTGCTATAAGCCTCCTATCAGGCTGAGCAGCATCCTGGTCGGCTGGAACAACATCAGGAAGAAAATTCCGGATTAACTCGACGGCGATTTTGTGTTGTTCCGAAAGGGAGAACTCCAATTCATCCATATCCCTTTCGCCATCCTGACGGACCTCCTGGATATCTCGGTCGTCCGCTCCCGATCCAGCTGCAGAACGAACCGACCCAGCATCATCAGATTCTTCCTGCTCTGATAGGGCTTCTGCCGGATGCTGCGATGCTACTATGATTTGTGCTATCTGCGATAGCACGTCCATTAATGAGGCCTGCGGGGCTGTGGTCTTGCGTGATTTAGCTGCAGGAAGCTCTGTGGACGTTGTCTCTTGCATACTTCTCTTATGCAAACGTCCAGATGAAGGTGGCCTCGAATCCTTGGCAATCGGATGGCGTGACCGGGCTGTCGATGAATCTCTGGAAGGCGATGGCGGCTGGATATCGGCGGTCACGTAGCCAAGGTGCGGTCGATTGCGCTGACGTGAGGAGGAAGAAGCCCTTGATATAGCCTCTCCGGACTGTTTATACACCGGAGCGTCCCGAGGGTGGACGTAAGCTCCGACTGAGGAACGTTTTGTACAACAACATCTGGACCGTGATGTTGTTGTACGAGAGAGGGACCTCTCTCGCTTGCAACCCGTGCGGAGCTGGACGAGCTAGGGACCAAACCCAAAGGCTTCTTCCATCCTAAACCAAGATCTGTTGTCACTGGGTGTGCCTGAGGAATGTTTATAGTGCTCGCAACACCCTTAATTCTTTCCTGGACCGCAACGGACGAACCCGGGTGCTGTAGCATTCGGTAAATGGACGCGACACCGGGCGAGCTAGCGGACATAGACGCCAACGCCGTCGACCCTACTAGAGGGCTCTTAGGCAATTGCTGTATATCCATGAGCACTTTTGCCGCTAGCTCTTCTCTGGATTGTGACGATGGACGCACACTGGAAGACGACATCATGGAAACATCATCCAATTCTTGTTCCTCTGAAAAAGAGAGTGAAAAACTTGAGTGACCTTGGGGAGAGAGGACCGGCATGTCCTGCTCCCCGCTAACAATATACCGTGACACACGTGTCCAATGTTTGTCATCCCAATTGCTACATATAGCACAAGGCTTAGTGCGGGTACACTGACTACAATTAATGCAGAAATCATGAGAATCAGAGGAAGATTTCCTTTCATTACAATTTGAACAATAATCTTTCATTGTAAAAATAATCAATCATAGTATCCGCAATAAACCTTGCAAACAAAGATACATAGTATAAAAATCCATTATAATAATATGAAAAAACAATTCAAAAAGAAAAAAATTTTTGAAAATTTTTTTTCAGAAGAGCCCAAGTTCCCAAAGGGAACCCGGAGCCCAAATGGATCCCAAAAAAGCCTAAGTGTGGACAAAAATTTTAAATCATTCTGAAAAAATTAATGCAAACACTTATGGACAACAATATTAATGTATCTTATTATGAATAATCAAGGCAGAAGACAAGGAATCACTTATCAGAAGTAACCGCTGTCAACATAAACAAATAGTGTAAACAAACCAGAAAACTGACACCAGGCACTGGAAAACATGGCCTAGTAATCAGTGTCCAATTTAAACACTATCTGATGCTAAACAGAGCCTTCCCCAGAAGAGACTGCAGAGCATCAGATGGTAGATGCAGACCTAAACGCCTAAACACCCCTAGGGTGAGGACGTAAACATGGGGACAGAACAGAAAAAATTCTGTTTCCAAGCTAAAACTCCCAAGAAATTTTTAGTTGTAAAAATTACAAAAATAAGCCAAAAGCATGGGAGAATGGCAAGGGGGAAATGAAGGAAAGGGAGAGAGGAAACATTGAACAAACAATGGAACATTCATGGCAAGAATGACAACAGCAGGGCTATGCCTTGAAAATAGGCAACATGAATAAATTTTTATAAAAAATTTTTATGTTACAGCCCTGAACATTGGAAACCACTGTTTTTCTCCTCTTCTCATCCTAAATGCACTTCCTATACACGATTTCTCTCATAATTATGTGTCTGGCATCATTAAAACTGAGATTTACAGCAAAAATATCAGTGATGTGACACTGTTTACAGGGCCAACAAAGAATGACATTTTGGCGGGAATTTCGAGACCTCCTTGACACTGCGCATGCGCAGTACAGTAAAAGTATGGAGGACCTACCAGGACATCTAATTTTTGGTTTTTGATGCAAATTTTGGGGACTGGGGGGCAAAATTTGGTTTGGCCTTGAATTTAATGAGTTTGCACAAGCTAAGTCTGGGTCATTGGAACAGTATAAAAATATTGGGATCTTGTTACATCCAATTAGCATCGTCTTCATGCTAAGTTTACAGAATTACTTACTCTGGGCTCCTTTTTATGATAAGTCTTCTCTATTACTGTATAGAGAGACATACATGTAATTCCTAATAATTTTAATTTCCTTTCCCCTTGGATTACAGGATTGGAACCATGTTGATCTACTAATTCTGAAGTCCAAGGCCCTCCGCCTTTTTACGATTCAGCTAGTCTGGGCCATTGGTTTACAGTGTAAAAATATTATAAATTTAAAGTAATTTGTATATTTTTATACTTACCAATGGCCCAGACGGAGATGGCCCTCCCATGAGTGGGAACTCATTCCTCCCCGCTGAATTATTATGTAGTACTCTCTTCTACATAGAATGATATTGACACCAATTCCGGTCACTTCCTGACATCTGCGCATGCACGGAGAGTAAATGTATGAAGGGCCAGATAGGACTTTTAATTTTCGGTTTTGCAAGCAAATTTGGGGAATTTGGGGGGGGGGTTCAAAATTTGTGTTTGGTCCTTAATAACTTTGAGTTAACCCTTTACCCAACGATTCGGCCGCATCCACCCGCGTAATATGCAAATTCAGCAGTTTAAAAAATGATTATTTTTCAAAAAATTTCAACAAAATCATATCATGTGACCACTCGTTGGAACGAGCTCGACGAGCTCGTTCCAACGAGGGGTCACATGATATGGTTTTGTTGAAATTTTTTGAAAAATTTGAAAAAATGATATTTAAAATAATAAATTTTGATATCGTCTGCGTTGGGTAAAGGGTTAAGCACCAGCTAGTCTGGGCCATTGATAAGTTTAAAAATATACAAATTACTTTAAATTTAGAATTTTTTCTGCAAACTTTACAGAGGTTGCACATCTTCATTGTGCGTGTAACCATATCCTAAACTTTAAAATCTCTACATTACAATATGCTGAAGGAACTGACTACACCTATGAAGGAGCCCTCAATTACAAAAACACTGGAAATTTTCTGAGTTGATAAAGGTTAATAATTTTGTTAACCCTTTACCTAACGTAATGGCCAAAACCGGCCAGCGCTATTCTCAAAAATCGCCAATTAATTTTCATTATTTTTTCATTTTTTGTCTCAAAAACATAGGTTATGACCCCTCGTTGGAACAAGCTCGTCGAGCTCGTTCCAACGAGGGGTCATAACCTATGTTTTTGAGACAAAAAATGAAAAAAAATAGTTATTCAACAATTATTTTTGCAAGTGTCGTCTGCTTTTCATGTTAGGTAAAGGGTTACCAAAATACTTTTTCTGCACATTTTATGGATATTGTGTAACCATATCCTAAAGTTTCAACCCTCTACATTAGAAACTGAGGGAGGAGTTGCTTACATCATGAAGGTGCCCTCAATTAAAAAACACAGGAAATTTTGTGAAAAAATGTTAAAAAATTTAGAGTAATTTATATATTTTTTATACTTACCAATGACCCAGACTTAGCTGGTGCTAACTCCTTAAATTATAGGGCAACACAAATTTTGCCCCCCAATCCCCAAAATTTGCATCAAAAACCAAAATTTCAATGTCCTATGTGGTTCTCCATACCTTTTATCCAGTGCACATGCGCAGTGTTAAGGAGGTCTCGAAATTGGCTCCAAAAGTCATTCTTACAACCAGTGCCTGGTAAGCGTTATGTAATCAGCGGGGAGGTATGAGTTCCTAACTCATGGGAGGGCCATCCCCTCTGGGTCATTGGTAAGTATAAAAAATATATAAATTACTATAAATTTTTTAACATTTTTATACTGTACCAATGACCCAGACTTAGCTGAATAGAAAAAAAGGCTGGAAGGCCTAGGACATAAAGGAAAATCCAATAGACTCAATTACATGTAAATCGAATTATCCCCTCAAGGAGAAGATGAGAACAGGTTTTACATGTATCTTTCTTGTTTGTATCAAAAAAGAAAGACCCAATACCATTCCGTAATTGAGCACAATAACATCAATGATCTCTATTAACATCCAGTATAACCCATTATACTAATCTTTTTAAAGGAAAGCCAATGAATAAAGATAGTCCAGAGAATGAGAATCTTTATACTCATTTAAAAGTGTCCAAGGATTGTATATTAGCGCTCATATGACCCGTGACATATACAAATGTTTCACACCGAGCTACACTTTAAAAATATTACATGAATTAGCTTGACACTTTAAAACCATCCCGGCACGCACCGACACGGAATTACTGATTCCAGAGGAGGTATTCCCTTGCTTTTCACTATAAAGCAGGTGACCTAAGGGAACATCATCCCCCCCCCCCCCCAACTTTTCCCTTGCCCTGGGTCAAATACCCCAGAGCGAAGAGGGCAGCAGGACAGAGTCACTGCCGGAACAGAAGCCTGCATAACTATAGTTGCAACTGTTTAGTGGACGACATTCTGAGCAACAGATAACGGACCTAACCAAAGCAGGTCGCAAGAAAGGGACTCAATATTTCTAAGATAAAAATTTGTGAATGTGGAAGGCTGAGACCAATATGCAGCCTTCATCAAATCTGTAATAGCAACCCTATTAGCATAAGCCTAAGATGTAGATAGCGCTCTTACTTCATGCGCTGAAATCTTAAGCACAGACTGCTGAGATAAAGATAATTTTTCATAAGCAGTACGGATAGTTAATTGAATCCACCTAGCAATATAATGGACCGTAATGTCCCTTCTATTAGGCAGCAGAGACAGAAAGAAACATTTACGTCCCTTTCTGATAAACTCAGATCTACGTTTGTAAATACGTATAGCTCTAACAGGACAGAGTAAAGGCCTATGCCCATCTGAAGACGGAAGAGCCTTAATAACAATAGGATCTGGATACTTATTTGGAGCCTAATTCTTAGCCAAAAATCCAACATTAGTAGTCAAGGTAATAGTATTACCAAAACTACGATAGTGAGAATCATCAACAGATAGTGCATGAAGCTCACTAACTCTTCTAGCAGAAGAGAAGGCTAAGAGAAAAGCTGTCTTATAAGATAAGAAACTGAAGTCCACTATATCAAGAGGCTCAAATGGCGCTTCTTTTAGCTTAAGAAGAACCCAAGCTAAATTCCACTTAGGAATTAATCTAAGTGTTCTAGGTCTATTTATCGAAAAGTTTTTCACTAACTTAGATAAAGAGACATTAGATCCAATCTGTAAACTATCATGATGTGCATAGGTATCAGATAGCACAGACATATAGCCCTTATTGGTAACAAGCTGCAGTTTGATCTCAACAAACAGGTAGACTAGAAAATTAGCAATGTCTGGAATGGAGGGATCATAAATATCAACAGAATGATCCCTACACCACCGTAAGAAAACCTTCCACTTAGCAGCATAATTTAGCGAAGAGGTCCTCCTACAGTTAGAAATTGCATCCACTGCCCGTCCTGTAAATACTTGCCGTGCAAGAAGGACCGCACAATGGAAATACGTGAAGGTTGAGACCTTGCGGGTTGTGATGCAGTGTGCGCAATTTCCCCTGCGAAAGAAGGTCCTCCTGTGGAGGAAGCTTCCGCGGAATGTCCCAGAACAGACACCTGAGTAGATTTATCCATGGTCTCTGGGGTGACAGAGATGCTACCAACAGAATATTGTAGTAAGATTGCTTGATTTTTAGCAATATCTGCTGAATAAACAAAGCTGGGGGATACACGTATCCTATCATTCTGTCCCAGGAGATTGAGAGAGCGTCTACTGCAAACGCTCAAGGATCTGGGCATGGCGACACATACGTCTGCAACTGACTGTTGAGATGCGTCGCAAATAAGTCTATCATTGGACGATCCCATTGGTAGCAAATCTGAGTGAATACTCGTTTGTTGAGAGTCCATTCTGACAGCAACATGAAGTCTGCTAGAACGTTCAGACGACCCGGTATATGACGGACTGATAGACGAACTTGATGCTCTAGGACAAACAGAAGGATCCTTTCCGTTAAATTGAATAACGGAATGGAATGAGTGCCTCCCTGGTTCCGAATGTACACTACTACTGTCGAATTGTCGGACAGAATTTGAACATGCAAATTCTGAAGAATGTTCATTCATTGACATAGCGCAAGTCATATTGACATCATCTCTTGATGTTTATGTACTTGTTAGGAATTGCGGATCCCAAGGACCCTGGCACCTCAAATACGTTGGGCTCAGAGTTGCGCCCCAACCTGTTTGACTCGCATCCGTCATTATTGTAAAACTCGGATCCGGCAGTTGCAGTGGTACTCCTTGAGTTAACCAGTGAATATCTGCCCAAGTCTGAAACTCTTGTTTCACTTGATTCGACAAGATGATGTTCGATTCGAGCGAATGAGTCTTCACACTCCAATTCTGAAATAAAATATATCTGGAGTGGACGAGTGCGTAGCCGCTCCATCGGAATAAGATCCGCAGCGGGTCCGCACAAACCTGTCAGTCTCATGAATTCTCTCGCTGTTACTACATCTGAGTGAAGACAAAAGCGAGCATAACAACTGACTAATATCACTCTGGTAACGGCAGACGAACAAGATTGTTGTGCGTCTCTAAGCTCATTCCCACGTGGTTGAGTGATTAGGACAGCACTAGATCCAAATTCTTTTTGTTTACTATGAAACCGAGACGTTGGAGCAATTGAAGCAGACTCTGAACATCGTTCTGAACCATTAACTTGCTGCTGTAACCCTGAAGAATGTCGTCCAAGTAGGCTGACGTTAGCACAGACAAATGAGCTCGGAAATGAGTCATTTCCGAGATCATTATTCGAGTGAAGGCCCAGGGCACTAGGTTCAGACCAGAGCATCATTGCCTGGAACTGAAAACAACTCCTGGGACAGCGAAGCGAAGGTACTTTCTAAACACCGGATGGACCATGACGTAAAAGTACGAATCCTTGAGATCTATGCTCACAGCATAATCGTTCACTCGAGTGCTCGCTCTGACCGATCGGATGGTCTCCATATAAAAATTTGGAGCCACGATCAGCTTGTTTATCCAGCTCCGATCTATAACTGACCGAAACGAGCTGATCTTGGAACCAGGAACAGGTGACTGCAGAAAACTGGAGATTCCTGGTTTTCTACGACGTCTATAGCATTCTTGTCCAGAAGAGATTGAACTTCTGATAGAAGCGAATCTATCTTCTGAACGTTTAACGGAAGCTGAGACCAGCGTGGACTTCGAGTTAACGGAGGTTTTTCCTTGAAGGACAGCTAGACCCTAGGAAATAACCCCTTGCACCAATGGGTCGTCCGTAATTGACAACCAATTGGTTAAGAATCTTGACAGCCTTCCGCACACTGGATCACAATAGAGGTTTAGACCATCACCTCCTGGCCCTGCAAGGATTGCAGAAGGAGAAACCACGTCCTCCATGACACGCACCTCACCCAGTCGACCTAGGGGCATCTGACCTGATATCTCGGCCAGCATTACGACCCCTATGTGAGTCGCTACTCTGACGGTCTCCGGAGTAAGACGTAGAGGCTTTATTTAATCCTCTATAGGAACTTCCTTTGGACGTATTTGCCCCCAAAGAACCTGCCTTACTCCTCCCTGCTGAGTACAACTTTTTCAAAGCGGAATAAACGCAGAGAATCCGGAGCTTTCTTAGTAATCTAATATAGATTGTAGAAAGCTTAATGTCGAAGAGAAGCTCTCCTGAGACCGGAGCGACTGGAAGAGAGTTTTTTCACCTTACTATCCACTCTTGTGGATGCAGCCAGGGCAGCATCACGTCTGACTAACTCCATATTGCCACTGAAAGGGCGGAGTTATACGTAGAATATGCTATAGCCCTCATAAGAACTCTTAAGGAAGTTTGAACATCCTGGAATTCTTTCGCTTCGAGACGTAGTGATACCGCTCTGGTAAGGTGATCGCGTGAGACAATGTGTCTAAATTCTATTAGACGATATTGTCGTCTCCAGTATACTGGAGTAAATAGACATGGACGTCGGCAATGACAATTCCAGGTCTTCAGCCTAGTTGTCCAAACGCAGAGGAACTCTCGGCATGCCATGTCCTGCTATTTCAAATTTATGTCTAACATTGATGAAAGGCAGCTGTATAGTGCTAGGTAATAAGAAACTGGATTTGCCAGTCTTAGAGGCTAGCTTGAATATAGCGTCATTCAAAAGTTCAAATGTCCGTGACATTTCTGGACTGGGTCGGAAACTCAGGGACGGTGTCCCTAATCCGGCCGAAAAAGTCTGTGTCCAGTGACACTTTCAGTTTCTTATCAGGTAAAGCAGCATTTTTGTTCAGGGAAACAACTTCTAAAAGGTGATGCCGGATGAAATCTATGGCCACCTTAAGTTGTTTGGAAAGGGAAAATTTCAGCTGTGCTGATTCCCTTTTTACCATCTGCCTGGACCACATAATAATCTCGGTCGTCCCTTACTGACTGTGCAGGGGAGCGAACCGACCCAGCTTGCTCAGATAGTTCTTTACTGAAAAATTTCTGATTGTTGCTGGGATGCTGCGATGAATTGAGCTATCTGGAATAGCAAGTCCGTCACGGAGGCCTGTGGAGCCGCAGTCTTACGTAATTTAGCTGCTGGAAGCTCCAGGGACATTAATTCCTGCATACTTCTGATATGCGAACGTCCCAACTGCAAGCTAGCAGACCATCAATGCCGTCGATCCTACGAGGGACCTCTTAGGCAATTGTCGTATTTCCATGAGCTCTTTAGCTGCTAGCTCTTATTATACTGCGACAACGGAGGCACACTTCTTGAAGACATCATGGAAACATCACCCTGTTCTTGTTCCTCTGAAAAAGAGACTGAAAAACTAGAGTGACCCTACGGAGAGAGGACCGGCATGGACCTCTCACCGCCAACAATATACCGTGACACACGTCTCCAATGTTTGTCATCCAATTGACACACACTGAGCAAGAATTCGTGCAAGTACATTGACTAAAAGAAATACAATGAACATGAGAATCAGAGGAAGATTTCCTCGCATTACAATTTGAACAATATTCTTTCATCATGAAAAAATATAAACAGTCATAGTACTCGCACTAACCCTTGAAAACAAAGATACATAATATAATATAATCCATTATAACATTTCAAAATGAAAGTGTCAATGACACTGTAGCTCAACTTGTCAAGACAAAGACATGTACATGTATAGTATGTGACACAGCAATGACAAACATCTAGGTAATGACCTGATAACAAAGGTACATATAAAGTATTGTAACGGTCTGTACATAAATACTGACCGTTGCCTGTAACAAATGTATAGGTAAAGTATTGTAAAGGTGGGTGACAGTCAGATGCTGAACTATCTTTGAGTCCCAGAGTGGGTCTGACTGAACCCCAAAATATTTGTTCTCATAGCACAGTGATAACAAAGGCACCCCAAAACACACTTGTTCCTGTCCCAAGGTGAAAACAAAAGTACTCAAGAAGTTTTGTGAAGATCAGTTCATAAATACGAGCTGTATAGAACCTGTGACAAAAAACTGATTGGACCTAATTTCGGTACAAAATGGCCACTGGCAGCCATCTTGAATTTTGGACCGTACCCAAAAACACTCATTCTCATCCCAAGGAGATAACAAAGGTACCCAAGAAGTTTTGTGAAGATCGGTTCATAAATACAGCCTCTACCCTGAGCCGTATTGACACGTGTGCTTACATTGTGTAAGTAGCACTGAATAAATCAAAGTTCATCTAATTTGCATAATTTCTGCACGAAAAAAAACCCCTTACAATATGTGATGTATTCCATGTTACTAAACATTCATACAAAAATTTATTAAAATCAGAACTTTCATACAGAAGTTCTATACAAAAGACTGATTGCACTAATTTTGGTACAAAATGGCTGCTGGTGGCCATCTTGAATTTCGGACCACACCCAAAAACACTCGCTCTCATCCCACGGTGATAACAAAGGTACCCAAGAAGTTTCGTAAAGATTGGTTCATAAATATGGCCTCTAGTCTGAGCTGTATAGAAGTTGTGTACAAAAAACTGATTAGACCTAATTTCGGTACAAAATGGCCACTAGCAGCCATCTTGAATTTTAGACCGCACCCAGAAACACTCGTTCTCGTCCCAAGGTGATAACAAAGGTACCCAAGACATTTCGTGAAGATCAGTTCATAAATACAGACTCTAGTCTGAGCAGTATTGACATGTGTACTTACTGTGTGTAAGTCGCACTGAAAAAATCAAAGTTCATCTAATTTGCATAATTTCTGCACGAGAAAAAAACCTGTATTATATATGATGCATCCCATGGTACTAAACATTCACACAAAAAAATTATTCAAATCAGGGCTTTCATATGGAAGTTCTGTGCAAAAATCTGATTGCACCTAATTTTGTACAAAATGGCTGCCATCGGCCATCTTGAATTTCGGACCGGACCCCAAAACACTCGTTCTCGTCCAACGGTGATACCAAAGGTACCCAAGAAGTTTCGTAAAGATCGGTTCATAAATACGGCCTCTAGCCCAAGCCGTATTGGCATTTGCACTTACAGTGCTGAAAGTAACCCAAAAAAACATCAAAATTAGTCTCATTTGCACAATTTACGTACGAGAAAAAAACCTGTATTATATGTGATGTATCCCATGGTACTAAACATTCATACAAAAAATTATTCAAATCAGAGCTTTCATATGGAAGTTCTGTACAAAAAACAGATTTCTGCATCATCGGTAGAAAATGGCAGCTGGCAGCCATCTTGAATTTCGGACCGCACCCAAAAACACTCGTTCTCGTCCCACGGTCCTAACAAAGGTACCCAAGAAGTTTCGTAAAGATCGGTTCATAAATACAGCCTCTAGCCCGAGCCATAGCAGCTTGGCACTTACAGCTCTGAAAGTAACACTAAATAAATCAAAGTCAGTCTAATTTGCATAATTTACGCACGAGAAAAAAACCCGTATTATATGTGATGTATCCCATGGTACTAAACATTTATACAAAACTTTATTCAAATCAGAACTTTCATACAGAAGTTCTGTACAAAAAACTGATTTTTGCATCATCGGTACAAAATGGCCACTGGCAGCCATCTTGAATTTCGGACCACACCTAAAAACACTCGTTCCCGTCCCAGGGTCATAACAAAGGTACACAAGAAGTTTCGTAAAGATCGGTTCATAAATACGACCTCTAGCCCGAGCCATAGCCAATTGTTGATGTACGGACAGACGGACGGACGGACAGACGGACAGACGGATGGACGGACAGACGGACGGACGACGGGCCATGACAATAGCTCAAATTTGACTTCGTCAAAGTTGAGCTAAAAATAATTCAAAAGAAAAAAAATTTCAAAAAAATTTCATGAGAGCCCAAGTTCCCAATGGGAACAATGAGCCCAAATGGATCCCAAAAAAGCCTAAGTGTGGACAAAAATTTTAAAACATATTTAAAAATTAGTGTAACACTTATGGACAATATTAATGTATCTGGCTATGAGCAGAACTAAATAGAAGACAAGTAATCACTATCAGAAGTAACCATTGTCAAAGTAAACAAAAGTGTACAAAAACCAGAAACATGACTCCAGGCACTGTAAACATGGCCCAAAATCAGTTACCAATTTAAACACTATCCGATGTAAAACAGAGACTTCCAGAGAAGAAATTGCAGTACATCGGATGGTAGATGCAGACCAAAATGCCTAACCACCCAAGGGTGAGGATGTAAGCATGGGGAAAAACAGAATAATTATTCTGTTACCAAGCCAAAACTCCCAAGAAATTTTAGTAAAAAAAATTATAAAAATTATGCCAAAAGCATGGGAGAATAGCAAGGGGGAAATAAAAGAAAGGGAGAGAGGAAACACAGAACCAACAATGGTAAATTCATAGTCAGAATGACAACATCAGGCTCATGCCCCGAAATTAGGGAACATGAAATAATTTCGTAAAAAAATTATAAGTTACAGCCTTGAACACATCCTGCCACTGTTCTTTCCTCTCATCCTTTTATTTCCTCCTTAGATCCACCATTTCTTTCATAATTATGTGTCTGGCATCATTTAAACTGAGATTTACAAGCACAAATATCAGTGACATGTTACTGATTTTAGGGCCAAACAAAGAATGACTATTGGAGCCAATTTCGAGACCTTCTTGACACTGCACATGTGCAGTGGATAAAAGGTATGGAGGACACCATAGGACATTGAAATTTCGGTTTTTGATGCAAATTTTGGGGATTGGGGGGCAAAATTTGTGTTTGGCCCTATAATTTAAGGAGTTAGCACCAGCTAATTCTGGGTCATTGGTACAGTATAAAAATATTTGTTTTTGGCAGACTTTATGATGCGGCATATCTTCATTGTGTGTGTAACCATATTCTAAGGTTACAAATCTCTACAGTACAAACTGAGGAAGGAGCTGATACAGCATGAAGGTACCCTCAATTAAATGACACTGCAGCTTATCTTGACAGTGTGTAGTGTTTGATGAAAAGGATAATGTTCAATGTTTATAAAAGGATTATGAAATAAGACAAGAACTGAGATAATTGAGAATATGTTAAGTTCTGTATCCTACATGCTATGTTTTCAACAAGAATAATTTGAGCTGTAGACTACACTAAAGAATTGAGGCCTGGGTTGATGTGGCCCTCACAGTTAACGTTTGTCAACAAAAGTTACCAAGTTACAGTAAAATCATTTCAAAATGAGTCATCCTACCAAGTTACAATGGAATCCCTTCATAAATAAAGGAATTTACGTCACATGCCCATCCGGTGGTCTTGGTTGACCAATCATGACCAAAATAGGAAAGTCTCATATGGATATATACCGAATTACACCAACCAAGTTACAATAAAATCCCTTCATAAATACAACCTTTAGACAGACATACAGTTATGTGGGAATATTCATCTGTTTTTGAAGTCTATTAATTATGAGTTCATCCAGTAATATTTCATGATTAATGATACAGATCGTATTAATTAACTTTAGACACATTTATATCCTGTTTCCTTTAATCTAATTTTAGCATTTTGGGAAATGTTTGGTCATTAAATTATTATGGATTTCTACTTCTATCAAACCATTTATTGATAGCAGTAGAAATCCATCTACAGGTTATTGAACTAACACAAGAGATATACAGTAAAACCTGTCTTGAGAGACCACTGTCTTGAGAGACCACCTGTCTTGAGAGACAACATCTGCCAGGCACCGATTGGTTTTACTCTATAATGGACCTGCTATGGGAGACCACCTGTCTTGAGAGACCACCTGTCTTGGGAGACCACTGTCACCTGGTACCAATTTGTATTTTTATCCCATAATGGACCTGTCTTGAGAGACCACCCCTTTGAAGACTGAAACCATGACAAAAACTTTTTACCTGTTCTGGAATTGGAAAATCCATTGTGGTTATAATAACATAATTAAAATTATTAAAAGCTCTTAATTGGGTTTCAATTGATAACTCAGTAAAGATTGAGATGTTTTTATAAGACCCCTGTGAAAAAATTAGGATTATTGCTGAATAAACAATTTCATAATACCTGAAATGTGACAGATAGGAATAAAAATAAATTTGTGTTGAAAATCTTTTTGTAACAAATTGAAATGGACTGTTATAAAATTATAAAAATAAATTAGTGTTGAAAATCTTCATTGAAGATTTTCAACACTAATTTATTTTTATAATTTTTATAACAGTCCATTTCAATTTGTTACAAAAACTTCATAAAAAAGAACAACAACAAAGTAATTACAAAAATCTATTCTCCATTTCTGAATTTTGTGGTTGGTTATTCACTGGCTTGAGAAAACCTGAAACCTGTTATGAGAGACCACCTGTCTTGAGAGACCACTTTTGTGTGGCCCAAAGGGCAGTCTCTCAAGACAGGTTCTACTGTATGTATAGAAATTCCTATACCTATATCTAGCAAAGGTCAATAGGCTCATTCTACCCATCCCCGTTTTATTTCATAACACTGCATGCACAAAACAGCGAGGCAGATGACTGAGAATGTACTTGTAAGACACAGCGAGAAGTACATTAACGTAAGACATTTTGTAGTACTGACAGAGGATATAGATATCTTACCCAGTAGAGGGCCTGAAAATAAGCAGTCTTACATTTGCAAAATGAGGTCCCCAGAGGGTGAATTTGATGGCCAATTTATCCTCTGGGTACCTCTTTCTGCTCAGTTTTGAGACCTTGATTCAGATCGAGGTTCACAGAGGGTAAATTTAGTAATGCCACCCTGCTGTGCAGGGTAGAATCACTAAATTCACCCTCTGAGGACCTCATTTTGCAGATGACAGTCTGCTTATTTTCTAGCTTGCCTGGTAGTACACTGACTCAAATTTCAAAACAGATGCATGCAAAAGGCTGTGGCTGGAGGGCACTCTTTACAAAAACTGGAAATGTAATGAATTTGAACTGCCCACAAGAATTAAGAACTAAACTGACATTGTGAGTGGAACATTACAGTAACATGTATAAAGAGGGAGGCTAATCAACCTATGTCAAAGATTAAGGCTGATAGAAGTCTTAATACAGTAGAACCTGTCTTGAGAGACCGCCCTTTGGGCCACACAAAAGTGGTCTCTCAAGACAGGTGGTCTCTCATAACAGGTTTCAGGTTTTCTCAAGTCAGTGAATAACCAACCACAAAATTCAGAAATAGAGAAGAATGGATTTTTGTAATTACTTTGTAGTTGTTCTTTTTTATGAAGTTTTTGTAACAAATTGAAATGGACTGTTATAAAAATTATAAAAATAAATTAGTGTTGAAAATCTTCATTGAAGATTTTCAACACTAATTTATTTTTATAATTTTTATAACAGTCCATTTCAATTTGTTACAAAAAGATTTTCAACACAAATTTATTTTTATTCCTGTCACATTTCAGGTATGTATGAAATTGTTTATTCAGCAATAATCCTAATCTTTCCACAGGGGTCTTATAAAAACATCTCAATCTTTAATGAGTTAGCAATTGAATTCCAATTAAGAGGTTTTAATACTTTTAATTGTGTTAATATAACACAATGGATTTTCCAATTCCAGAAAAGGTAAGAAGTTTTTGTCATGGTTTCAGTCTTCAATGGGATGGTCTCTCAAGACAGGTCAATTATGGCATAAAAATACTAGTTGGTACCAGGTTACAGTGGTCTCTCAAGACAGGTGGTCTCTCAAGACAGGTAGTCTCCCATAGCAGGTCCATTATAGAGTAAAACCAATCGGTGCCTGGCAGATGTGGTCTCTCAAGGCAGGTGGTCTCTCAAGACAGTGGTCTCTCAAGACAGGTTTTACTGAACATGTACACCCACCAACCAAGTTTTGCTATCCGATGCCAAACTTGGAGGGAGAGTAAATAATGATACTGTGCTATGACTATAGTAGAAATACTAAAAATGTAGCTCATAAAGTGTCATGGAGAGTTAATGTAGTACCTTCCTGTCACTGAATCAGGATTCAGGATTATTTGGCAGATACAGTAGAAACTGTGTTGAGAGACCGCCCTTTGGGCCACACAAAAGTGGTCTTTCAAGACAGGTGGTCTAGGTTTCAGGTTTTCTCAAGTCAGTGAATAACCAACCACAAAATTCAGAAATAGAGAAGAATGGATTTTTGTAATTACTTTGTAGTTGTTCTTTTTTATGAAGTTTTTGTAACAAATTGAAATGGACTGTTATAAAAATTATAAAAATAAATTAGTGTTGAAAATCTTCATTGAAGATTTTCAGCACTAATTTATTTTTATAATTTTTATAACAGTCCATTTCAATTTGCTGCAAAAAGATTTTCAACCCAAATTTATTTTTATTCCTATCTGTCACATTTCAGGTATGTATGAAATTGTTTATTCAGCAATAATCCTAATCTTTTCACAGGGGTCTTATAAAACATCTCAATCTTTAATGAGTTAGCAATTGAAACCCAATTAAGAGGTTTTAATACTTTTAATTGTGTTAGTATAACACAATGGATATTCCAATTCCAGAAAAGGTAAGAAGTTTTTGTCATGGTTTCAGTCTTCAAAGGGGCGGTCTCTCAATACAGGTCAATTATGGCATAAAAATACAAGTTGGTACCAGGTTAAAGAAGGCATCGAACATGTCTACCGACTAGTCACCCAAATGAAAACCGCTATCAACAATCAGCAAATAGGCGTGGCAGTCCTGTTAGACGTCGAAAAAGCATTTGACTCTGTTTGGCACAATGGAATGCGCTACAAATTATCCAAAATGAGACTCCCCAAGAAATTGCTCAGATTACTATCCTCTTTCTTAAATGATCACGAAATTAAAGTCAGAGTGAACAATGAAATGTCTGACAGGGTCCCCCTTGAAGCAGGCACCCCCCAAGGATCCGTCCTAAGCCCCCTCCTTTACATCTTCTATGTAAATGACCTTAACTTCTCCGAGGATCGTGTTCAAGTCTCCCAATTCGGGGATGATAAGGGCCTCTGGGACTCTAACAATACGGCCAATCTGCTCCAAAAACCCCTGCAACGTGCTCTCGATGACCTAGAACAATGGTGTGCCAAATGGAGAATTAAGCTAAATGCCAATAAAACCCAACGAATCACCTTTACTCGCAAGAAAAATAAACGTGATTTTGACCTAAAACTTATGGATAACACCCTCACAGAATGCAAAAAGGGGAAATTCCTGGGCATCACCATTGAGCAAAAATTGTCCTTTAACAAACACACCGACGACATGGTGAAAAAAGCCACCAAACGCATTAACTTACTGAAAATGCTTAAGGGAACTTCATGGGGAGCCAACCAGTCCACCCTACTCAGATTATACAAAGCCTTTGTGCTCCCAATACTCGAATACGGTGCAATCATACTAACTGACCTCAATCAATCTAATATGGGAAAACTCCAGAAGGTCCAAAATCACACACTTAGAGTTGCCCTCCGTGCCCCATGGGACACACCCATCAAAACACTCCATGAAAGGGCCGATATCCCCACCATTAAAGACCGCCTAGCCACAAAAAATCATGACCGGTTAGCCGACAGCAAACTAATCTCCGAACTTGGAGCCATTTGCGAAAGCCGACAAAAGCCTCAAAATTGCAATCAAAACTAAGACCGCTCGAAAAAAAACTAAGGAACAAGAAGGTGAACTAACAGGCAGAAAAACAGCTTAACTGTGGCCTTCTACCAGAAAGGGCTGCCTTCACCGACTCAAGTAAAATTACATCAGGATTAAATATTGTTATAGAACTAAATAAATAGGGAACGAGAAGGTGAATAAACAGGCAGAAAAACAGCTTAACTGTGGCCTTCTACCAGATAGGGCTGCCTTCACCGCCTCACTAAAATTACATCACGATTGGATACTGTAGATCTCATTTCCGGCCAGGGGGGGGGGGGGGCTCGGCCCACACAGGACACTCGCGATACCAGGCGAGAGCGTTTTGTGTGGGCTGGGCCTCCCGGCTGGAGGTGGAATTTGCAGTGTTTAATTGTGATCCAAAATAAGCTCAAACTAATCTAAATATGGTCGAAACCAGCGAAGGGCATAACAGAAACAACCTCGGGTGTGGTTTAGTGTCTAAACCTGTTACCCTCCTGTTACAAACTAACTATCACCCTAAGAAGGTGATCTAACAGGCAGATCAACAGCTTAACTGTGATCACAATTAAAACATAATGTGCTATTTTTATCTTTTTATTTCTACATATTCTAATGAAAACTAATTCTGCCTTCTTCTTTTAAGCAGGTACACAGAAGATGCTTTTTGACCAGCACCCCAATAACAGCTATGGACAGTCCAACCGTTACAGAAACGGTAACCCCCATGATTCCTGTACATCCTCCACTCCATCCCTAAAAGTGGTCGACCACTTTAAGGGAGGAGAGCGTTGGTCCTGCGTCCCGCCTCGGCCCCTTTTTGTAAGCGCATTGCGCATTTTTTTGTCCCAACCCATTAGGATTACAATGCAGGCCTGCCCCCGAACCGGGGAAGTTCGGGTCTTCTTCTTGGTGGTCCCCGAAAGGGGTCGTTGTTGTTTCCTTCAAAGACATCCTATCAAACAGAGACAGCCTGAGGCAGATTATACTTGCCAGTGATGGCCATCACTTAAAATCATCCTCGAAGTGGCAGACTATACTTGCCCGAAAATCTAGATCAACTGCACCCTCGGGGAGAGGTAGTACCTTTGTGAGAGGACCCAACCTCCCACACTGGTCCTCACCCGAAGGTTCAACCGACATCAGTCAACGAGACCGCCATGCCGCAACAGGAGACACCTGCTGAGTACTGGAACCTTTTCCTCCTTCAACATGCCTAGACATGTGACAGCCAATCATATACAGTTACCGAGGGTCGAAAGGGGCTTGTTCCCCATACCGTCCCTGCGCGACTTCGGCGCGCAAAAATCATTTCATTCGGTTACATGGTCTCTCACGACAGGTGGTCTCTCAAGACAGGTGGTCTTCCATAGCAGGTCCATTATAGAGTAAAACCAATCGGTGCCTGGCAGATGTGGTCTCTCAAGACAGGTGGTCTCTCAAGACAGTGGTCTCTCAAGACAGGTTTTACTGTGTAAAGCTTGGAAGGTTGAACCAATAGTTACCCTTTCGAAAGTTGGATAATCGTGCAGTATTCTGTCTCCACTCTCATCTCATGAATAGTAAGTGGACTGCTTTTTCTGTTCTTATTATTCCTTTTTACCAGACTGTTGCGAGTATAAGTTACGTGGGTTGTAACTTCCTGGGCAAGAATGTAGACATTATTTGCATCACAAGCTTATTTTTTTTTACATCCAATTTGGGGACAAAATATCTGTAAAAGTTATGAGAGAAGAAATGACACAATGTCCATTCTTTTCTACTGTTCAATGATTGCGAAACATAACAAGAATCTCATTCTTGCAAAATTATGCCCCTGCATTTTACAACACATTTTGTTCAGACGTTTTTTCTTTCCTTTATTACAAAGCAAAGTATACTTTGTTCTATTCACTTGCATCAAGGATTCAACCTGCTATTTTAATTGTTTAATTATAAAAAAATATCTGGATGCTAGCACAATTTTTCAGATTAATGACACATATTTATTCACTGATTTTTAAGATCATATATTTCGGCATAATGGCTAATCATGACTGCAACATGGAGATAAAGTCAAATTTAGTTAAGCATTTATACCCATGTTGCCCATTTTAGAGGACATCTACCACAAACATTGGTGACTGTGACCTATTTTACCAGTAAAACACTGCTTGTTCATCACCGTGAACAAGCACTGCTTCACTTCTCAGTGTTCCCATGGGTCCACATTTCAACAATAATTTTAAACAAGGGTTCACATCACTGATGCAGGGTCGAGTTTTCATGGCTAGAACAATGATGGCTATGAACTAAAGAGCACCAGAGTACCTTTTCTAAATAACTAATAATTAGCAAAAGATGACTTTACAAAAAATGGCCTGAGAAACAGAAGATCTGCTTTGTGGGGCCTAAAGAAGTAAAAAGTCAGCCCAATAATTTTGCTACCATATATCCATCTGAGCCCCTTTTTGAACTCGATTGAGACAATTTTCCTGGAAACCCATATAATAAAAAAAAGGAAGCAAATAGGATATCATTTGTTCAAGTTATAGTGCTGTCAAGCACAAAATTTGCAAAAAATGACAAAGTCATCCTAATAATTCTGCTGCCGTATATATCGGACCAAGCCCATTTTTTAACTCAAACAAGAAAAGGTTCCTGGATGCCCACATAACAAAAGTAAATTAGATTGGTGACATTTGTTCAAGTTATTGTGCTATCGAGCACAAAATTCACAAAAAATTATCAAGTCAGCCCAATAATTTTGCTGTCAGATGGAGCCTGTTTACACACTCAGTTGAGATAATCTTCTTAGAAAACCATGTAGCAAAAATGAATCGAATCAGTAGATGTTTAAGTCATCGCGTTATCAAGCACAAAATTTTCAAAAAAGGACCAAGTCAGTCCAATAATTCTGCTGCCGTACATCGGGCCGAGCCCATTTTTGAACTCGATCAAGACATTGTTCCTTGAAACCCACGTGCCAAATATGATAAATTTAAAGTAATTTGTATATTTTTTATACTTACCAATTGCCCAGACTAAGCTGGTGCAAACTCAATATTACCAAGGGCCAAACACATATTTTGAACCCCAAAATCCCCAAAATTTGCATACAATACCAAAAATTAGAAGACCTATCTGGCGCTCCATACTTTTACTATCTGTGCATGCGCAGTCCTCAGGAAGAGACTGGAATTGGCGCCAACATCATTCTTCATGGACAAGCTTACTAAAATAACTAGAGGCTAAAGAGAGCCTAAAATGCTCATCTGGACCAAGTTGTCTTAACCCTTTACCCAACGTAATGGCCAAAACCGGCCAGCGCTATTCTAAAAAATCGCCAATTAATTTTCAAAATATTTTCATTTTTTGTCTAAAAAACATAGGTTATGACCCCTCGTTGGAACGAGCTCGTCGAGCTCGTTCCAACGAGGGGTCATAACCTATGTTTTTGAGACAAAAAATGAAAAAATTTAAGTTATTCAAGAATTTTTTTTGCAAGTGTCGTCTGCTTTTCATGTTAGGTAAAGGGTTAAACTGTAAGGGTTATGGGTATGTAGAAAATGTAATCTGAATGAACCATATGACAGATTCGCCAGCATTTTTTTGTCCAATTGTTTCAACTGCTCAGAAGAAAGCTTCATACAAATACTAAATCTCTAGTCCGTGCAGTTTGGGAAATATTGGACATTTTTTGTGCCAGGTGTTCCCACGGGAAACCGCAAAAAAATGTTGGGGGCATGAATGAAGTACTTAGGGTCAACTAACGCCACATATAAAATTTGGTTCAAATCGCTCCATTGGTTCTTGAAATAGAAATTTTCAGGGGAGCTCAAAGTGAGTCCATCCCCTAGCGAGCCCAAATATGGACCTATCAACTTTCTTTAAACAAATTTTAATTTTGAACACCAGAGGAAGTTTCATACCAAATATCAAAGCATTCCCGCTTGTGGTTCAAGAGAAGAAGATTTTTAAAGAATTTTATCATATTTGGGCATAAGACCATGCCCAAAATGGGCAGAGACTCCATTTGAACAAAACTAAAACAGAATACCCCAAGATGATGTGGCCCATATATGTTTCAATTTGGGCCATTGGTTTGTGAGGAGAAGATTGTTCTGTAAAAGCTAACGTACGATGGACAACGGAAGACGGACACCAAGTGATGGCAATGGCTCACACTGACTTTCAGTCAGGTGAGCTAATAACTAGAGGTTCAAGAGAGCCTAAAAAGCTCACCTGGACCAAGTTGTCTTGAACTGTAAGGGTTATGGGTATGGAGAAAATGTAATCTGAATGAACCATATGACAGATTCGCCATCAATTTTTTTTATCCAATTGTTTCAACTGCTCAGAAGAAAGCTTCATACCAAATACTAAATCTCTAGTCTGTGCAGTTTGGGAAATATCGGACCTTTTTAGCGCTAGGTATTCCCACGGGGAACCGCGAAAAATGTTGGGGTCATGAATGAAGTACTTAGGGTCAACTAATGCCACATATAAAATTTGGTTCAAATCGTACCATTGGTTCTTGAAACAGAAATTTTCAGGGGAGCTCAAAAGTGAGCCCATCCCCTGGATAGCCCAAATATGGATCTATCATCTTTCTTTAAACAGCTTTTAATCTTGAACACCAGAGGAAGTTTCATACCATATATCAAAGCATTCCCACTTGTGGTTCATGAGAAGATGATTTTTAATGAATTTCACGATATTTGGGCATTAGCCCAAGCCCCAAAAGGGCAGAGGCCCCATTTGAATAAAACTAAAACAGAATACCCCCAAGATGATGTGGCCCATATATGTTTCAATTTGGGCCATTGGTTTGTGAGGAGAAGATATTGTTAAAAAGGTAAATATGTAATCTTTTTCCCATTGACTTCAGTGCTAAAAAATGCTGAGTCATCATATTTTCATAACACCAAAAACAGACCATATGAGATTCGCCAGCAATTTTTTCTGTCCAATTGTTTCAACTGCTCAGAAGAAAGCTTCATACGAAATACAAAATCTCGAGTCTGTGCAGTTTGGGAAATATTGGACTTTTCATTTTTGTTCTATTTTTAGCTACAGGGGTTCCCATGGGAACCATGAAAAATTTTGGGGGCATGAATGAAGTACTTAGTGTCAACTAATGCCACATATAAAATTTGGTTCAAATCGCTCCACTGGTTCTTGAAATAGAAATTTTCAGGGGAGCTCAAAAGTGAGCCAATCCCCTGGAGAGCCCAAATATGGACCTATCAACTTTCTTTGAACAACTTTTAATCTTGAACACTAGAGAAAGTTTCATACCAAATATCAAAGCATTCCCACTTGTGGTTCATGAGAAGATGATTTTTAATGAATTTCACAATATATGGGCATATGCCCAAGCCCAACAAGGGCAGAGACCCCATTGGAACAAAACTAAAACAGAATACCCCCAAGATGATGTGGCCCATATATGTTTCAATTTGGGCCATTGGTTTGTGAGAAGAAGATATTTTTAAAAAGGTAAACATGTAAGCTTTTTTGCATTGACTTCAGTGTTAAAAAATGCTGAGTCATCATATTTTCATAACACCAAAAACAGACCATATCACAGATTCACCAGCAATTTTTTTTTGTCCAATTGTTTCAAGTGGTCAGAAGAAAGCTTCATACCAAATACAAAATCTCTAGTCCGTGCAGTTTGGGAAATATTGGACTTATCATTTTTGTTCTATTTTTAGCTCCAGGGGCTCCCATGGGGAACCGCGAAAAATTTTGGGGATATGAATGAAGTACTTAGGATCAACTAATGCCACATATAAAATTTGGTTCAAATCTCTCCATTAGTTCTTGAAATAGAAATTTTCAGGGGAGCTCAAAAGTGAGCTCATCCCCTGGAGAGCCCAAATATGAACCTATAAACTTTCTTTGAATAACTTTAAACCTTGAACACCAGAGAAAGTTTCATACCAAATATCAAAGCATTCCCTCTTGTGGTTCATGAGAAGAAGATTTTTAAAGAATTTCATCATATTTGGGCATACGACCATGCCCAAAATGGGCGGAGACCCCATTTGAACAAAACTAAAACAGAATACCCCCAAGATGATGTGGACCATTTTTGTTTCAATTTGGGGCCATTGGTTTGTGAGGAGAAGATTGTTTTGTAAAAGCTAACGTACGATGGACGATGGATTACGGACGGCGGACGCCATGTGATGGCAATAGCTCACACTGATTTTCAGCCAGGTGAGCTAATAACTCAGCAGGGAGGTATGAGTGTCCACTCATGGGAGGGCCATCCCTGTCTGGGCCATAGTTAAGTTTAAAAAATATACAAATACTTTAAATTTATCATATTTTTATACTAATAACCAATGGCTCACCCTTAGCTGAATCGTAAAAAGGCAGAGGGCCTAGGATTAAGAATTAACAGACCAATACAGCTCCTAAGCCTGCATTCCAAGGTGAAAAGGAGATTAAATTTAAAAGGGATTGCATGTATATCCCTCTATACAATAATAGAGAAGACATATCATAAATAAGAAGTCATATCCAAGTAATTCCGTAATCTTAGCATGAATGATTATGCTAATTGGGTGTAACAAGCCCCAAATTTTAAGGCTAGTCCAGTCTAAGCCCCTTAAATTAGGAGGCGTAATCGAGAGTGAGAGACTAACCCCCACAAACACACGCAATATATATATATTAAACAAGCTTATCTAGGATCAGTAATAATCTACAGACAAAACAGCTTCACTCATAGTTACACACTTATCAAGCTGGATGAAGAAAAATCATCCCCCCTCTTTTTTTTGAAGGAATATTCTTCAAAACAAAAAGGGAAGCGCTCTGGAATCAGTGAAAAGCGATACCAAATAATCAATATATATTTGCCCAACAGGCACCCAGTTATTAATTATAATTAATTATTGGTGCTTAATGCCACTTCAGAAGCTAAGGCTGTCGTGATTCGTGCCGATCCCAGTTATTAACAGCACACACTTCTAACCTATACCGAAGTTGGAATACATAGACAGGTCGGAAACCTGTAATATACGTGTGTACAACCATGCACTTGTCCAACTGAATCGAAATGGAAAGTATCTGTTAGAGCAAACACACTTCTAAGGCAACCAACAGGCAACCCCATTCAGGTGTACAATTCATTCCAATAATAAAAGCCCGATTGAACCGTGTGAATATACAATAATGTGTGCAATCTCTGCATATCAAGTTACATACCAAATATTATCAAAATCCATCTGGAAACAAATACGTCATAGGCCGCCCGCCAAACCACCTGCCCGCCCGAGTGCAACCAACCCTTGCCATACCTATAATCGTGGGTTTTTTTACAACTTGACTAAAAAGTGAACAAGAACATTATACACAAAACTATACCTCTCTCTAGTCATCCGTCTGTGAACAAGCAAATTGGTGAATAGAAAAACTTTGCATTCAGCATCATGAAGAAAGTCTTGAATCTCATCCTGGCAAGAACCCCTAAATTTTATCACAGACATTGTGCCATGAAAATCTTCTACTAGCACTGACCATCTGGAACAAAAAAAAATATCTCAAATACAAATTACAGAAAATCCCATCAGAGAATGAAGGTTATGGAATTTACATTGCGGTTACGTATTTTGTTTTTATTTTGCTAAAAAACCTTGGTTGAGGGTTCGGTTATCAGTTGTTAATGAGAATATAGCAACCAGTCATATAGCAACCCTCTCATTACTGTCGTGTAGCCATAGGAAAACACTGACTAATCCAGGGACCGATCAGGACTATTTAAAATACGCTGTAGCCTCGGAGCCTATTTTTTCAATTCATGTGCCAGATTTCAATTTACGGAGTCACACTGCTGTTTGTAACACACACTGCAAGTATGTAATAGCTCTCATCATTTTCATTTTGTACACTGTAGCAAACATTAATCTTCACTGTGGTTTCTGATCAAGTCTTGGCTGCCTATTTAGGCAGCCAAGACTTTATCAGAAACCACAGTGAAGATTAATGCTTGGTAATTAAGACTTGAAGTATTACCTTAAGCACTCTACAACAATGATAAATGATAATCATATATATAATACATGTAAGAGTGTCTCTTTCGATTATTCATCGAAAGAATATCAAAATATGATCTGAGAAGTTACGCACCAACTGAGAAGCCTATTTCTGAGATTTAAGAGCCAGGCCCTGATGTTTCAGAACCAAATACGCACTGGCGCATGCCCAGGTCGGTCCCTGCTAATCTGAAAATACCATAGATCACTAAAACCCAAACAGATTGGTCACACTATTGCCCCTGCATTATTTCTTGAAACAATGGCTACAAAAACTAATATCAGAGTAATCCCACATTACATCCCCTCCCCCCACCCCACCTCTCTGAAATCTCCTAAAAATGAATACTACATCTACCCTCAGCAGTCTCTGTATATTTAAAAAAAAAAAAAAAAAATTCTGGTCAGACTTTCTGGTTCGGCTTAAATCTCATCTACAGAAACTCTTTAACCCTTTACCTATCTTAGCGGCCAAAAATGGCCAAGAAATGGACTAAAATAAGCCTACCATAGCCTAAAATATCTTATAATGTCTTGATAAAACCATACAAATATGGATATATTTGGTTAACAAAACTGAAAATAAAATCAGACACTTCTTTCATGAAAATTAACCCTTCATATGCCATCAATGAGACCTTATGAATAGTGAATGAAGAAAAATTTGAAAATTCAAACAGTTTTGGTATTCAGTGATTGGTTCAGTTCTGTTTTTTGGTATCACCATGATATCTGTATCAGTTCGGTTTTATCGGTATATTGCCAATCTCTAATATTGTGGCAAAATTTCAATATAACATAACTATGAAAACTGTTTAGGCCCCACAAAATAGCTCTTCTGTTTCTCAGGCCATTTTTTGTGAAATTGCATGCGGGTGTGCTGTTTTTTATTTTATTTTTCATTTCAGTAATTATTTCTTTGCCATCAAACGTTTGTGTTCTTGGTTTATATTTTAGGCCCCACAATCTGCAGGATATAGCTTGGGTGGCGGTGTATTTCGTCCCTTGGGAGCAAGAAGGCTTTGCAATGCTAAAGCATTGCAAAGCCATCTTGCTCTCAAGGGACAAATTTATCAATTTTTTTAACATTGGTAAAATATAAGACATAAACCATTAAATTTTTTTTTTTTAAAGTTTACATTGGTTATAAAAAGAGAGCATGCGGCAGCCAAAGGGACCACGTGAGAGGGCCTGAGAAACAGATGTTTGATTTTTTTAGGCCCTATATGATAAATTTTGTAAGCTACACATCAATACCTTTTCATTCCAGTGCACAAATCAAGAAAACAGAATACTTTCTGTATCATTCCTTTAAAAGAAACTGGAAAATCTGTATTGGCACCATTATTTTCAATACTCTCTAGGAGTGAAATGGCTGACGATGGAGGCTTTTGGGTTGGTAAAATCATATGTAAATTATCTCTTTTTTCAACACTTTCTTTATCAGCTGTAGTAGAACACTCCATTTCATCAAGCTGTACAAGTAGATAGACAGAACATGATGTGTGTTTGAATCGGTGGGTGTTTTACTTGAGGAGTTGGAATGGTGTAGTCAGAAATATGACTACGCCATTCCAATTAAATTAGATTAATTTCATTCCATTCCAATGAAATTAGATTAATTAATGATTCAAACACACATCGCGTTCTGTGTTTATTACACATGCCATGCATTAATAAATTCATTTAAATAAACAAATTTTAATTCCAATGTTTAAACCCAAAGGCGAAGAGTCTGTTTGTTTTGTTTGAAGCTGCACAGATCAAATGGATCGATATAAAATCAAAACAAACTTTTGACAACCAGTCTAAATTACATTCACTATCTTTTCTATTGGGTGTGTTTGTTGAAGTTCGTATCGCTGTTTCACTTCAGCTGGTGTCCATTCACGCCTAATCATTTGGTGGCTATTACTGTTAGAAAAAAATGTAAGAACAAATTTGTGCAGATTTACAAAACAGCTGGGAGAAACTTTTTTAAATGAAGTTCGAAGCATGTCAGATTGTCCGAAGATTTACTAAAATAAAGCTGACCAATTTAGATATAACAGGATCAGCAGATGAGACACCTGCAGGACTGGGTTAATGTTGTGGTTGGAAATAATTGTTTTTTTAATATTATCTAATTTTTGGTTGACTAATTTTTTTGTGAACCGACTTTATTTTGCTTTGGTTGGAAGTTTTCATTTTCACACACGACTGACGGCTGATAATTGTATAACGAAATTTGGAAACTTTTCAAAGAGTAACTAATGACTCAATAGGAAAGGAACTAGTATAAATGGTGCTGGGAAAAAAGTTCCGGCTTATACATCACCAGCTGAATACAGAAACATTAATGTCATAGCGGCAATTCGGTTAAATACAAGGGTTTAAAGTTTAATGGATGTGTAAAAAAATTATATGATAAATAATTTATTGACTATATTTTTGTTAATAAACTATTTAACTCAAACTGAAACAGGCCTGGCATTCTGAAAAATGCAGGAGGGCAAAAAATCGCTCTCCTCAATCAGCTTAGGTGAGCAATTAGCTTTACACAGCATTTTAAGTATCCAGTTGAACAAACTCATTGAAACTGAAACCAACAGACTACATCAGTGATTTTATTAACTTTACTAAGGTAAAGCGAAATCTCTTAGACATCTAGATGTCTCACTCAACAACCGAACACACACTTGACAAGACCTGTGTGTGTACCCAGACCTGTTGTCCTAGAAAGTCATACGCCTACCACTACCACCTTCAACCCCCCAAGGGGGGTTGAAGGTGGTAGTGGTAGGCGTATGACTTTCTTGGACAACAGGTCTGCTTGAATCTACAGCCACATCCTGGTGCAAGTGCTTCAAGTGACAGGATAGTAGTAATGGTAGTATATTATAGTGTCAATATTCCTTGAATAATTACCCCTCAAACTGTGATGTCAGTTGTTGAACTTGAAACTGACAGAAAAAAAAATATTGCTGTGACCCATTTTGCTTCAAATGATTGCAACTGTGTTTGGGTATGGTTGCAGCCATTACCTTTTACCACAAAACCACTTTCAAAATGAAATTACATGATGTTATGTGACTTCGAAGTTAAATTACATTTTTGCTTTACAACAAAAATTTAATGTGACCATAATACATGTAATCTCAATCATCCCAGACCAAAATATTTAGGAGGGTAATTTTTCGCTCTCCTTAATTCTTTCAGGAGGGCAGTAAGGACAGCTAAAAAATCGCTCTCCTGAAATTGCCAAGCCTGCTGAAATATGAGCTAATTGATAATTTGAAACCAATCTTGATCTTGTTGTAAGCTGCTTTTAGTGTCCATTAACCCTTTACATAACTTGAAGGCCAAAACTGGCCCGTATAAGTCACAAGACTCACCAATCAAAATTTATTTTTTTAATTTTTGCCTGAAAATCATAGCATATGGTCCCTCAATGGAACAAGTTTATGGAGCTTGTTTCACAGAGGGTTCATAAGCCATGTTTTTCAGACAAAAAATGCAAAGTTTCAGGCATTTAAAAAATTTTGACAAGTGTCGTCTGCTATTCAGGTTTGGAAGGGGAGGGGGTGGGTGGTTATCCTTTTCAACTTGGTCAGCATAAATTTCTATGTGATGGATGCAATTGAGAAGAGACTTCGTTATGGACAACAAAGCAGTAAGTATGGTCAGTAATAATTGAATCCAACAAACCCAAATTAGTTTCAAACCCTACAAATGCAAAATGGATTCATCCATTTGTTGAAGATCATATTGTACATAATGATTTCATTCAGGAATAAATTGTCAAGTCTTCAATGGTTAGAAGGTTTGTATCTACTTCAGGCCTGCTGTTTTCAAATGTTTCATAACCTATTTATAATTCACCTGATCTCAGCTTTGGTAACTTAATTCAGGTAACCCATTAGGTAACCTAAAGATATATGTATTGCAACAATTCTGATATATGAACTGTTGTTTCATAGCCAGGTTCTTGCTTCTATGGGCAATATCCTGATGAATAAAGATGAATCCTTAGGAACAATACTGAGGCTTTGTTGCAGCAATTAAGATACAAATTAGTTGTAATTATAGCCTAATCATGGCATGGGCTAGCATGCTGCAGAAGAGTATGGCATCCATAATCATTACTTGTGGCAGAGACATGAATTATTGCCATTTCCTGATTTTGTACCTATGTTACATCTTAAGATGATCAAGAGTTTAAAATGATGTTGAACATCAACCAATCATCAGCATAGGTGTTTGCATTTGCCTGAAGTATTGCTGCTCTGTTAGCCAATAGGAGGCCAACAGAGAAGCTATATATCAGGCAGATGCAAACACCTATGCTGATGAGTGGTTGGTGCTCAACATCACTCCACCATTCATTTGTACTGTCAACTTGGTGAAAATTTTGCGTTTGATCACGTTTACTGCAGTAGAACAGGTGCTCCAACATACTGTCTCTAGAGAAACTTGCAAGTGACATTCTAAGTGCCCAGGCAGTAGTTTCGAGGCTAGTCTTTCCTGCCTATAGAGATACCTAAGACTTGTCAAGAAACAACTGTAAACCACAGGATGTAAAATTTAATTATGCTCTTCAGATTTCAGTTACATACATCAATAATAAAAAATGTAAGAAGTTTAACATGCAATTAACTGAAAATAGAATATGTTTTCATTTTTGGAATTCACAGAAAAAAAACATTGAGGGGTCTTAAGCTTTGAGAGTTGGAATAGTACTGGCCAGTTTTGGCCATTACATTGGGTAAAGAGTTGACTTAGATGATATTTACTTGAAGGCTCTACAGTGCACAGGGTTAGTTCCTCAGTTAACCCCTAGCACTCTGGTAGTGAAACAAAATTTTATCCAATCATTCTGTTTTTCTCTTGTTTAACTATGAATTTAACCAATTATATCTTGTTTGACAGAGCTCAATGAGCTCTGTCAAACAAGGTATATTTGGTTAAATATCAAACTGCATTATGGGAAATATTTGCTGCTGAAAACTTTGCCATTTTGACATCAGAGTGCAGAGGGTTAATGACAAATTTTTTTTATAACTAGAAAGTGTGACTAACCCTGTGCATTGCACAGGGTTAGTCACACTTTCTGGTTATAAAGAATGGTAACTGCCATATCACACACCTCACGGAAATATACACGGACTAAGACGGTCAAAATGCACCGGGGCAGTTGGTTACATGTTACATAAAGTGCAGAATTTAAGGAACTAATGGAAATACTTACACTGGAACGCGGACATTTTTTTACAGTGAATTCCAAAAATGAAAACATATTCTATTTTCAATTAATAGCTTATTGTTGGTAATGCTGGAAGACACCCAAAGACAATAAAAAACGTCCAACAAGGGGATTCAATTTCAGTGAGTGATTGCCTGAAAATTAAAACACTTTTTTTGCCTTTTGGAAATCAAACATTTTGTTTGGTACCAGTAAAATAGTGGTGAAACAACTAGTAAATTCTCTAGTTGACTAGTTGCCAACTAGTTGCCTCATTATAATATGGGTCATTGTAGTCATCAAAATGGCTCAATTTGCAAGGATAATCTACGGAAAATATAGCAATTACATGGGTTTGGAGGAAGTTCCTGTTTATTAATCGCACATCTATATGAAAGTGTCAATGACACTGTAGCTCAACTTGAGAAACTTGAACTTGGTAAGTTATAAATGAAATGGCAAAATTGAAGATCATTGGTACCAATGTTATTTGATGAAATTTCAACATAACAGTATTGTGTGTGCACAACGTCAGAGCAATCCATGCATTTTTAAATGTAAACTGTAAGACTGGCTAAAGGAAGAATGTTGATACACAAATGCAGTATGTTCAGAGGTTATTGTAAATGGCAATTTTTTCACAGAAATGAATGCTAATCAATAGCTCTTTTCTAAAGGTCTTGCCTAATGAGCACACCAAGTTCAAAAACAATCCTATGATAAATGTGGACTGTTGGCCATGTCAAAGAATGTTGATGCACAAATGCAATAAATTCGAAGATTGTTGCTAACAGCAACAGTTTTTGATGGAAATGAAAAGAAAATCAATAGCTCCTATCTTTTTCACCCTGCATAAGCATACAAAGTTTCAAAACAACCTGATAATGAATGCCTCTGAGGCACGCCAAAGGAAGATGTTAATGCACAAATGCACTAAGTAGAAGGTCATTGCTTGTGGCAATGTTTTTTTTATGGAAATTCATAAATATACCCTGCAGAGACAATAATTTTTTATAGAAATGAAAAAAAGCAATAGCTCACATCTAGAGGTCACCCCGAAAACACATACCAAGTTTCAAAGTGATCTGATCATAAATGTGCCCTGAAGGGTGTGTTAAAGGGAAATATTGAGGTGTGACTAAACTAAGTTCAAAGGTCAGTGGCAACATTTTTTGACAGAAATGGAAGAAAATCGACAGCTCCCATATAGATGTCACCCCACACATGCACACCAAGTTTGCAAGCGATCCAATCATAAATGTGCCCTGCAGGGTGTGTCAAAGGGAAATATTGATGCTTAACCGCACTAAGTTTTTACTAAGTTCATCGAAGATCATTGCCAGTGGCAACATTTTTTGACGGACATCGAAGAAAATCGATAGCTCCCATCTAGAGGTAACCCCAAACAAGCATATAAAGTTTCAAACCGATCTGATCATAAATGTGCCCTGTAGGGCATGCCAAAGGAATATATTGATGCCTGACTAAACCAAGTTCAAAGATCGTTGCCAACGGACACATTTTGACAGACGGAAATGGAAGAAAATTGATAGCTCCCATCAAGAAGTCACCCCAAACAAGCATGCCAGGTTTCAATGCAATCCCATCATAAATGTGCCCTGTAGGGTGTGCCAAAGGGAAATATTGAGGTCTGACTAAACTAAGTTCTAAGAACGTTGGCCGCGGCAACATTTTTTGATGGAAATGGAAGAAAATAGATAGCTCCCATCTACAGGTCTCCCCAAACAAGCATGCCACGTTTCAAAGCAATCCGATCATAAATGTGCCCTGCTGGGTGTGCCAAGGGAAATATTGAGGTCTGACTAAACTAAGTTCTAAGAACGTTGGCTGTGGCAACATTTTTTGACGGAAATGGAAGAAAATCGATAGCTTCCATCTAGAGGCCACCCCAAACAAGTATGACAGGTTTCAAACCAATCCCATCATAAATGTGCCCTGTAGAGTGTGCCAAAGGGAAATATTGAGGTTTGACTAAACTAAGATCTAAGAACGTTGGCCGTGGCAACTTTTTTTGACGGAAATGGACGAAAAACGATAGCTCCCATCTAGAGGTAACCCCAAACAAACATACCAAGTTTCAAACCATTCTGACCTTAAATGCGCCCTGTAGGGTGTGCCAAAGGGAAATATTGAGGTCTGACTAAACTAAGTTCTAAGAACGTTGGCCGTGGCAACATTTTTAGACGGAAATTGAAGAAAATCGATGGCTCCCATCTAGAGGTCACCCCAAACAAGCATATCAAGTTTTAAAGCGATCTGATCATAAATGCAACCTGTGAGGTATGCCAAAGGACGAGAAGTGATGGCAATAGCTCAGCTTGACTTTGTCAAGTTGAGCTAAAAAATGATAATTTGGGTGAGCATTTGTTCAACTTTACTTCTTTAACCCCTTACCTAACACGAAAAGCAGAAGACACTTGTAAAAAAAATTCTTGAATAACTAATTTTTTTCATTTTTTGTCTCAAAAACATAGATTATGACCCCTCATTGGAACGAGCTCGACGACCTCGTTCCAATGAGGTGTCATAACCTATGTTTTTGAGACAAAAAATAAAAAAAAATAATGAAAATTAATTGGCGATTTTTTAGAATAACGCTAGCCGGTTTTGGCCATTATATTGGGTAAAGGGTTAACGTGAAAGGGTTAAGGTGTTGGAATGTTGAAGGAACAGTATCTGACCAGCAAAATTGAACTTTCTCCCAAAATTCCCTTGTACATTGTAGACTGATAAGAAATTTCTGATCTTTGTTATTGTGCTAAAAAACTTTGAAAGCAGAAAACATGTGACTGAAGAAGTGTTCTCTGATGATGCGATTGACCATGACCTGCATAACTTTATCAATCCCCAATGAAAAGCTAGACAAACTATAAACAATAGCCTCATTGAATAGTAAATGCATCATATGACTAAATGGTGTGATTTGTTTGGTCAGTGTATGCACTATGTAATGTGAGTTGTAAAACTTCATTCAGTAGTAAATATCATTATTTGACGTTTTGTGTTCTGACAAATCTTATTACTGCAACATTTACCCAAAACAAGAACGTGTTGAAAAACTTCTATAGATGTACTTCTGCTGTCAGCATTAATTAAAATGACACAACAGTTTGCAGGTATACTGTTGACACCCAGTGGCGTAGATAAAGGGGGGTCCGGGGGGCAGAGGCCCCCCCCCCCCCCACCAGAAGTTTTGTCGGAAATTTTTTGGGACCATTTTTAGGCGAATTTATGCCTAATAACATTAAAATGCTGGCTTTGGGGATAAAAACATGCCAGTTTGGGTAAATTTTGGGTAAAAAAAGACCAATTTTCAGTACATTTGCAGTAAACAACAGATTCTTTCTGTTTGTTTGGGTTTTTGTTGTTGTTACACTGTCGGAAAATTTTCGGTCTGTCGGAAAATTTTGGGCTTGCCCCTCCGCCAGCGAAAAGCTATCCACGCCACTGTTCACACCTCATTTTTGTGTTTTAATCAGTGTAATGGAATCTTGAATCTTTGCCTGGTAATTTAATCTATTTTCTAGAAAATTAGAGATGGGAGAAAAAAGAGTGCTTCTTTTTTCTAATTTACAAGCGTAAAGAAGCATGAGTGCGATAGCGCTCCTCAAATCGACAGCACTGCGACCTTTTCATAATTATTCCCTCCAGAAAAGTCCAATTGCAAGGAATTGGAAAACATTGAACTGTTTGCGACATTTATCTCAAAAGTGAAGAGAAAAAAAACAAGAGCCCCCAGGAGGCCTGAAGGAGCTCACCTGACATGGTAGTCTAAATATCAAACCAAAGACTTGACTTGAATAAGCTGCATACGCCCCTCCTAAGAATAGCATATACCAACTAGATGAAGCGATTGTGCCCACACAATACACAGGATTATCCTTCTATTTTCAGTTCTTGCACTTTTACGTCCCAAAATTGAGACAAACACATAAAAAACAGATTTTTTTCCCAAACAAAATATTTTCAGCCTAAATTTTTTTTTCTTCTTAAAATGCATAAAAAACCAAAAAACTAATTTCCGGATTTTGGTCCAAAATTTTCCAAGTCCCACCCGGACCACAAATTTTCAGTGTAAAAAAAAAAAAATTTTTTTGTCTTAAAATTGACCGAAATGCATAAAAATAAAAAAAAAAATTCCGGATTTTGGTCCAATATTTCTAAGTCCGGAACGGGGCCCCAAATTTTCAGCCTAAATATGAACCCAGGGACTTGGCTTGAACAAACTTGAATCTCACCCCCCTAAGGATGCTGCATACCAAATATCAAAAGATTCTTATTGGTAGATCTGAAGAAGAAGATTTTTAAAGAATATTCCTCATACTGCACTAATTTAAACATTTGGGCTCCTATAGAGAGCCCAAATATGGACCCAGGGAATTGATTTCAATAAACATGTGAAACAATCTTCCAAAGATGTTATATGTAAAATTTGAAAGCTTTTGGTGCAGTGGTTTGGGAGAAAAGTAGTCTTACATGTTTTTCCCATTACCCAGTGTTAAAAAATGCTGACTCAGCACTTTTTCAAAGTCCCCAAAAAGTACCCCATGATAAAACCGATGGCAATTTTTTTTTACTATTCCATTCTGTTGGTCCTAAGGAAGCTTCACAACAAATAAGAATTCTCAGTGCCGTCTAGTTTTGGAGATATGGGCATTTTAATTTTTTTCTATTTTTAGCTCCTGTGGTTCCCATGGGGCGACGGGAAAAATTTTTTTTGCATGACCCAATAAGCCCTCATATCAAATTTGGTCCAAATCTGCCTCTCGGTTTGTAAAATAGAAATTTTGGGAGGGGCAAATATTCTTGCCTATCCCATTACGACGCCGAATATAGCCCCACAAACTTCTCTTGAACAAATCTGAGTCTACACCTCAAAAGGAAGCTGCACACCAAATATCAAGTCTCTGCTACTGCTGGTTCATGAGAAGATTTTTTAAGATTTCAGCACACTTTTTGGGGGTGGCCCTACCAATGGGCGAGGCAAGTTGATTTGAACAAAATCAAATCGCGATGTCATAACAAACTATTATCTCAAATATCAATTAAATTGGTTGAGCGGTTTGGGAGGAGAAGACGCAAACATCATGTTCACAGACAATGGACGACAGATGACGGACGGAGAGTGATCACTATAGCTCTCCTGACTGAAAGTCAGGTGAGCTAATAATGAACATACCCCTCACCTGATATCAACATATGAAATACAAACTTTCATTTGATTATTCACGACTAGTCGACTGCTTTTTTTATTGTTGACTAGTGCCAAAAAGTTAACTGACAACAACTAGTCAACAAGTCGTTTCAACACTACTAGTGAATTCCAACACATAGACAACAGGGTGACACAATAGTTTTAGCCCCATTTCATACCACAGATAATAATACAAAGATGCTTAAATAAATTATGAATGCTGATTAACTGCTAAACAGTCTAAATGTTTAATTTAGTGCCAAAAATTTGACTGGCAGTGACTAGTCAACTAGTCGTTTCAACACTACTAGTGAATTCAAACAAATAGACAACAGAGTGACACACCATGAGAAGGAATGGTTTTGCGTGCCGAAGGCGCGCAGGGGCGGTATGGGGGACAAGCCCCTTTCGACCCTCCGCACACTGAAGGCGCGCAGGGGCGGTATGGAAGACAAGCCCCTTTCGACCCTTGGTAATTGTATATGATTGGATGTCACATGTCTAAGCTTGTTGAAGGAGGAAAAGGTTCCGGTACTCGGCAGGTGTCACCAGTTGTGTCCAGTTGTGGTTGGTCGGTCTCGCTGGCTGATGTCGGTTGAACCCTCGGGTGAGGACCAGTGTAGGAAGTTGGGTCCGCTCACAAAGGTACTACCTCTCCCTGGGGGTGCAGTCGATCTGGAAGTGACACACCAATAATTATTGCCCCATTATATACAACAGACAATAATACAAAGGTTGCTTAAATAAATTATGAAAGCTGATTAACTTCTTGCATGCTGTTGGCAGATATTTCTGCCCAGGACATAAAATCTCTTGCCACTGAAATAAGAATTTTGGCACGTTTAATCAAATTTCTCCTGGTAAATTGAATGGACTTTTTGACTACTGATTTCTACAGCTAAATTTTGATCAATCTTTTATCAAATCTAGTCATGGCTGCTCCACAGCAGCCATGAGTAGATTTGGTGAAAAATAATTTTAAAATACTCAGCAGGTTAAGAGTTAACTGCTAAACAGTATAAATGTTTAATTTTTTTATATTTATTCCACTACCAACTAATATCCTTAAGGCAATCGAGTAAAGTCAAGTCACCTGGATATCTGTTTTCTTTTTCTTTTGGCACCTTTCATTTGACCCTGTGCAGACCTACTCAAAACAAGAGCGCATGTATCGCTTAAACAATACAATGTCCCCTACCGGACTAATGAGCATTAATAATTATACAAATGTTATAACCTAGATGTGATCAGCATGAATTCCATTGAAGCATTTCCAAAAAAAGTCCAGAAAACTGATATTTTGGTGCTTTTCTATATTTCCAAGGGCCATACCTCACGCAAGAATAATGCAATCAGCATGAAACTCAAACTTGATCTGTAAGTCATCGTTCTATAGTAGGTTAACAAGAATGAAATCATTCGGTTGAAGCATTTCCAAAAAAAGTCCAGAAAACTAAAGTATGACTGACAGACTAACTGACAGACTGACGGATGGACAGAGTGCAAATGAAACTTGATCTGTAAGTCATCGTTCTATAGTAGGTTACCAAAAATGAAATCATTCCGTTGAAGCATTTCCAAAAAAAAGTCCAGAAAACTAAAGTATGACCAACAGACTGACTGACGGATGGATGGACAGAGTGTAAATGAAACTTGATCTGTAAGTCATCGTTCTATAGTAGGTTACCAAAAATGAAATCATTCCGTTGAAGCGTTTCCCCCAAAAATCCGGAAAACTGATATTTTGGTGCTTTTCCATATTTCCAAGGGACATAACTCACACAAGAATAATGCAATCAGCATGAAACTCAAACTTGATCTGTAAGTCATCATTCTACAGTAGTTTACCAAAAATGAAATCATTCCGTTGAAGAGTTTCCAAAAAAACTCTGGAAAACTGATATTTTGGTGCTTTTTCCCATATTTCCAAGGGCTGTAACTCACACAAGAATAATGCAATCAGCATGAAACTCAATCTTGATCTGTAAGTCATCGTTCTATAGTAGTTTACCAAAAATGAAATCATTTTGTTGAAGCGTTTCCAAAAAAACTCCGGAAAACTAAAGTGTGACTGACAGACCTACAGACTGACAGACTAACAGACCTACAGACTGACAGACTGAAAGAGTGATGGATGGACAGAGTGCAATCCTAGAGTCCCCTCCAGCGATGCCGGTAGGGGACTAATTAGGTGGAAGGTTATAAGTTAACCCTTTAAACATTGGTGCCAAAACATCAAAATTTCAAGAAACAACATTTCCCATAATTCAATAAGGAATTTAACTAATTCAATCTTGTTTGTGTTTAACATAAATACCGTTCGGTATCAATATCAAGCCATACTGATTTACCATACCAAGGGAATCTCAAAATCCCAAAATTTTGGTACTGAAACATATTTCCGACATTAGTTAAAAAATAAAAGGACAAATAACAGAACACTGTGCAAAATTCCTGATAAGAATAGGACTTATACTGGGTATTTCTAAAGGCAGTCACCACCGTTCATTTATATATTTATTGGTGTTTAATGCCACATCATCACTTAAGGCTATATCATTGCAAGAAAATGGTAGAAATTACACATGTCAATGATGAAACAAAAAAATTGAATAAAAATATGAAATAATTACAATAGAAATGTCAAAGACAAGAGTGGTTTGAACAGAAATGAGTGATGATACATACATATTATTGCTACAGTGCAGTGATCTGGGTCATAGTATCACATTGAGTTGAGGAGGTCAGATTGCCAGATCAAACTCTCTGCCTGCAGCAGCTTGTTTTATCCGACGATTTTACCTCCTCAACAAGACGTGAAGAGACGACCCAGATCACTTCAGTGTAGCGATAAAAGGTTTATTATATGACTTATAGTTCAACATCGCAACCAATGCTAGCATTAACAATTCTCCCAACCTTTTTTTGGTAAATTGGATTGAAGTAAAAAAGAACTATTTTTGTTCACACTTATTTTTGTAACAGGTGCACACTTCCGGGGAATGCCCCAATGGGCATGAATATGATAATAAAAATATCATGAATACAATAAAAAAAAAAAACAGGACTGTCATTTGAGCGCACCCATTTCAGCGTGGAGGAAAGTACTTTCTGCGACTGGAACAGCTAATTATGCGAATTCGAATAGTCCGTCATACTATAGTGATACAGAATCAGATTCCACACTGCGGTTTTTCCGGAGACCAGGAAAGAATTGACAAACACTATTGATATTTAGTGGTTAACCCTTTACCCAACGTATCCGTCAAAACCGGGAAGCGCTATTCACAAATTCTCCATTCAATTTTTATTACCTTTTCATTTTTTTGTCACAAAAACATAGCTTATGACCCCTCATTGGAACAAGCTCGTTCCAAAGAGGGGTCATAAGTTACATTTTTGACGCAAAAAATGAATTAGTGCTTCAAGAATTTTATTTGCAAGTGTCGTCTGCTTTTTGTGATAGGTAAAGGGTTAAATTACCTAGTTATTATATATTAAAAGAAAAGTGAATACTTTTAAATCAGCCTGGTGATTTTCAGACTTGAAGAGTCTAGTTTAAAAGAATGAAAAATCTTTTTTAATTTAACAGAAAGGTTGATTGCTTTCAGAAATGAGAGAATGTTGTGTCGGCTCGTTTGATAAAAAAGATCTCTTAGAGATCCTACAGCAAAATACTGCCCTCTTGCATGATTAAAATCAAAGCAATGTAAAAGAATGTGTGACACTGTCAATACCTGCTGCCAAGGAACACATTCTGGTCACATATTACCCTCTAACAAAAAGGAATGTGTTAGTCTTGTATAACCGATATGACATCATGTCAGAATGACGTGATCTCTCCTACAAAGGTACTAGACAGATACTTATCAGTAAGAAAAGGTCAGAAGCTTGTTATGTATCGCTCCATCCTATTTCACCTGCCAGAATGATTTGATGTACTTACTAATATGTTACCTAAAATCACTGGAAGGAATTTTAAAATCGGTGAGAGGCATGGTTAAGGCCTGTATTGCTGCACTGTCTGCCCTAGGGTTCACCAGTCATTTGATGTAACAAATGAAAGTATCAGTGACACTGTAGCTCAACTTGACAAACTTGAACTTTTAAGTTGAAAATTGAAGATCATTGGTTCCAATGTTATTTGGTGAAACTTCAACATAACAGCATTGTATGTGCACCACGTCAGAGCAATCCATGCATTTTTAAATGTAAACTGTAAGGCTACCAGGTTTCAAAGCAATCCGATCATAAAGGTACCCTATATGGTGTGCCAAAACGAAATATTGATGCCTAACTAAACTAAGTTCAAAGCTAGTTGCAAACAGCAACATTTTTTTATGGAAATGGAAGAAAATTAAAAGGCTTCCATCTAGAGGTCACCCCAAATAAGCATACCAAGTTTCAAAGCGATCCGATCATAAATGTGCACTGTAGAGCAGGCCAAATAAATATATTGATGTATAACCAAACTAAGTTCAAAAGTTGCTTCCAATGGCAACATTTTTTGATGGAAATGGAAAAAAAATTGATAGCTCCAATCTAAAAATCACCCCAAACAAGCATACCAAGTTTCAAACTGATCCAATGATAAATGTACCCCGCAGAGTGTGCCAAAGGGAAATACTGATGCATAACTGCACGAAATTCATCAAAGTCATTTCCAACATCAACTTGTGATCTGATCCCACCTATAGGGTGTGCCAAAGGGAAATATTGATGCCTAACTTAAACTAATTCAAAGGTCATTGCCAATGGCAACACTTTTTTTGGTCGGAAATAGAAGAAAATCGATAGCTCCCAATGGACGAGAAGTGATGGCAATAGCACAGCTTGACTTCCGTCAGGTTGAACTAAAAGGATGAGAGAAAATTCCCAGGGTATATTTTTTCTCGGTTTTTATGTTAGTTCAAATGACCGATTGCGACTGCCCATGTTTCTTCCAACATTTTGGCAATTCGGCAGTTCTGTTTGACATAAAACAGAGAACTACAACTGCGCAGTATACCCAAAATACCAATCGATATTGCTTTTGTGAATACATGTATGTTGCAGACACTGAATATCATACTGATACCTAGTTAAACAAGAGGCCCCAAGTGGCCTTAATCGCTCACCTGCCAAAGTGGTTCAAAGGAGCATTTGGGGCCACATTCAATTAGACATGGTGCATCAACACTACAAAGGAATGAAGTCATGCAAGGCAAATTTTATGGAAAAACACTAAGGAATGGATTTGAACAAACCTTAACCTAACATGCTCCCCCCCTGCCACCTCTGCCCACAGAGAGCCCAAATATTGAGCCACGGACTCAAACTGAACAAACTTCAATCTGATTTCCCTTGAGATGTTATATACCAAATATGAAAGAATTCTGATTGGTGGATCTGAAGAAGAAGGTTTTTAACAAAATGTCCTCACATTGTACTAAGTTAAATTTTGGGCTCAAACAGGGAGCCAAAACATTAACCCAGTGACTCAATTTGAACAAACCTAATTTGACCCACCTAGAGATGTTGTATACCAAATATGAAATGATTCTGATCAGTGGATCTGAAGAAGATTTTAAAAGAAATTCCCCCATATTGTACAAAGTTAAAATTCAGGCTCCCATAGGTAGTCCAAATTAATAACCCAGGGGCGCAAGTTGAACTAATTGGAATCTGACCCTCATAGAGATGTTGTATACCAACTGCGAAAGGATTCTGACTGGTGGATCTGAAGAAAATTTTAAAAGAAATTTCCTCATATTGCACGAAGTTAAAATTTGGGCTCCCATAGGAAGCCCAAATATCAACCCAGGATTCAGATTTCAACAGACTTGAATCTGACCCTCCTAGATATGTTGTATACCAAACATGAAAGCATTCTGACTTAAGGGTCTATAGAAGAAGATTTTTAAAAAAATTCCTCATATTGCTCTAAGTTTATATTCGGGTTCCCATAAGGAGCCCAAATATTTACCAAGGTAACTGATTTGAACAAACCTGAAACTGACCAATTGTATACCAAATATGAAAGGATTCTGACTGGTGAATCTGAAAAAGAAGATTTTTAAAGTAATTCCCTCATATTGTACTAAGTTAAAATTAAGGCTCCCATAGGGAGCCCAAATATAAACCCAGGGACTCGATTTGAACAAACTTGAATCTGACCGCCCTATAGATGCTGTATACCAAACATGAAAGGATTCTGACTGGTGGATCTGCAGAAGAAGATTTTAAAAACATTTCCTCATATTTCACTATGTTAAATTTTGGGCACCCACAGGGAGCCCAATTATTAACTCGGGGACTCGATTTGAACAAAGTTGAATCTGACCCCCTTATTGATGTTGTATACCAAACCTGAAAAGATTTTTAAAGAAATTTCCGCAAATTGCACTAAGTTAAAATTTGGGCTACCATAGGAAACCCAATTGGAACAAACTTGAATCTCACCTCCCTAGAGATATTGTATACATGTATCAAATATGAAAGCATTCTGACTGGTGGATCTGAAGAAGAAGATTTTTGAAGAAATTCTCTCATATTGTACTAAGTTAAAATTCAGGCATAGGGAGCCCAAATATAAACCCAGGGTCTCAATTTGAACAAATTTGAATCTGCCACCCCCCCCCCCCCCCCCCCCGACTTATAGATGTTGTATACCAAACATGAAAGGATTCTGACTGGTGGATCTGCAGAAGAAGATTTAAAAAACATTTCCTCATATTTCTCTATGTTAAACTTCAGTTCAGGCACCCACAGGGAGCCCAATTATTAACTCAGGGACTCGATTTGAACAAACTTGAATCTGACCCCCCTAGAGATGTTATATAACAAATATCAAAAGATTCTAATTGATCTTTCTGGAGAAGAAGATATTTTTAATTTAAAAAAAAATACTCCTTGTGGTGCCCCCTGTGGGCGCAACAAGTTTATTTGCACAAATGTCAATTGACATATGATAAGGAACATGCACACCAAATTTGGCTCAAAGTTGACAATATTAACCCTTTACGTAACATGAAAAGCAGACGACAGGTGCCAAAAATATTCTTGAATAACTAATTTTTTTGTCTCAAAAACATACGTTATGACTCCTTGTTGGAACGAGCTCGATGAGCTCGTTCCAACGAGGCATCATAACCTATGTTTTTGAGACAAAAAATGAAAATATATTGAAAATTAATTGGCGATTTTTGTGAATAGCGCTGGCCGGTTTTGGCCATTACGTTGGGTAAAGGGTTAAGTTCACGACGGACAACAACGGATGGCAAGTGATAAGTTAAGCTCCCTTCAATGAGCTAATTATTCTAAAAACACCAATACCAAAACCGAACTTGAAATTTCAATACCACCCAGCTCTAGTCATGATAGCCATTGTGCAGAAATATGTGACCAAAAACACCAATAAAAAAATAAGTAAATAAATCCCACTGTAATGATAAGGTAACTATATTTAGTAATACAAACCTCATCTTTCTGTAAACTTGGAATACATGGAAATTTCACAGCTGGGCAGTCCTTTGTTGAACTTGAAGAAACTGAAAAAAAAATTATATAAAACAATTTTAACAAATTGTATGTTTCTTATGATGATGGAACTCATGAGGCAAAACTTGGGGGAAAAACATACAACCAGACTTTCTCTTGACATGTCCTGCAACCTACATCCCTTACCCAATCTGCATGAAATTCCCTTTGCAGGTTTTTAGTGTGACACCCAGATGTGAGTTTTCTAGTTTCATTGTCAAAGCTTCAAAAACCGGGCAGCCAGCAGCCACCTTAGATTTTCCTTTCAAGTGTTTCCATTGAAATTCCTTTAGCACACCCTACACCCTTTGATTAGGGTAAAATTCTATATTCTGATGCATGTTGACTTCCAGATATTTTCAATGTACCTCTGTGAAATTCACCTTTGAACTAGTATGTGATTTTCCTTTTAACTCTTAACCCAACGGCCAGCGCTATTCTCAATGAAAGTGTCAATGACACTGTAGCTTAACTTGTGTGTTGTGTTTGATGAAAAGGATAATGTTCAATGTTTATGAAAGGATTATGAAATAAGACAAGAATTGTGATAATTGGGAATATGTTCATTTCTGTTCCCTGTGTGCTATGTTTATGATAAAAATAATATGAGGTGTACACTGTACTAAAGAGCTGAGGGGTGGGTTAATATGACCTCACAGTTAATGTATGTGGCCCTCACAGTTAACGTATATCAACAAAAGTTACCAGGTTACAGTGAAATTATTCCAAAACGAGTCATCCTATCAAGTTACATTAAAATTCCCTCATAAATATGGCCTGTAGACTGTGCTAAAGGTTTTTAGGCTTCGGGCCCCTGTAGCCGTCAGTTTCCCAATTGCGTCCAAAGGGGACGTTCTCATCTAGACATTATATGAAGTCAATCTACCAAGTTACAATGAAATCCCTCAATAAATATGACCTGTAGACTGTGTGCTAAAGGTTTTTGGGCTTTGGGCTCTGGCAGCCATCATGGTTGAATGATCGTAACCAAAAGGGGACATTCTCATCTGGACACTATTTGGAGTCATCCTACCAAGCTACAATGAAATCCCTTCATAATTATGACCTGTAGACTGTTCTAAAGGTTTTCGGGCTTTGGGCCCCTGAAGCCATCACAGTTGCCCAATCATGCCCAAAAGGGGACGTTCTCATCTAGACATTATATGAAGTCAACCTACCAAGTTAAATGAAATCCCTTCATAAATATGACCTGTAGACTGTGCTAAAGGTTTTCGGACTTCGGGCTTGGGCAGCCATCAAGGTTGAATGATCGCAACCAAAGGGGACAATCTCATCTGGGCATCATCTGGAGTGATCCTGCGAAGTTACAATGAAATCCCTTCATAAATATGACCTGTAGACTGTACTCAAGGTTTTCGGGCTTCGGGCACCTGTAGCCATCACAGCTGACCAATCACGACCAAAAGGGGATGTCATCATCTAGGCATTATATGGAGTCAACCTAACAGGTTACAATGAAATCCTTCTATACATATAACCTTTTGCCTATGCTAAAGGTTTTTAGGCTCGGGCTCCCATCAAGGCTGAATGATCATGGCCAAAATGGGACGTTCTCGTCTAGACATTATTTGGAGTCATCCTACCAAGTTACAATGAAATCCCCTCATAAATATGACCTGAAGACTGTGCTAAAGGTTTTCGGGCTTCGGGCACCTTTAGCCATCACAGTAACCCAATCATGTCCAAAAGGGGACGTTCTCATCTAGACATTATATGAAGTTAACCTACCAAGTTACAATGAAATCCCTTCATTAATATGACCTGTAGACTGTGCTTAAGGTTTTCGGGCTTCGGGCTGGGGCAGCCATCATGGTTGAATAATCGCAACCAAAGGGGACAATCTCATCTGGGCATCATCTGGAGTGATCCTGCGAAGTTACAATGAAATCCCTTCATAAATATGACCTGTAGACTGTGCTCAAGGTTTTCAGGCTTCGGGCACCTGTAGCCATCACAGTTGACCAATCACGACCAAAAGGGGATGTCATCATCTAGGCATTATATGAAGTCAACCTTACAGGTTACAATGAAATCCTTCTATAAATATAACCTTTTGCCTATGCTAAAGGTTTTTGGGCTCGGGCACCCATCAAGGCTGAATGATCATGGCCAAAATGGGACGTTCTCGTCTAGACATTATTTGGAGTCATCCTACCAAGTTACAATGAAATCCCCTCATAAATATTACCTGTAGCCTGTGCTAAAGGTTTTCGGGCACCTTTAGCCATCACAGTAGCCCAATCATGTCCAAAATGGGACGTTCTCATCTAGACATTATATGAAGTTAACCTACCAAGTTACAATGAAATCCCTTCATAAATATGACCTGTAGACTGTGCTAAAGGTTTTCGGGCTTCGGGCTCGGGCAGCCATCATGGCTGAATGATTGCAAACATAGGGGACAATCTCATCTGGGCATCATCTGAAGTGATCCTAAGAAGTTACAATGAAATCCCTTCATAAATTTGACCTGTAGACTGTGCTCAAGGTTTTCGGGCTTCGGGCACTGGTAGCCATTACAACTGACCAATCACGACCAAAAGGGGATGTCATCATCTGGGCATTACATGGAGTCAACCTAACAGGTTACAATGAAATCCTTCCATAAATATGACCTTTTGCCTATGCTAAAGGTTTTTGGGCTCGGGCACCCATCAAGGCTGCATGATCGCGATCAAAATGGGACGTTCTCATCTAGACATTATTTGGAGTCATCCTACCAAGTTACAATGAAATCCCTTCCTAAATATGACCTCTAGACTGTGCTGAAGGTTTTCGGGCTTTGGGCCCCTGTAGCCATCGCAGTTGCCCAATCATGCCCAAAAGGTGACTTTCTCATCTAGACATTGTATGAAGTCAACCCACCAAGTTACAATGAAATTCCTCAATAAATATGACCTGTAGACTGTGGTAAAGGTTTTTGGGTTTTGGGCTCGGGCAGTCATAGCGGTTGGCAGATCATGCCCAAATGGGGAAATTCTCATCTAGACATCATAAGGAGTCATCCTACCAAGTTACAATGAAATCCTCCCACATTAAACATGACCTGCAGACTGTGCTAAAAGTTTTGGGGTTTCGGGCTTGGGCAGCCATCACGGTTGACTGATCATGCCCAAAAGGGGACGTTCTCATCTAGGCATTATACAGAGGCATCCTACCAAGTTACAATGAAATCCCTTCATAAATACGACCTGTAGACTGTGCTAATGGTTTTCGGGTTTTGGGCTCGGGCAGCCATACCGGTTGCCCGATCGCAACCAAAAGGGGACATTCTCATCTAGACATGACCCCAAACCTGCATATGAAATTTCGTGACGATCAGACAAGAACTGTGGGGTGTAGCCCGTGCTAAAGGAAAATGTGAACAGACGTCACAGACTCACAGACTCACAGACTAACAGACTCACAGACTAACAGACTTCCGCACGCGTGATGGCAATAGCTTATCTTGACTATGTCAAGTTAAGCTAAAAATCGCCAATTAATTTTCACTATTTTTTTCATTTTTTGTCTCAAAAACATAGGTTATGACCCCTCATTGGAACGAGCTCGTCGAGCTCGTTTCAACGAGGGGTCATAACCTATGTTTTTGAGACAAAAAATGAAAAAAATTAGTTATTCAAGAATTTTTTTTGCAACTGTCGTCTGCTTTTCACGTTAGGTAAAGGGTTAACTCTTTACCCAATGCACACATTATCAAACTTTGTTATTTAATTTTTTTGGGCTCATTTTTTAAAAACTTTCAACAATAACATATCATGTGAAAGTGAGAAAAAGGATAATGTTCAATGTTTATGAAAAGATCTTGACATGTTAATACCAATGAGGGGCACATATGGTTTTGTTATCATTTTTTTCACTTGCTCAGTTTTAAATTTGTGGGCAGATGCGGCAAATTTGTTAGGTAAAGGGTTAAAGGGACCTCATATTCCTGTCTAAAACATTTTGCAGAAGCAAAATAAATGAAAACAGATCTGCAAATAAAGGTACATTGGCAAATAAAGGTAAATACACATTTACAATGGGTGGACAAAAGTTTTGTCCAGACATTTTGGCAGAGGTGTTCTGGACCTGGGTACTTCAGCTGGAAAGTTTCTGATGTAACCAGACATTTCAGCCCACCTTTTTAGTTTGTGATATTTTATTTTCATTTTGACATTGTATTTTTTATTTATTAACATAAATGAGAAATATATATTTTTAGGCCCCACAAAGTAGATCTTCTGTTTCTCAGGCCATTTTTTTGTAAAATTGCACATGTGCAAGCTGTGTTTTATTTTATTTTTTTTTATTTTTGTAAATTATTTCTTTAATTTGCCTTCAAAAGTTCAAATTCCTGGTTTGTTTTATGACTTAGGCCTCATAATATACTGAATTGCATGGGTGGTGGTATATTTCATCCCTTGAGTGAAAGAAGGTTTTGCAATGCTAAAGCATTACAAAGCCTTGTTGCACTGAAGGAACAAATTTATCAATTTTATTAACTTGGGTAAAATATCAGAACAAACCATTTAATTTTTATTTTTTTAAAGTTTGCATTGGTTATAATGAGAGAGCAAGCGGCAGAACAAAAGGACCATGCTGAAGGGTCTGAGAATAGGGCCCTGCAAACTGTTCAAGATTCGACTTGATTCGAAACCACTGCCAAGGTTCAGCATGACTTGAAACCATTGACATGGATTCATGATTTCCAAATCTGGGGGGGGGGGGGGGGGGAGGATGGGGGGGGGGGGAGGATGGGGGGGAGGGATATAGGGTCCTTAGAAGGAAAATCAATGAGTTACTTCCACACAACAAAAAGCTTAACACAGAGTAGCATATGTTTATATGCTTATATCCGAATTCGGAATAAACTAAATTCAATTTGAATAACATAACAACTTTGCTTCAGTAGCTCCAGAATGGCTTTGTGACATCTTGCTTACCTAGTGGTAACAACTTCATTCCATTAATTCAGGCTATGGTCTGTTTACTTCAAACTATGTTCACAGGTAATACACCCTATTACATTTCTCTTGAATAGTATTGCAATTCATCAATCTTATCTGCTCAAGGAAAGCTACCTGTGACTCCTCACCTGATGCCGAGTGACTCGTTGATGAATTTCGCAAGCAGAAAGAACAAAATGGCCTATTACAGTTGTTAACCCTTTACCCAACGTAACGGCCAAAACCGGCCAGCGCTATTCTAAAAAATCGCCAATTAATTTTCAAAATATTTTCATTTTTTGTCTCAAAAACATAGGTTATGACCCCTCGTTGGAATGAGCTCGTCGAGCTCGTTCCAACGAGGGGTCATAACCTATGTTTTTGAGACAAAAAATGAAAAAAATTTGTTATTCAAGAATTTTTTTTGCAAGTGTCGTCTGCTTTTCATGTTAGGTAAAGGGTTAACCTGGTTACTAGCTTTTAGTGCTGTAAGATGTATGCTATATTGATGAGCGAGAAACCAAAATGTTGATGGAAATGTGCAATTTCTAAGTTGAAAGGACCATAACTCTTGTAAATATCATCAGACCAAGCACCAATTCGAACTTAACTTTCATTTTGATATAACTGAGGCAGAAACCAAGTTTGGTCCTGATCTATAAATCCAAACTCAAGTTATATAATATCATCTGGAAACGGAAAAGTTTACAGACAGATGGACAGACCAATCACATAATATAACCGTTTTTTTTCATATTGGGGTATAAAAAGTTGGTCTTATTTGTAGAATTTCACAGTTCTGATGGCTGCTTGAAATAAAAACAAATAAAACAAAAATTCATGTGTGCTTGGCAAACCTGTGTGACAGCTCAAAATGTAAACAGAAAATATGAATGAAAATTGTGACCAAATAGGTTATTTATTCATGTTTTTAAAAACTAAGCTGCCATTATCTGAGAGATATTCACTTCAAAGTCAAAACTTGAGTGTATAAAATCACTCTCCATTTATAGAATAACTTTAATATCATCAATTTTTATCTTCGAATTGACATTTTGATTTATCCACTGTGAGCACAGCTTCCATATATATTGATCTAAGGTAGAATGCAACATTTCAGTTGGCCGATTTTGGTGGATTCATGGCATCAAGTAGAACAAGAGCTGGACTGTCGTCCGGTGCATACCCCCACGTGGTGTACAACCTAGTGTGGGCATACCTATGACCAACAAATATTATAGAAAATAATGAAAGTTATGAATATTCTTGGATGGACTCACACACGGATGAATGGATGCACGGACGGACAGACTGATGCACAGACAGACGCATGTAATCCAGTATACCCCCCATTTTCTTTGAAAGTTTTACAATTTCCAACAATTTCTAAGTCAAAAGGTATGGTAAATTGTTTGGTGTTTGGAAATTTTATGCAATGAGGTAGAAGCCTTTGTCATAGGCAAACTGCGTGCTATATTTCACTGAAACCTGATAACCCATACCTGAGATACAGGCTGAACAGACAAATAATGTCTATTTTCTACAATTTCTAAGTCAAAAAGGGGGAGAACTCTAAAAAGGAGAATGTGAGAAATATCGTTGAATCCTTTTTTTAAAGCCTATATCATAAGCAGTGTTCACGGCAAATTTCATTCTAATAGAACATTTGATACCCGAGATACAGGCTGAACAGACAAAATTTGGCTCGGAAGGATACAATTTCTAAGTGAACTAGTAATAAAAACAAGTAATAAAAAAAATAAATAACTAGTGTGGGCATACCTATGACCAACAAATATTATAGAAAATAATAATTTACTGAAGTTATGAATATTCTCGGACGGACTCATACACGGACACACGGACATGGACGCATGGATGCACAAACGGACGGATGCATGTAATCCAGTATACCCCCATTTTCTTCGAAAGTGGGGGTATAAAAATAGTCTATGGAAATCCATAAGGAACGTGGTCCATATGGATTTCTAAATATGGAAGGAGGGGGTGGGGGGGAGGAGTAGTAGGCGTATAATAAATTAGTTTCTTTGTACAAACATGAGTCTACACCAACAAAGGAGGCTGAATACCGATTTACCACATGAAATATCAAATCACTGCAGCCAATAATTCAAGAAAAGATAGTTCATTGTTTTTCCATTACCAACAATGGAAAATAGGGATATGGCCATACAGATCACCCCTGAAGCAATTAATAGCAGTGTTTTTATCTTTTACCTCCACTGATCCAACTACTTATAAGAAAATCTCATATCAAAATAACAAAATATTTGTCTTGTGTAGTTCTGAACATATGGGTGTTTGAAATTTTTGAAAAACTCATCAGTCAGTGTGAGAAAGAGCAAGATATCAGAAAGAGGCCCCAAGGGGCCCTAATCGCTCACCTGATAAAGTGATTCAAAGAAATATTTGGGGTCACATTCAGTTAGCCATGGTTCAGCAACACTACAGAGGAATGAAGTCATGAAATTATTCATAACTCTAGTGTCCATGTCAGATGATTATTATTATGGGTCTTTCTGACTACTTCCAATTCTATCAGCTGCAGACAAACACTGCCAAACTTTTAAGGGTTGTTATGTCACTGCAGTCATGTGGTCACTACAACCCCCCCCCCCCCCCCCCAATTTGAAGAAACTTTAATCTTCTGCCCCCTCCCCCCCCCCCAACTTCCCCCACCCCACCCCCAATATCAAAAGATTCTAATTAATGGGTCTGGAGAAGATGATTTTTTTTAAAAAACTCCTCAAATTGCACCAAGTTTAACTTTGGGCTCCAATAGAGAGTCCAAATATTAACTGAGGGACCCAATTTGAACAAACCTGGATTATCTGACCCTCTTAGAGATCTTGTATACCAATATGAAAGAATTCTGACTAGTGGATCTGAAGAAGATTTTTAAAGAAATTTCCTCATATTGCACTTGATTAAAATTTGGGCTACCAGGGACTCGATTTGAACAAACTTGAATCTGACCACCCCACCCCCACTCAATCCCCCACCCTCCCAGAGATGTTGTATACCATATATTAAAAGATTCTAATTGATGGTTCTGGAGAAGAATTTTTAAAGTTAAACTTTTGGCTCCAATAGAGACCCCGATATTAACCCAGGGATCCGATTTGAACAAATTTTAATCTGAACCCCCACAACCTAGAAATGTTGTATACCAAATATGAAAGATTTCTGACTAGTGGATCTGAACAAGATCTTTAAAGAAATTTCCTCATACTGCTTTATGTTAAAATTTGGGCTTGCATAGGAGCTCAAATATTAACCCAGGGACTCAATACCTGATATCAAAAGATTCTAACTGATGGTTCTGGAGAAGATTTGTTTAATTTTGGAAAACAATTTATGAGTGCTATCAGAGAAATGCCACTTGTGGAGCCCCCCGTGGGTGTGGCAACTTTATCTGAATAAACCTGTATTGATATATAAGGAACAATCATATCATATTTGGTTCAATTCGGTCCAGTGGTTTATGAGTAGAAGTCGATAATGTAAAGTTCACGCCAGATGGATAATGGACAGATGACGGACATACAGAAAGTGATCACTCAAGCTCCCCCCCAACTTTCAGTTAGATGAGCTAATAAATAAAAGTGTCAAGGACAGCGCAGCTTAACTTGACTGTGGGTGGTGTTTGATGAAAAGGATAATGTTCAATAGTTATTAAAGGATTATGAAATAAGACAAGAATTGTGATAACTGAGAATATGTTAAGTTCTGTACCCTACATGCTATGTTTTCAACAAGAATATGTTGAGGTGCATACTGTACTAAAGAATTGAGGCCTGGGTTGATGTGGCCCTCACAGTTAACGTATGTCAACCAAAGTTACCAAGTTACAGTAAAATCATTCCAAAATGAGTCATCCTACTAAGTTACAATAAAATCCCTTCATAAATATGATTCATATAGACTTTGCTTAAGGAATCTAGGTCATGTGACCGTCTGGTGGTCACGGTTGACCAATTGCAACCAAAATAGGGCAGTCTCATCTAGATATCACACCGAGTCAATGGTGACAGTAGATCTCAGCCTTTGTGGTTGAGGTTTTTCTCATCGCAAGCAAATCATAATTTTGTTGTCACATGTGTGAATACCATTCAGAACTTTCAGGGAATAGATACCTAACTATGACTGGCACAACAAAAATGAAAGTGTCAATGACACTGTAGCTTAACTTGACTGTGTGTTGTGTTTGAAGTAAAGGATAATGTTCAATGTTTATGAAAGGATTATGAAACACGAGAAGAATTGTGATAATTGAGAATTTGTTAATTTGTCCCCTGTATGCTATGTTTTTAATAAAAATAATATGAGGTGTAGACTGTACTCAAGAACTGAGGGGTAGGTTAATGTGGCTCTCACAGTTAATATATGTCAACCAAAGTTACCAAGTTACAGTGAAATTATTCCAAAACGAGTCATTCTATCAAGTTACAATGAAATCCCTTCATAAATATGGCATGTAGACTGTGCTAAAGGTTTTCGGGCTTCGGGCCTGTGTAACCATCACGGTTGACCCATCGTGACCAAAAGGGGACATCCTCATCTAGACATTATAGCGAGTCATCCTACATACTTACAATGAAATCACTTCATAAATACGACGTGTAGTCTGTTGCTAAAGATTTTGGAGTTTTGGGCTCAGGCAGCCATCACGACTGAACAATTCTGACCAAAAGGGGATGTTCTCATGTTGACATTATCTGGAGTCATCCTACCAAGTTACTATGAAATTCCTTTATAAATATGACCTGTAAACTGTGCTAAAGGTTTTCGGGCTTCGAGCCCCTGTAACCATCACAGTTGACCGATCGCGACCAAAAGGGCATGTTCTCATCTAGACATTATATGAAGACATCCTACCAGTTACAATGAAGTTCCTCCATAAATACGACCTGTACACTGTGCTAAAGGTTTTTTCGGATTTTGGGCCTGGGCAGCCATCACGGTTGACAGATCGTGACCAAATGGGGAAGTTCTCATCTAGACATCATACAGAGTCATCCTACCAAGTTACAATGAAATCCCTCCATATTAAATATGACCTGTAGACTGTGCTAAAAGTTTTTGGGTTTGGGCAGCCATAACGGTTGACAGATTGTGACCAAACGGGGACCTTCTCATCTAGACATTATACAGTTATCCTACCAAGTTACAATGAAATCCCTTCAAAAATACGACCTGTAGACTGTGATAAAGGTTTTCGGGTTTGGGGCTCAGGCAGCCATCATGGTTGACTGATCGCAAACAAAAGGGAAAGTTCTCATTTAGACATGACTTCAAACCTGAATATGAAATTGTGTGATGATCGGACAAGAACTACAGGATGCAGCCTGTGCTAAAGGAAAATGTGAACAGACTCACAGACTTCTGCATGCGTCATGGCAACAGCTTATCTTGACTTAGTCAAGTTAAGCTAACAAAAATCAGTGCCACGCACAATTTGGAAATATTTCCCTTGTCTATCAATTTTCAACCATGACTTTCTGGCATATCACGGAAGTAAGGTGAATTTCAGTGAGAAAATCGTGACCCATTTGTAAACTGTATTCTTCTGCTTTGCCATAGTAGATTACACATCAAGTTGATAACTGATTAAAAAACGAGTGGATATTTGAACTAAATAAATAAATAAATAAATAAATAAATAAATAAATAAATAAATAAATATTGTTTAATTCTTTTTCATACATTTTATTTATCAGGAGTCATTATCTAACTGAAGGTGGATGTCAAAAGGTGATGTGCTTTAGTCACCTATTTTTACTTTGGCACTCATAAATGGATCAATACATGTACAGTAGAGCTGTAGGTTAACCAAAACCGACCCAAGGTTTTTAGTTTTTTTTAAAACCCGAAACCGAAACCGTCGACATCCCGTAATCTAAGGTTTTTCGTTTTTTATTAAATACTCTCTTGCTGCAGAAATTCACAGAATGTAGCCATCCCAGAGTAGTGAGAGTACCCAGACACTGCCAATGGCAGTGTCTGGGTACTCTCACTACTCTGGGAAGGCTACATTCTGTGAATTTCCGAGATTCCAGTTTAGTTGTGTTTGCAGCTTTCCGAAAGTTGCGTGTAGGTGTCAGACCTTGAAAATGGCCAAGCACAATAAAAGTTCTGTATATTTAGGTAATTATTATATTGACCTTCCTGATTCTTCATGTATTATAGCTTATTTCGGGCATTCATTGAGTTTCACTCAATTTCACTGCCATTCAGTTATGACTCCGGACATAAGAATGAGTTTTATTGAATTTTATTTGGCCTCATGAACAAACCGAAAACTGAACCGAACCAAGGTTTTTCTCCACCTGAAAAACCAAAACCGAAACCGAACAAGAAATTTAAAAACCTACAGCTCTAATGTACAGCAAAATTGAAATGGATAAAACAGAAAAAAGATATTGGACATCAGAGAAATATTTATAATAAAATACTCTTTTATTGAATATAAATCACTTGTATGCATATTTTTTATAGATTATATGTTCGAGATGAAGCAAAAAATTGAAGTCGCCGAAAACCATCAACCCAGTTTATAAAGGTAGGGCCGTTCAGTTTTTGGTTATTACAAAGAAAGTGACACCAAACTGTTTTTCAGTTATAAGGTCCGTCACTAATGAACAAAATTTCATCAATATTTTACATTTTCAAGGTTCAAAGGCATAAGTTTCATGGGACTTCCCAGGTTATCTTCATCCCCTCCCCCACCTAACACTCAGTCACATTTTTTTTTCACTTAAACAACTATTTTGAAGAGAATCGCATGTATATATTTCATTTTCAAGATTCATATGCAGAAGTTGGGAAAAAAGACAAATTTTCAAGTGGGGTGGAGGAGATACCTGATCATGTTACCCCCCCCCCCCCACCCCACCACACACACACACACACAACACTACCCCCACCCCTCCACACACATACCTGACACTCACTCAAAGTCTAAAAAAAAACATTATTTTTTATTACAGGAACCAAAAAACTTTTCACCCAAAAATATTCACACAAGTTATCTGGAAACCATAAAATGTATTATTTTTCATGAAGTCAAGGCAAAAATAATCTAATACAGAGAACGCAAATATGGCCAAATGCGAACTTGACCTGTACTTTGTCATTCTAGACAACATGTGAAAGTTTCAAAAAAATATCTGAATTCAAACTTAAGTTATCATCCAGGAACCATAAAAAGTCAAGAGGAATAACTCTCTAACAGAGAATGTGCATGCAGTCATGAGAAACCACCCATTCTCTCAGACATAAGTGGTTTCTCAAGATGGATGGTCTGTCAAGGGTTGAAATTTTTGTAGGTCAGTTACTTACCAAGATAGGGCAAATATAGGGGACAAAAAATCCAAAATCAACTTTACTGAATGATGTATGATTTTTATTTATTTATATTACTTTTATTTCAAATATATGTGAACCTATGAACAAGTACATGTACATCTTGAATAAAGCAGAGAGCAAGATGGCTCAGTGGTTCATTATTCCCCCTTCCATAATGACAAGATGGACATATTTTTCATTCCTGGCATATACTCGAGGGGGTACTGCCTTTGTTTTACAGCAGGGAGAGTCCAACAGCCACTTTCAATTGTGAGATCCATGTACACCTGTTACCACCGATTGGTCACACTTGGACATCCCCAACAAGGGAGACCATCACCTAATTTCAATCATGAGATCCATGTTCACCTGTAACCAAAGGTTGAAGACTGAACCATCCACATGTGGGGGGGGGGGGGAGGGGGGAGCTGTTGCCTTTGTTTTAAATCAGAGACAGAAGTACTGCACCAAGTTTCAATTGTAAGGTCCATATATACCGCTTACCAAAGGTTGGTGATGATTAGACCATCCAGATGAGGGATGCGGAATCAGTCTTTGTTTTACAGCAGGGGGGGGGGGGGGGAGTACAGCACCCAGTTTCAATAAATCCATGTACACCAGTGAATATTGGGACATCCACATGGGGGATGTAGAATTATTCTTTTTGTTTTACAGTAGGGGAGGAAATCCAGCACCCAGCTTCAATTGTGAGATCCATGGACACATGTTACCTTAGGCTGGTGAAGACTGGACCATCCACATGTGGGACATGGAACTGTTGTTTTTGTTTTACAGCAGGAGGAGAAGTCCAGCATCCAGTTTCAACTGAGATCCATGTACACGTGTCATATTTGGTGATGACTGGACCATCCACATGGGAGATGTGGAACTATTCTTTGTTTTACAGCACAGAAAATAAGATCATGAAATTTAACAAGTGCAACATCAAGTGTGGCATATGACTCCTTCCATAATTTAACTTGGAAGGATGTACTAAAGAAACACAGTGCCACAATTTGGATGAGATTTCCATGTATATTCTTTGTTTTATTGCAGGGGCAGGAAATTCAATGCTTCAGTCGCAATAATGAGATCCACTTGATGAAATATAAGTGTTCAGACAACCACCCCCCCCCCCCTATATCAATGGATATACACAATTTAGTAATATTATCTGTCACTGCAGGTCATCCTTGTGTTTAGGAGGACCAGTGCGTGTTCATATTCAAGAGAATACATGCAACTGTTTTGAGCCAATCGCTAAATGCTTCCACAATAAACAGACAGACCAATTTGTTTTTGATACCTAGAAGCATGAGTTAAAAGCTTATCTTTGTGATGGCTGTTGATTAAAACAAAGCAACCCTATGAATATATAAACAAGAATAAGAATTTATTGAACATGGTTTATGAGGCCTAAACTAGAGGCTCTATTTAAGGAATAGTGCATGGCTTGGAGTTGACTACGCCCATATAGTGCCCAGTGAGGTGGTGTAGTTCGCGTCGCGAAGCGGAGGGAACTACACCACCTCACTGGGCACTATATGGGCATAGTCAATGATAAGACATGCAGTAATCCTTATATTATATCGAACACCCATCAAGAAAAACATCTGTCCGATTTGTTAATCTATTACCAAGGTAGCAGCCCTACCAACCAGCATTATATAGATAAAAATACCATGTAGTTTTTAAAAAACATTTTCTTCTTCCAAAACACGGCTAACTTGGATTATTGATATGAGCAGAAGACAGATTTTGAATCGGTCGGCAAGGGTAAACAAAACATTTCACCCAAACGGAACTGTGTATTCGAGAATCGCGCAACTCGCGAATGAAAACTAAAATTTTCGAAATTTGACAACGCAGTTTGGTAATTTCCACACATTTGTCACACATATACATTATCGAATGGGTCAGTACGGGGATACAAACCTCCGAAGATTCAAATGAATTCCATTATTTATTCGTTTACTGCCCAAAACATACAATTAAATAGCGAAATAATATGAGCAGCGAAACAAACGATTTTTCATATCCGGACGCATTCTCATGAAAGTTGGACCCAGGTATGGATCATTCTCTTCGAAACGAGATATGGATCATCTTCTCAAGGAATAAAATGAACGCCTCAAAAAATGTGACTTCGAAAAGCGATATATTTTTCCACAATGATTTCTTTCCGGGTCGTTTTGTGGATGTTGTGCCTCTGTGAATCGATACTTAAATTTAGCCTGATTAGTTTTATTCGCCCAGTATGAAAAGAAAACTGATTTAGTAGTGTGCTAAAAATAAATGAAAGTGTCAATGACACTGTAGCTTAATTTGTGTGTTGTGTTTGATGAAAAGGATAATGTTCAATGTTTATGAAAGGATTAAGAAATAAGACAAGAATTGTGATAATTGGGAATATGTTCATTTCTGTTCCCTGTAAGCTATGTTTATGATAAAAATAATATGAGGTGTACACTGTACTAAAGATCTGAGGGGTGGGTTAATATGACCTCACAGTTAATATATGTGGCCCTCACAGTTAACGTATATCAACAAAAGTTTCCAAGTTACAGTGAAATTATTCCAAAATGAGTCATCCTATCAAGTTACATTAAAATCCCTTCATAAATATGGCCTGTAGACTGTGCTAAAGGTTTTCGTGCTAAAGGTTTTCGGGCTTCGGGCCATTGTAGCCATCAGTTTCCCAATTGCATCCAAAGGGGACGTTCTCATCTAGGCATTATATGAAGTCAACCTACCAAGTTACGATGAAATCCCTTAATAAATATGACCTGTAGACTATGCTAAAGGTTTTTGGACTTTGAGCTCTGGCAGCCATCATGGTTGAATGATCGCAACCAAAAGGGGACATTCACATCTGGGCATCATCTGGAGTGATCCTACAAAGTTACAATGAAATCCCTTCATAAATATGACCTGTAGACTGTGCTCAAGGTTTTTGGGCTTCAGGCCCCTGAAGCCGTCACAGTTGACCAATCACGACCAAAAGGGGATGTCATCATCTAGGCATTATATGGAGTCAAACTTACGGGTTACAATGAAGTCCTTCCATAAATATGACCAATAGACTATGCTAAAGGTTTTGGGTTCGGGCAGCCATCAAGGCTGAATGATCGCGACCAAAAGGGGACGTTCTCATCTAGACATTATTTAGAGTCATCCTACCAAGGTACAATGAAATCCCTTCATAAATATCACCTGTAGACTGTGCTAAAGATTTTGGGGCTTTGGGCCCCTGTAGCCAACACAGTTGCCTAATGGTGTCCAAAAGGGGCTGTTCTCATCTAGACATTACATGAAGTCAACCTACCAAGTTACAATGAAATCCCTTCATAAATATGATCTGAAGACTGTGCTAAAGGTTTTTGGGCTTTAGGCTTGGGCAGCCATCATATCTGAATGATCGCAAACAAAGGGGACAATCTCATCTGGGCATCATCTGGAGTGATCCTATGAAGTTACAATGAAATCCCTTCATAAATATGACCTGTAGACTGTGCTCAAGGTTTTTGGGCTTCGGGCACTTGTAGCCATCACAGCTGACCAATCACGACCAAAAGGGGATGTCATCACCTAGGCATTATATGGAGTCAACCTAATAGGTTACAATGAAATCCTTCCATAAATATGACCTTTTACCTATGATAAAGGTTTTTGGGCTCGGGCACCCATCAAGGTTGAATGATCGCGATCAAAAGGGGACATTCTCATCTAGACATTATTTGGAGTCATCCTACCAAGTTACAATGAAATCCCCTTATAAATATGACCTGTAGACTGTGCTAAAGGTTTTCGGGCTTTGGGCACCTTTAGCCGCCACAGTTGCCCAATCGTGTCCAAAAGGGGACGTTCTCATCTAGACATATATGAAGTCAACCTACCAAGTTACAATGAAATCTCTTCATATATATGACCTGTAGACTGTGCTAAAGGTTTTCGGGTTTTGGGCTCGGGCAGCCATCATGGGTGAATGATCGCAACCATAGGGGACAATCTCATCTGAGCATTATCTGGTGTGATCCTAGGAAGTTACAATGAAATCCCTTCATAAATATGACCTGTAGACTGTGCTCAAGGTTTTCAGGCTTCGGGCACTTGTAGCCATCACAACTGACCAATCACGACCGAAAGGGGAGGTCATCATCTAGGCATTATATGGAGTCAACCTAACAGGTTACAATGAAATCCTTCCATAAATATGACCTTTTGCCTATGCTAAAGGTTTTTGGGCTCGGGCACCCATCAAGGCTGCATGATCGCGATCAAAGTGGGACGTTCTCATCTAGACATTATTTGGAATCATCCTGCCAAGTTACAATGAAATCCCTTCATAAATATGACCTCTAGACTGTGCTAAAGGTTTTCGGGCTTCGGGCTCCTTTAGCCGTCACAGTTGCCCAATCACGTCCAAAAGGGGACTTTCTCATCTAGACATTGTATGAAGTCAACCCACCAAGTTACTATGAAATTCCTCAATAAATATGACCTGTAGACTGTGCTAATGGTTTTCGGGTTTTGGGCTCCGGCAGCCATACCGGTTGCCCGACCGCGACCAAAAGGAGATGTTCTCATCTAGGCATGACCCCAAACCTGCATATGAAATTTTGTGATGATCAGACAAGAACTGCGGGGTGTAGCCCGCGCTAAAGGAAAATGTGAACAGACTCACAGACTAACAGACTAACAGACTTCCGCACGCGTGATGGCAATAGCTTATCTTGACTTTGTCAGGTTAAGCTAAAAATTAAATGGTTTATGTCTGATATTTTACCCAAGTTAATAAAATTTATAAATTTGTCCCTTGAGTGCAACAAGGTTTTGCAATGCTAAAGCATTGCAAAGCCTTTTTGCACTCAAGGGCAAATTACTCTACTCTTATTCTGTAGATTATGACAACTAAAACATAAAACAAAGCAAGAACATTAACTTTTAATGGCAAAGAAATAATCACAAGAATAAAAACTAAAACAAAAAAGTGCCCACCGACATACAATTTTTAAAAAATTGGCCAAAGAAAATCTACTTTGTGGGGTCCTAAATTAACAAGACTTCATAAGTAAATAAATATAATCCTATTGCTGATCACCAAAATAAAACTGCATTGTCAGTTAACTGAGTCAAATGCCGAAATGTTCAGGCAAGAAAACCTCCCTGAACACTTGTCACTCTTCAATATACAATGCATACAATGCATGTACAGACATGATAGCTCACAACAGGTAAAAATCAGCACTTTGGTATGAAATCGGCAGTAGCTGGTCACATTAGGGAGGTGGTCAACAACAATGTCACTACAGAGTGAAAGTGATCCGTGTATTGAAAATGCAGTCATTAATGACAGGTGGTCACATCAGACAGGTTCTACTGTATGACCAAATGCATACTTGGCCTGTATTTTGCCATTCTAGACAATATGTAAAAGTTTAAAATAAAATATCTCAGCGAATACTCAAGTTATCATCCAGAAATTAAGAAATGTGTTATTTCACTAAGTCTAGAATGGAGAATACAAATATAGTTAAATGTGAATTTGATCTGTATGTTGTCATTTTAATTGACAAGTGAAAGTTTCAAAAAAATATCTGAACATCTTCTTAAGTTATCATCTGGAAACCTTGAAATCAGAAATTTTGAAATGTGTTATGTTTCACAAAGTCAAGGGGAATAACTCTAGAATAGACAATAAGAATATAGACAAATGTGAATATTTTGTCATTCTAGACAACATGTGAAAGTTTTAAAGGAATATCTCAATGCATACTCAAGTTAGGCCTGTAAAAAATAAAAATGTTTTTCAGGCCCTCCCACATTGTCCTTTCAGCTACTGCATGCTCTCTTTTTATAACAAATGCAACTTGAAAAAATAAAAATTAAATTGTTTATGTCTGATATTTTACCTAAGTTAATAAAATTGATAAATTTGTCCCTTGAGTGCGACAAGGCTTTGCAATGCTTTAGCATTGTAAAGCCTTCTTGCACTCAAGGGACAGAATACACTACCACCCATGCTATTCTGCAGATTATGAGGCCTAAAACAAACTAAGAACATGAACTTTTGATGGCAAAGATACAATTACAAAAATAAAAAATAAAATAAAAAAATGCCCACCCACATGCAATTTTACAAAAAATGGCCTGGACTTTCTTGGGGCCTTATCATCCAGAAACCAAAATTTGGACATGTGGAAGGTAAGTGAAGGGGAAAAAGGATAGAACAGAGATTGTGAATGTGGACAAATTGAAACTTGACCTGTATTTTGTCATTCCAGACAATATATCAATGAATAAAAAAAATATCTCGCTGTACACTCAAGTTATCATCCGGAAACCAAAACTCGGATGTATGGATTGCAAAGGGTAACACTAATGCCCTTCACATTTTATGCAGGGTCATAAAAATGTGTTGTTTTCTTTTCTTTCCTTTGAAAAGTTATATAAAAACATGATGGGTCGAAATGATTGCCAGGATATAACCTTTGGGCCAAATTGATCTGGTCGAAATGTCTGGGCAAAAGGTCTGTTGGTCAAAACATTACATACTATTCAAAAAAGTAGAGGATATTTGATAAAAGTGAGATATATGAAGAAATATATTTATATTTTCATCAAAAAGACAATTGAGACATTGCACTGTGACATCTGGTGAATGATTTCAGAGACAGTGGTAGGGGGCTGCTGGCATTGTTGTCGGCACCTGCCAAGCATATCCCAGACATGCTCGATTGGTGAAAGGTCTGGAATTAGTGCTGGCCAAGGCACTGTAGTGATGTTCTGCTCCGGGAGGAATTCTGCAGCGACACGGGCCCTGTGTGCTCTTGCACTGTCATCTTGGAAAATGAATCGACAGCCGTGACATCGTGCAAATGGCACCACATGAGCTACTGACATGTTGTCACAGTAGTAGTGCCTGGTGACACACCCTTGGATGACATGTAATGCTGTAAACATAAATGATCCACCACCAAAACGATTGTGTTGCCTAACGGTTACATCGTGGTATCGTTCGTGCCGCTGTCGCCACACTCTGTTTCGCCTGTCATGGAAGTCGAGAGTGAACCTCAATTCATCAGAAAACATGACGTTGCTCCACCGACGATTGTACCAACGCGGTTGTGCTCCACACCAATTATGACTTGCTGCGATGTGACGTTCAGTCAAACATGGAATTATTCAAGGTCCTCAAGCATACAAATTTTAGCTGTGTAGGCAATTTTGGATAGTCTGACCACTAACTCGCACAACTGTTGCTCGGTGCAGCTGCTGTCCAATTTCTGAGGCACATTGATGGCAGTTACGTAATGCTGTGGTTCGGATGAAATAATCCTGGTTAGGAGTTGTTGCCCTTGGACGACCTGACCAACGTCTGTCGTCAACATTACCTGTCTGACGGTAGCGTAACCACAACCTGTTAATCACCGATTGAGTAACATTGAGAATTTGAGCCACTGCAGTCTGTATATTGCCAGCTTCCAACATGCCAATGGCACGTAAACGTTCATCACATGTCAGTCTTTGCATACCTCAAAAGTTTCGTTTCGACCAGGAACTATTGATGAACAAGTTTATACCAAGAAAAGAATGCTGAGACTTCCGAAAAAGGCCATCCAGTACAAATGAAAATTTCCAAACATACCCCACAAACATTAACGCAGTGCTCGTGCGAAAAATCTGCACAAGTTTTCATGGGCTGGTGACATTCATGATCCATGCTAAACTTGGTAACATATTGATGTGTCCAGTCAAGCATATCCAATACCATTTTCCAAAAATATCAACACCAGTTTGGATATCTCCTACATTTTTTGAATAGTATATATTTTAGTGCTGCCGCAGTTATCCGGATAACCGGTTAACCTGTGGTTAAAACTTTGACCGGTCAAGAAAATGTTTTAACCGGTTAACCTTACATTCACTATACTCACCGTATATGTCCGTGTATAAGTCGCCCCGTGTATAAGTCGTTTGGGATGCAACGGAAATAGGTAAGTTTTCACGAGTTACCACGAAGTGAATAAGATAAAAGAATAAAGGAAAATTATTATTTAAGATTTAAAAAATACTCGCATTTATTTTTTTTTCGTTGTTTGTTTATCACCCCAAAGTCTTCATCCCTGTCAAGAAAATCCAACGCTCGTTTCTGACTGAAACTTCAAAGTTTCAGAATCAGAGCACCATTTGCGCCGTAACCTGCGCAGTTGTCGTGATTAAGTTGGTTTTTCCGGAATGCGAGAACATTCTGGAAAAACCAATAAAAATACAACAAATGCGCAGGTTACAGCGCAAATTATTTTCAAATTGTTGTCCCACTTCAGCATTATTTGTTGGTGCTATTGAAACTAACTTTACCTGGTGCACGTGTACGTAATTTATAACCGGACATTACACATCAGTGAATTGGAATTCATGGAATAAATAAATACGTCTCTCCAGGTATTGCTGGCAAACATTTAATGTGTTATTACTTATTTTTTCGTTGTTATTTTGATGATTTTGTATTTTTTCATGGTTTCATCCATATTGGCCCCACAAACCTCTTGATTTCCGGTACATGCACTGATGTAAACACATGGGTGATTGAACAACAACGACTAAACAGAATACTTCTTTATTATTATTTATGGTCAATGTAAATAACATTGGCATGCCCGATATAATAGTTACAGTTGAAGCAAGAACACACTACAAATATAGGTACCTTAAATGCGGTTAACCACGGTCAAACACGCTGGTTAACCGGTCAGAAAAAAGTCTTAACCGTGGCAGCACTAATATATTTCTGACAATGAGATAAAAGTAAAATGTATATTCTTGCATTAACCTTTTAATATGGAGTGTATTATAAGTTATCCCCGCCAACATGTATGGTATATGGAGATTTATTACCTGGATGTCAGTTATTAACCCTTTACCTAACATGAAAAGCAGACGACACTTGCAAAAAAAATTCTTGAATAACTAATTTTTTTCATTTTTTGTCTCAAAAACATAGGTTATGACCCCTCGTTGGAACGAGCTCAACGAGCTCGTTCCAACGAGGGGTCATAACCTATGTTTTTGAGACAAAAAATGAAAATATAATGAAAATTTATTGGCGATTTTTTAGAAAAGCGCTGGCCGGTTTTGGCCGTTACGTTGGGTAAAGGGTTAAACACCGAGCCGCAGGTATTAAATATCCATATACACATCATGTTGGCGGAGATAATGTTTTTGTCCTGTTTGAAACACAATAGAAACACAGTGCAAACAAATTTGTGGATGCGTTTCGCATGCTCCGCAATCTGTTGAAACAAATGAGTAAATAATTGGTTTGTTTTTACAAACACAAAAGACAACAGATAGAGTTACAACTAGGGCCCTGCGAAGCTTCGAGTATTCGATTCGATGTCGACATCGCTTTGGTATTCGTATATCGATCTCGAATAGTTTGCCGATTCGTTAGTCAAACGAAGCTTCGAGGAAAATGAATCAGTGTTCGACAATGTACATTTTGAGTTTTTAGAACGGGAAATTAAACGTTCGTTTTGTGACTTTTGCAAATTGGAGCTGTTTTAACTTGTAGACTGTTGTTCACGTCCCATCTATACAACCGAAATATTCAGCTATGGGCCTAAGCCCCGCTCCCAGTCCCAGAATCTTCTAACACAATAATGGGGGCATGTCGCCTGGAGCGCTTCCATTAGTATGTTAGAAAACTGTGGGAGGAAAATCTCTTTAGTTCCTTTGCATTGTTCGGCGTTGGTACTTGGAAGTTGGAATGAAATAAAGGCAATTTGTGTGAATGAGCACTGCGTCAATATTCGAGTTAGATGATGCAGAAACTAACACAGTTTAACGCCTTCGCTGCTTTTGATGTATACTGAGTTTCTACAAGACCCGAATCCTGATAATACAAAAACAACCAAACATTACAGTAATGGGGTTCCTATGAGATGTACATGTATTTAGCCAGGCTAACGTACCTGAAGTTAGCAGCTGTAGCCGACTTCAACCCATGGGAATTAATGTGCCACTTGCATTATATTCGTGCTTTTAATTCTCATGTTTCAATTTAGTGTTTTTTCTCAAATGTTTCTGTGCAGTAACACCTTAATTTCTGTCCATATTTATGTCTTGAATTTATTGTCGGGCCAAGTGAACATCTGAATGGCCATTCAACGAGAAAGAAAATTAAAACAACGCCAAGTTGTCAAGTTATGTCAACTCACTCTTCTCGCAGTGCTTTCCGGACATTTCTGCACAAGATAATGCCAGTTATAGCTATTTCTCGAGTTTATCCCGATTCGATTCGAGATTCGATTCGATGTCGACATCAGTCCCGATTCGATTCGAGATTCGATTCGAACATAAATTTCCCGATTCGCAGGGCCCTAGTTACAACTCTTTTCCTTGGAAACACGTAAACATATCGGCTATTTTATTAAATTGGCTCTTATTTCATTTTTCCCGAGTTGCTTGATTTAATTATTTGACTATTTAATTTATAACAGCAAAATATGATCGAATTGTGGGAAATCTGAGGATATGTGGGACTATTTTCAGGTTTTTTGGTTTGATTTTTATATCCAGGCATTGCATGCTCTCATATTCATTGAATGTTGGGTGCACCCTTTGCCATGGAATATATCAGAATATAGGGACAATCAAACTTAAATGGAAGCTCATTTGTAGAATTGCATATTTTGCAGCATCAATACATTTACTATATTATACTCCATTCACTATTCTGTTTGGGTGCGACGGTTTTGAAGAAATAATTACGCAAGGTAAGGATACCAATTTTCTATTAATGTAGTTCATACCTGCGAAAAAGTCGAATGATTTTAATATTTTTCACATCAAGACAGATAAAATGTACCGTAGTAAACAGAAAAGATATCTGTACTCACAGCAATTTCCTCTTCCATATTACAATAAACAGTTTTAAGCCAGAAAAAGTAGGACCCCTCATTAGAATAAGCTTGAGAAGCTTATTGCAATTAGGGGTGTTAGCTATGTTTTTCATGCAAAAAATTCAAATTTTTAGTTGTACGCAAATTTTTTTTCAAGTATTGCCTTCTACTCATGTTGGGTAAAGAGTTAACAGAATATCCCGGTTATCTGAATATTTTTCTTCTTTTGGCAATTCAATTAATCCTTCACCCAATGCAGATGTTATCAAAATTAATTATTTTAAATATTATTTTTCAAAAAAATTTCAATAAAACCATATTCTGCAACCCCTCATTGGAACAAACTCAGTGAGCATGTTCCAATGAGGGCTCAGATGATATGGTTTTGTAGAAATTTTTTGAAAAATAAATTTTTTTTCAAATGATAAATTTGTATATTACGCTGGCAGAGTTCGTTAGGTAAAGGGTTAACAGCATTCAAGAATTTTCTCGTAACAAAAAATTACCAGATGTACAAGGGCAATTCCAGTATGCATGAAATCTTTGCGGTAATTCCGGAGATTCTCTGTTATCTATAATAGTATCAGGATTATACAACATTTTACAGTACTGTGTGCATAATAAAACTGATCTTCCATTATGTTTCAGTTTTAGCTCTTGCCTGGAAGAAAAAAAATATATAAATACAGTTAAAACTAAAAGTCCTGTCATGAAATGCGCACAAATAGCACGTTGATATACGCGTTAATGTACGCGTTATGGCCCAAGTAAAGCTAGCAAATTCTGTACATATGGCCTGAGCACAAGCAATGTTTCAGCCAATGGACCTCCGGGTAACCCGGAGGTCCATTGGCAGAAACATTGCATGTGTTTGCTATGAGTAACCAGGAGAACCTGCCATGCTTTGGATGCCATTCGATATGGCAATTGCGCGCAGTTCCAACGCACAATTAAGCCTACATAAGCGCACTATTCGTGACAGGACTTCTAGTTTTAACTGTAAGGCCAAAAAAAGTTAAAAATATGTTTCTCTGGTCCTCCTGCGTGGTCCTTTTGGCTGAAGCACGCTCACTTTTTATAACCAAACATTATAAACAATGGAAAACAAAATAATATGTTTCTCAGGCCACTTTTTGTAAAACTGCATGTGGGTGGGCATTTTTTTATTTCATTATTTATTTTTGCAATTGTATTTTGCCTTCAAAAGTTCACGTTCTTGGTTTGTTTTATGTTTTAGGCCTCATAATCTACAGAACAGCATGGGTGGTACTGTATTTCATCCCTTGAGTGCAAGAAGGCTTTGCAGTGCTAAAGCATTGCAAAACCTTCTTGCACTCATGGGACAAATTTATCAATTTTATTAACTTGAATAAAATATCAGACATAAACAATTTAATTTTTAAGTTTGCATTGGTTATAAAAAGAGAACATGCGACAGCCAAAAGGACTATGTGTGAGGACCTGAGAAACAGATTTTTAACAATTTTAGGACTTAGCAAGAGTCAATTGATCTGGATTGTCATATTGTCGAGTTGACAAGTCCAAATTAGTCAGATCAAACATAATGCCAAAGGAATTATGTTTGATCAGGATGATCCGGTCTCGTCAATGAGACAGAATATGACAGCCCTCATTTGTTGCAGGTTTGATATGGATTTGGGAAAGGTGAGAACTTCATTTTCCAGCTAGTGAGAATTGATGGGTAAACTACTGCAATATTGAGGAGCTATTTCTGGTAATCATATAACAAAGGAACATCACCATCCCGGTTGTTGTATCCTATTAAGGGAATTGTAAGGAGGGGGCATTTTGGAAGCCTGACAGGTCAGACTTGGCATTCTTGAAAATGCAAGAGGGATAAAAATTGCTCCCCTCACATGGCCAATGCGAGCGATTAGCTCTCCTCAAGCTTACATGCAAAAGTTAAAAGTGGCAAAATATAATGAATCCTGCCTAGTGGGCTTTGTACATTTTATTTGGCACTGGTAACAAGGTAGTCTCTGAGAGACGGTTACAATACCCCTCCCACACCTCCGGGCCTAAGCAAGAGGCATGGGAGGGGCAGTGGCCATCTTACAGAGACCATTAACATAGCAGAGATCTGAAAAGATGTGGGTTTTAGGCATAGGCGGTTATGGTAATCATTATTTTCGAGGGCCAGGAGGGCTAGTTTTCGCCCTCCTTAATTGCTTTTAAGGTTAGCAGTAGGCGAGTGAATAAATCGCTCTCCTGAAAATGCCAGGCCTGATAGTTCGACATTGTCATTAAGGTGATGAGATGCAGCACTTTCTACAATACTTTTTATATGTTAACTGGTTGTTGACTGGCATTTTTACCCAATGTTTTGCAAAAAAAAAAATTCTTAGGTGGGTTTCCAACACACTGTTCAGCGGAATAAGGAAAGTTGTTGGTTGAAGAGTGAAGTAGTTTCTCCTATCCTTCCATCATTTGTAGACTCTCTATGTTGTAAATGAATAGGATGCTGCATGGCCAGGGGTAGGGTTGAAGATCAGATTGCTTTGGACTGCCATCACGTCCAGTAATTTTCCAGTCCACTACTGCACCATTTTCAACCATTGCTTCGTTTGATCAGTGACCGACATTTGTAAAGTCACTATTATTGTTAATAGAGGGTTAACCCTTTACCCAACGTAACGGCCAAAACCGGCCAGTGCTATTCTCAATAATCACCAATTAATTTTCAAAATATTTTCATTTTTTGTCTCAAAAACATATGTTATGACCCCTCGTTGGAACGAGCTCGTTGAGCTCGTTCCAATGAGGGGTCATAACCTATGTTTTTGAGACAAAAAATGAAAAAAATTAGTTATTCAAGAATTTTTTTTGCAAGTGTCGTCTGCTTTTCATGTTAGGTAAAGGGTTAACATGCTGACTACAATAAAACTGCAACAACAAAGCAACTATATTTCGGTTTTCCCATGCACTGGTGTATTATATTTTCCCCCTGTACATCTCCCCATCCCACCTGGTTTATCCTCCTATCCCCGGGAGCGCGGTGGCTCAGTTGGTAGAGGTGCAGGCTACAAGCCGAGAAGTCCTGGGATCGAATCCCACCTGCGGCAACCACGTTGTGTCCTTGGGCGAGACACTTCATCTCCATTGCCCACATGGGGGCACGATGGCGTTGTGTACTAAGGCGTATTGGACGTCGATGGTACACTTGTCTTCAACCAATGCTAACCCTGCTTGTGTGGAGTTAGTATGTTGGGGAGCTGACAGTTGCTCGCCATTGCTCAGTGGTTCTCTCCAGGTACTCCAGCTTCCTCCACCCGTAAAACTTTCGCGGTCATGATTAGCCATTGTGCATAAATATGTGACCTTAAACACCAATAAATAAATAAATCCTCCTATCCCCACCCACAGAATTTGTTTTCCATCCCATTTAATCACAGGCTTTTTCCAGAATTTATTTCTGTACCTGTTGTGATATTAAACAAGAGGCCCCCACGAGGCCTTATTCGCTCACCTGATAAAATGTTTAAAGAAGGATGTAAGGTCACATTCAGCATCAATAAGTTAATATAGTTAATCTAATTTAGCTGAGATAATGGATGGCTTTCAGGGCTACATCCGAGACGGTTTTGGTACAGTGGAGCTCACTTAATTGGATATCTCTTAACTGAATAACCCTGTTAATTAAATATAATTTCCAAACACAAAACCATTTACCATCCCTCCAGTACAAATTTGACCTGTTAATTGAATATAGGTTATAGAGTAAACTCCTGTTAATTGGATAAAAATTCTTGTATCCTGTCTAGAAATTACCCCGACTCTCCCCAGTTTTTCTTTGTTTATAGACCTATTTGGCCTCAGTATTTCCAATACAGGCATTTAATATATTATATCTTGTTTGACAAAGCTCATGGAGCTCTGTCAAACAAGATATAATAGAATAAATGCAAAGTTTATCTCTAGAATACAGGAAAGTGACACAATCCCTGTTAATTGAATACTCCTGGTAATTGAATAATTTTCATTGGCAAAGTGACTATTCAATTAACAGGTTCCACTATACCAGTATACTGGTTTGGGTGACCAAACTCCAGGTGCCCAAACACATTGTATTTGTGTATAATCTCCATCCCATAGAATGCTAAAATGGTCAAAATTCAGCACAAATTATGCATGGCTAAAACCAACATGAAGTTAATCCATTGAATCCCAAACTAGGATGCTTTAGATGACTAAAAATATGCCTAAGGCAATTGCACTCAGGATAAAAAAAAAATGCAAGGAACAGGTATGCAGACGACACATGGAGGCATTGCAGTAATTTCAACTTTTGTGTCTTTTAAAAATGTTGCATTCAGTTTGGTAATCGTACTTTCAGTTTCTGTCTCTTCCACCTACGGCCTTCGGTTATGCCTGCGGCATGTATGGACAGGTGTCCCCAAATTTGGACTGTCACGATTAATCGACTGTTGATCGGTCACGGCAAAATCGATTACTATTTTTCATTGTCGAATAATCGGTAAACTGTATCCCGCTTTAGACGTTTAATAATTAAAGGAAAATTTGATGAATAAACTGTTGTTTATAAAGGTAAAGAGTTAATAACATCGATGTTAAACCCCAAGAAGCCGTTGGAAGCATTTGTCTTTCGGGTACATACATTCATCAAAGCTTTGATGTTCTGAACTTTTGAACCGTCAGTGTAATAATCAAGACCGGTCGGCAGTTGCGAAGTTCGCAACTGCCGACCGGTCTTGATTATTATACTGACGGTTCAAAAGTTCAGGACAGCAAAGCTTTGAATGTACCTAAAAGAGGATCGTCTTCATTGTGTACCGTAGGTAGGGCAGTTCAGTTGACTTGAACTTCATTTTTTATCGACTTCAGAGAGAGGGAGAGGAGGGTAATCTAGGTACGATTAATCGATTATTATCAATTATTTGTGACGATTAATCAATTCCTGAATTAAAAAATCATGACAGCCCTACCCCAAATTATCCCTGGATATGGCCCTAGCTATGGTATGACACTTCTCAGATAAGAGACAGAAAATATGAATAGGAGACCAGTGGTTATCAATCATGAATTAAGGTTGCTTACTGTTTAAAAATCAATAATCTGAAAGAGGTCATATGACGATGAAAGCAGCTTTTGTTAGAACAGGTAATTTAGGTGCTATCTAGTTACTTGGTGTTGATAGCCATGTCTGCCTTACGGTTTTTGTGAAGTTTTGATCTGAAAATCTCAGTAATTATGAATAATCCAAGAATGCTTGACATCAAGTGATAAGGTTATCATCTCCTATTTCAAGTGATGTGAGGTACTGTATTTACTCTACAGTTAAAGCTAGAAGTCCTGTCATGAAATGCGCACAAATAGCACGTTGATCTGCGCGTTAATGTACGCGTTATGGCCCTAGTAAAGCTATCAAATTCTGTACATATGCCCTGTGCACAAGCAATGTTTCAGCCAATGGACCTCCGGGTTACCCGGAGGTCCATTGGCAGAAACATTGCATGTGTTGTTATGAGTAACCAGGAGAACATGCCGTGCCTTGGATGCCATTCGATATGGCAATTGCGCGCAATTCCAACGCGTAATTAAGCCTAGATAAGCGCACTATTCGTGACAGGACTTCTAGTTTTAACTGTATGTATTGGGACAGCTAAAAATAATTATTTTCACAGGTGTCCCAATTCTTAGAAAATAGGGAAAGAACACAGCCTGGTCTCGATTTGATGCTGAATAAAGTTGTGTGTGATTCGTTTTCCATCACTATATATGAAAATCGCTGTCCAATTTTTTTTTATATTTTCAGTTTTTGCTTCCAAAACATAGCTTATGATCCCTCATTGGAACGAGCGCATTGTGCTCGTTTCAATGAGGGATGATAAGCTAATGCGCTCGTTCCTATGAGGGATCATAAGCTATGTTTTGGAAGCAAAAAATGAAAATTTTTAGTTACTCAAGAATTTTTTTTATGAGTGTCATCTTCTGCTAGCGACGGGCCAACTGGAAACAAATCTCCTGAATGTCCCAAACTTTGGAGCATAAAAAAAATATAGTTTTCTGGAAAAAATGTGTGTCCCAAATCATAGAGTGTCCCAATACATAGAGTAAATACGGTATTCAGGAATACCCAGTGTGATTCAAATTCAAGATGAATAGAAAGAGGGTCTATTTAGAAAATGGGATTTGTGTACCTTATTATATTCTTATATTTAACAAGGGGACTAAAAAGAATTGATCAGAAAAGTTATCAAATATCAGTCTTTTTGAGTTCTCAACTTATGACGAATATTTGTGTTTACCAAATACATGTCTGTTATTCGCTGGGTGAATAGGAAAATTTAATTTTTTAACTCATTTTATGTTTGTGGCTGAACAACCATCTCAGAGACAGTGTTCATGCTGGGTCTGTATTTTAATGAGCCAAAGCTGAATATTTTGATGCTAAATGAATTATTTTTTTTTTGTGCCAAATGAGATTTTTAGTGCCATGGGCACTTTATCTGGGAAAACTATAAAACAAATTTTTCCATATTTTATTCAAGAAAGATAAAAAGATTAAAATTACACAAAACCAAATATAACATAAAATAATAAAATATCATGACAATCTATATGGTAACTGATTGACATGTGGATTAAAACCTTTGTCATTTTATTACTGTGTTAATCTTTGATTTTGGTCAATGGAGAAAGTACCACCAACAATTAAAGGCAACTGATAATCTGGTGAAGAAACAAAGCATATGTTGTTTATGGTGACCCGACATTTCGCAGCAGGACATTATACAGTGCGACATTTTGCCGCAGGTCATTTTGCCGCAGAGACAAAATGCCGCTGTGACAAAATGCCACGGCAATAAAATGCTGCAGTGACAAAATGCCACAGCGACAAAATGCCGCGACGACAAATTGCTGCACGACAAAATGCCGCAAGGAATAATTTTTGCGACAAAATGCTGCAGAGCAGAATTTTGGGAGGTGGGGGCACATCTGGAAATGAGGTTGATGAGTAAAATGGTTTTATTTATTTGGAAAAAGTTTGGCGTGTATTTATTGAGCAGATTGTTATACAAACACAAGCATTTCCAGGGAAAATTATTTTTTTAAAAACATACCTGGTGTATTTAGTGAGTTGATTGTTAAACAAACACAAGCATCTCCATGGGTAAGGGAAAATTACAACAAAAAAACTTACCAGTTGCATGACGACGATTAGAGGTGTGAGAAAGACATTTTTGATGCTACCGATGATAATCACATGTACTATTTTCGTACATCTGCTGCTTGACGTGGCTTTTCGGGCTTTTTTCTAACCTTTCTTACCTTCGAAGTTCAGGTTAGAGTATTTAGTATAAATAGGTGCTATCGGTGACAGCCAGCAGTATTTCCATTGTTAACATGTCTGTCACATACATTCCTTCGCAGAGGAAGAGAAAAGATGGTAGCTCGTCATTTTTAATTGAAGGTGTGAGTGACAATTGTATCGAATCTTTAAAGCTGTTTGGAGTTCAATGAATGCATGCATTGTTTGAAAAACAATTAACCACATTTCTCTTGCGATTGTTTCAAATACAATGTATTGCATCATAATAATAATCTTTGTCCATAAGCCATTTTGGTGTTACAGTACTTTAGTGCTTTCATAAGTGGTCAAACAATGTGCTTTAAACTACATCATGTGCTATTTGTATTTTATAACGCCGTTATTTCGTATTGCTGTGCAAGTTGTTTTCATTCGAGATACAGAATAAAAGATAATTTAAAAAGTGTTGTTATTGTTGATTTGGAGTTGGTCTACATGGAAGACACCATCACGTCCACGTGTTGAATTTGGTCTATAAGGGCTTCGGTCCAAAATTACTTTTTCGCGAGCGCCCTCTTCCAAAAGTCAGCTATAACCCCCCTCTCCCCCCCCCGCCCCCCCCCCCCCCCCAAAAAGAAAAGTGTTGTGAAAATTGTTCCTCGTGGCATTTTGTCGCGCAGCAATTTGTCTTTGTCGTTGAAGCATTTTGTCACTGCGCATTTTGTTGCCATGGCAATTTGTCGCTGCGGCAAAATGACCTGTGGCAAAGTGTTGTGCTGCATAATGTCGTGTAGCAAAATGTCGGGGAACCATTGTTTATACAATACTTAACTTCTTAATCCGAGGTCACTGGTGAGGAGAAGTGGAGAGTGACTGGTCATTGTGTATACAGCTGAACAAGATTATTTTTCTGTAATTAATGATGTAGGCATTCATATTGATATATTTAACTTGTCAACTGTTCTCTTTACTAGGAGAAAATGTAATATTATATACCTGGTTTTGCAAAGTCGGAAATGGCTTCCATAAGGTTACAGGTTGAAAGAAAATCAAGAATATACCAGGTTTGTGGTTTTGAATTTATGTGCCAAATGCTCACACTTATGTTCCAGATTGTTTAAAAGAATGTGCATTTGGCACATACTGGCATGAAGACTGCTCAGAGGTCTCTAGAATTAAAGGTGTTATGCATTCTCATTTCATCATATATCAACTCCAACAAACCAAGTTATACCTAACGTTAACACCGTCGGGAACTATATAAACATAACTCAACTTAAGGCCTATTAAAAAAAAATTATTGTTTCCCAGGCAATTTTTCCCCATATGAGAGAGGGTTGGGTTTGTTTTGTTTTTTTTTTTTTGTTTTTTTTTGGGGGGGGGGCGGAGAGGCGGGGTGGTTTGGGGGTTTTTTTTGTTTTTTTTGTTCACAAAACAGTTCTGAAAATGGTTGGAATCAGAAATTTAATAACTCAAACTACTATGAGGTAAACCAATGTTTTCAGCAGTGAAGATTTCCTGTAATGTAGTTGAAAATTTAACCAACTATATCTTGTTTGACAGAGCTCTGTGAGCTCTGTCAAACAAGGTATAGTTGGTCAAATATTTGTCCTACAAGTGCAAAATTGTGTCATAAAAGAGATTTCCAGGTGAAAAAAAAGATGATGAGAAAGATTTTCTTTGACGAGGGAGGTGCCTGAGAAACAAGAATAATTTTTTTTTAAATCCAAATTTATAATGCACAAATGAAACACGATAAATTGTCAGGTTATCTAATATATGGACTAGAACATTTTTGACTGGTCCAGGCATGAATGCCCGACCACAATGGGCTGGACGGATAAAAAAAATAATAGTCGAAACAAAACAGAATTTCAAAATCGTTGGACTTATAAAATTAAATTTTTGAATAAACAAAACATCTTACCATGGAGGATATAATTTAATAGTTGTTCCAACTTGAATGTTTAATCTGTCTACAGTATCTCTGGAGAACATCACAAGCTGATAGTTTGTTTTTGTGTCATCTGATGCTGCTTTTGTTTCTGAAGTTATTTCACATTCACAAAGTTGCAAAGAAAATAAACATTCAAATTTGACAATCTTCAAAATCATAAACTTGGAACTCTCTGTAAAATAAATTATTATGTCTCAAAGTTAGTTTGTCCAATCAAAATGCTGGAATACCGTCTAAAGATTCCACCGTATCGGGTTACTCACATGATATTAATTAATATCAGGTGAGTAGCCGCCATTACTATTTTGATGCAATTCCCCTCACTTCGAATTTTCAAAATCTGAATTAAAACAAAATAAGAGAATTTAGGTTCCGAAAATATTTTCAAGATACCGTATTTTGTGATTTAAAACATTAAATATGTTTTAAATCCGAAATACGCAAGGGGCCTCCAGATTATGCCGAGTTGGCAAGCAGCACTGATCTCAGTGGCAAGCAGCGATAATAAGAGAATTTAGGTTCCGAAAATATTTTCAAGATACCGTATTTTGTGATTTAAAACATTAAATATGTTTTAAATCCGAAATACGCAAGGGGCCTCCAGATTATGCCGAGTTGGCAAGCAGCACTGATCTCAGTGGCAAGCAGCGATTCGTTTCATTTGTAAACAAGTACGGCAATCGCCCTTCGCAAAGTGATGATTTGTTTACAATTACCATGGTTACACGTACCGGTGCCTGTTACTGTTCATGATTCTGCGCGGTGCTATCAATAGTGGTTCCTGAAAAATAAATTCCGGGCCGCTGTTTGTTTATGGAGAAAATTATTAATCGCTTGATTTACATGGACTTTCGACATAATAAATATGTTACATGGCGTGTAGCTGGCTGATACATTTCCATACAAGGCTCTGAGTGTTCATATCAGGTTCGGCTTCGCCTCACCTGATATGAACACTCATCGCCTTGTATGGAAATGTATCAGCCAGCTACACGCCATGTAACTTATAATATCAAACAGTAATTTCTTTCAACAAAGAAATACCATGGTAGCTAGTGTAACTTGACAAAACAAGTTCAACATCAAGGGTGGCATGAGTTTCTAGTCATTTATCTTTGTTGATATTGAATTAATAAATATCTTATCTTATCTACATTAAACCATAGCACTAATACATCAGGCCACCAAATGTGTCTATGAGACAGTAATGCCCCTGTTTTATGGTAAAACTGTATGTAGGGGTTAACAAAGTGCAAAAAGGGGCCATAACTCAGATAAAAATTATTGCGCCACACTCAAAATCAAACCCGTCTTGTATATTGTCTGCAGTAATCTGTATTCCAAATTTGATTGAAATTGGACACCGATATCTCAAGTTACCGTCCGGAAACCAATACAGTGGAGCCCACTTAATTGGATATCTCTTAATTGTATATCCCTGTTAATTGAATATAATTTTCAAACACAAAACCATTTACCATACCTTCAGTACAAATTTGATCTGTTAATTGCATATGGGTTGTAGAGTAACCTCCTGTTAATTGTATATAAATTTTTGTAATATGTCAAAAAAATTACTGTGACACGCACCAAATTCCCCTTATTTATCAATCTTTTTGGCCTCACTACATCCAATACAGGCATTTATTCTATTATATCTTATTTGACAGAGCTCTATGAGCTCTGTCAAACAAGATATAATAGAATAAATGCTCAGTTTACCTCCAGAACACAGGAAACTGACCAAATCCCTGTTAATTGTATACTCCTGTTAATTGAATAATTTTCACTGGCAAAATGGATATTCAATTAAGAGGATTCTACTGTATCATCTTCTAAGTCAGAAAAGGGCCATAACTCTGCCAAAAATCCCCAGACCAAGCCCACTATCAATCCCAACCTGTATTATGTGGCTACATACCTATGTATAAAATTTTCTTTCATTTCATTCAGTAAAACTAAAGTTTGATCACAAACCATATTCGGGATGGACACCATATTCGGGATGGACGTATGTACGGATGGATAATGGTAACACTTAATGTCCTTCACCAAATTGGCAGGGGCATAAAGCGAAAGGAGGGACTGTGCTAATTTGGCCTTAATCGCTCACTGGCCAAAGTGGTTCAAAGAAGTGTTTGGGGTCACATTCAGTTAGACATGGTTCATCAACACTACAAAGGAATGAAGCCATGCAAAGGCAAATTTTATGGAAATATGGATCTGAACAAACCTGAACCTAACATGCTCCCCCTGCCCCCCCCCCAACCCTGCCCATAGAGAGCCCAAATAATAAGCCAGGGACTCAAATTGAACAAACATGAATCTGATCCCTCTTGAGATGTTACAAATGTATATACCAAATATGAAAGAATTCTGACTGGTGGATCTGAACAAAGAGGTTTTTAATGAAATGTCCTCACATTGCATTAAGTTAAGCTTTGGGTTCAAATAGGGAGCAACAATATTAACCCAGGGACCCGATTTGAACAAACTTGAATCTGACCCACCTAGAGATGTTGTATACCAAATATAAAAGGATTCTGATTGGTGGATCTGAAGAAGAAGACTTTTAAAAGAAATTTCCTCATATTGCACTAAGTTAAAATTCGGGCTCCCATAGGAAGCCAAATATCAACACATAGACCAGATTGAACAAACTTGAATCGGACCCTCCTAGAGATGTTGTATACCAAATATGAAAACATTCTGACTACAGGGTCTAAAGAAGAGGATTTTTAAAAAAAAAATGCCGATAGGATCACCGATCCAATGTCGAGTTGTGACAGTACAAAAGTGGGTTTAATCATTATCAACTTATCGTCTGGAAAACAATTATTTACAATTTACTATGTGAAGGGTCACTGTGACCTTGACCTTTGACCTAGTGATTCCGAAATAAATAGGGCTCCCTCTTGCACCAATGCCAACCTACCTATGAAGTTTCATGAACATAGGTGGAACCATTGTCAAATTATCATCTGGAAACCAATTGTTTACGATTTTTTTTTTGTTCAATGTCACTGTGACCTTGGCCTTTGACCTAGTGAGTCCAAAATAAATAGAGTTCTTCCTCTCACTGAGGAAACCAATTGTTTACGATTTACTATGCTGAAGGTCACTGTGACCTTGACCTTTCACCTAGCGAGTCCAAAATAAATAGGGTTCTTCCCCTCACTGATGCCAATCTAACTACAAAGTTTCATGAACATGGGTTGAACCAGTATCAAGTTAATATCTGGAAACCAATTGTTTTGATTTACCATGTTCAGGGTCACTGCGACCTTGACCTTTGAACTAGTGAGTCCAAAATAAATAGGGTTCTTCCTCTCACAAAGGCCAACCTACATATGGAGTTTCATGGATATGGGTTGAACCGTAGTCAAGTTATCATCCGGAAACCAATTGTTTACAATTTACTATGTTCAAGGACACTGTGACCATGACCTTTGACCAAGCAAGTCCAAAATTAATAGGATTCTTCCTCTCACTGATACCAACCTACCTATGAAGTTTCATGAACATGGGTTGAACCCTTATCAAGTTATCATATGGAAACCAATTGTTTACATAGACCCACCCAAGCGCCCAACTGACTGCCCGCCATTCATCAAACTATAAATCGAGTTTGACTTCGCCACAACTAGACTAACAAGATCAATAGAGTTCTTCCTCGCACCAAGGCCAACCCACCTATGAAGTTTCATGAATGTAGGTTGAACTACTATCAAGTTATCATCCGGAAAGGAATTGTTGCGATTTACTATGTTCAAGGTCACGTTGACCTTGACCTTTGACGTAGCGAGTCCAAAATCAATAGGGTTCTTCCCCTCACCAAGACCAATCTACCTATGAAGTTTCATGAATGTGAGTTGAACCATTATCAAGTTATCATCCGGAAACCAATTGTTTAAGATTTACTACGTTCAAGGTCACTGTGACCTTGACCTTCGACGTAGCATGTCCAAAATCAATAGGGTTCTTCCTCCCACCAAGACCAACCTACGTATGAAGTTTAATGAATGTGAGTTGAACCACTATCAAGTTATCATCCGGAAACCAATTGTTTACACCCGCCCGCCCAAACGCCTGCCCGCCCGCCTGCCCGCCCGCCATTTACCAAACTATAAGTCGAGTTTGACTTCGTCACAACTCGACTAAAAATGCCCTATATTGCACTAAGTTGATATTCGGGCTCCCATAGGGAGCCCATAAATTTACCCAGGTAAGCAATTTGAACAAACCTGAAACTGACCCACCTCAAGATGTTGTATACCAAATATGAATGCATTCTGATTGGTGGATCTGAAGAAGAAGATTTTTATAGAAATTTCCTCATATTTCACTAAATTGAAATTCAGGCTCTCATAGGGAGCCCAAATATAAACCCAGGGACTCGATTTGAACAAAATTGATTCTGACCCCCCTATAGATGTTGTATACCTAATATGAAAGGATTCTGACTGGTGGATCTGAAGAAGATTTTTAAAGAAATTTCTTCCTCAAATTGCACGAAGTTAAACTTTGGGCTCCAGTAGAGAGCCCAAATACTCACTCAGGGACCCAATTTGTACAAGCTGGAATCTGCCCCCCCCCCCCCCCTATAGATATTGTATATCAAATATGAAATATGAAAGCATTCTGACTGGTGGATCTGAAGAAGAAGATTTTTAAAGAAATTTCCTCATATTTCACTAAGTTAAAATTCGGGCTCCTACAGGGAGCCCAATTATTAATCCAGGGACTCGATTTGAACAAACTTGAATCTGACCCCAATAGAGATGTTATATACCAAATATCAAAAAATTCTAAATGATGGTTCTGGAGAAGAAGATTTTTTTAATTTAAAAAAAAAAATTATGGGTGCTATCAGAGTAATGCCACTTGTGGAGCCCCCCGTGGACGCGGAAAGTTTATTTGTATAAACGATCCCTTCGGTGAGCTAAAAACTGATGATGAAATGTTTATGACAAATAAGTGGATGAACTGATAGATTTGTTTATTGGTGTTTAATTTCTTGCATGCTGATTTTGGATATTCCTACACAGGACAAGGAATAGTTGCCAGTGACATGAGTATAATTTGAGCACTTTTATCCAAATTCTTCCTTGTATATTGGTTGATCTGTTGATTTCTTGAGTTAAATTTGTATGAATTATTTATCAAATTTATTCATGGCTGCTTCCCATCAGCCATGACTGGATGTGATGAAAATATTTTGAAAATACTCACCAGGTTAAGAGTTAAGGTTACTCTTAGCATCTATGGCAATAACATACCACAGTACAAGTATAAAGTTAGGTTTAACCAATTGTTTATATATTTGTTGCCCATTCTGGAGGGATTCTCATCCCTGGCATTGGTGACTGGGTCCCATTACAACAGTAGAACAGAACTTGTTTACCACAGTAATCAAGCACTGCTTCAATTATATGATTCTCACGGGGGGTGAAGTGATAGGTGAGATTTTATTCAATGATATACATATTATTACACTGATCACATAGATGTTCACCAACAAATACATAAATGCATCCACTGTTTACGCTGGCCTGTAATTTTTTAGTGCAAAGTAAAATTTTTGTTGGGTTCCAATTAAATTTTTTTGGTGCTATATGCAAGATTTGGGTGCCAAATGAAAGCTGACTGTAAATGAGAACAAACAAGACAGTCCAACTTTTATGTTATGATAGGAATAATCTCATTATCGACTTTGACATGTATTCATATCCAATGATGTCACTCACCAAATATCATTTAATTTCTTTAGTCGCAACTGAAGATTTCTTTCAAAAACATGCAATTTTGGTAAATTCAAAGTAGACAAGGGCTATAACTCTGGTAAAATTATTTGAATCAAAAATTCCTTTTAATATGCACTTGTACACATCAAACTCATATTACCTATCAAGTTTCATAAAAATCCAATGTAGGAGGAGCTGAGCGGCCAACTTTTGTGAAAATTCTGCTATACCAAGGGCCATAACCATGCAAAAATTGTTGCAATGAAAATACCTGCCCACATGCACATCTACACTTGATAATGATACTTCATACCAAGTTTCGTAGATCCACTGAAAACTAAAGGAATTAAGCAGACAAAGTTTGTGACAGACAGACAGACTGACAGACAGACTGATGGATGGACTGATGTACTGATGGACGAACACCATTTCAATATCCCTGTCCAGACTTCGTCGGCAGGAGATAAAATCATTTAATTTCTTTAATCGCACCTGAAGATATCTTCCAAAAACCTGCAAATTTGGTAAAATTAAAGTCGGCAAGGGCTGTAACTCTGGAAAAATTATTCAAATCGAAACTTCCTTTCCATATGCACATGTACACATCATACTCATACCTCATACCACACACCAAGTTTTGTGAAAATGCAATGAAAAATGCAGGAGGACTTAAGCAGACAAGCATTTGTGATGGAAATTTTGCTATATCCAAGGGCCATAACCAAGCAAAATTCATTGCAGCACAACGTCCTGACTACTTGTACATTTACACTTGATACTGATACTTCAGACCAAATTTCGTAAAAATCTAATAACAAATGTAGGAGGAGTTAAGCGGGCAAGCCTTTGTGATGGAAATGTTGCTGTATCTAAGGGCCATAACCAAGCAAAATTTGGCGCAGAAAAAATTCCTGACATGTACATCTACACTTGACTCTGATACTTCAGACTAAGTTTCATAAAAAAATCCACTGAAAACTGTAGGAGGAGTTAAACGGACAAAGTTTGTGATGGACGGACTGAGGGACGAACACCATTTCAATATTCTCCTCCCGACTTCGTCGACAGGGGATAGTAAACCATATGTTGTCCTTTGAGTGCAACAAGGCATCTCTGCAATGCTACAGTGTCTTCAAAAAAAAAATATATATATATTTTGTAGGTTGCTACCATATTTAGAAGAATTATCTTTATTTTCGTGTTGCCATACTCTGTATTCTGATTGCTCTCTTTTCTGTAGCCGCAGCAGCTGATCAGCAAATCCACCTCTAAATAGTAAGAAAGAAAAACACCTTAATTAACCATTTAACTAACACAAGCTTCAGATCAATAAACACTTACTTACAAATGACCACTTATGTCCTTTCATTAATAATAACAGAAGTCCCCTTACTGGAACAAGATCAATTATGACCCCATTTCAACAAACTATTAAATTAGTAATGTGCTGAACATAAGGGCAGTGAGAACAGCGGGATACGGACACCTGCCCCCCGGCTGTCTGCCCCCCTGTCAAAATTGATAGAAGAGGACACCTGCCCCCTCATGATTTTCCAGGGTTGGACACCTGCCCCCCTACCAAATTTTATTAACAGAACACCTGCCCCCCAGCTAATTTTTATACTGTGGACACCTGCCCCCCTGCTGGTTTATACACCTATAGGACACATCTAATAATAAAAACTAAAACTGTCAAAAAAGTATCAATGTGATATATTTCCATAACACAATTGTCTCAAATAACAACAATAACATACAGGTACATAATCTTGAGCAATAAAGCAGTTACATATAATACATTGAGAGTGAATTAACTGAATTAGACTCTAAAATTTAACACTATACTTCTTATATTATTACTCTATTCTGTTTGCCAAATTGATTTATTGCTAAGAAGTGTTTTATTTGAGTAATAAATAGAATAAATAGAAACAATACAAACCCATTTAATCTCATTTTAATACCACTCAAGTATATCCCCACCATTGCACATAGTTTTTTTTCTAGAAGATTCATATGAATTTGTTTTGGAATAAGTAAAAAAATCTATTTTTCCCACTTTATAAAGGCCAAGCAGTCGAAAATCGAAAATGTGTCGACAATTTCAATGATAAATGTTGTTCGTTATATTCTATTCCCCACTGGATAAAACCTAAAAATATATTGCGTGTTCGGTAATCGGAAAAAAAGTAACAGGAAAAAAAGTAACAGGAAAAAAAGTAACAGATTTGGGTAGGAAAAAAGGAAACAGGAAAAAAAGTAACACTTTCTTATTTTTATAAGGTAAAAAAGTAACAGGAAAAAAAGTAACAGATTTGGGTAGGAAAAAAAAAACAGGAAAAAGAGTCACACTTTCTTATTTTTATTTCATAACAGTGATAGATTACTTAATTATGATTTAGTTATATTATTGAAACTAGTTAGATTATTACATATCAGTATAAGTACTACATAGTACATAGTTATAAAATAATTTACCAAACTTAATTATGATTTAGTTAGATTATTACATATCACACCTTGAAACTAGTTGGATTATTACATATCAGTATAAGTACTACATAGTACATAGTTATAAAATAATTTAACAAACTTAATTATGATTTAGTTAGATTATTACATATCACACCTTGTGTAATCTAATATTCTGGCCAATGCCAGTAAGAAAAGCTGAAATAGTAAGTGAACCTTGGGAATATAAACCACACAGATTTTTCAGTTTTCTATTCAGGGATTCAGCTGACTTCTGTTTGCGGATAACAGGCAGCAAACCAACTGACACCTGTTGAATAATTGTATTGGTCAGAGCTTGCTCTTTTTGAAACCATTGGATAGTTTTCCAGACTGATGGGTGCTGGTGGCCAACAAGATTGTAGAACTTGTTGCTCCAGCCTTCACATGCATTATTTGTACGAGATTCGCCATCCAGCGTAGCACTATTAACATTCCATGTAGCTGGAGGATAGGCTGGAGGAGTTAATCTAAGTCGTAATGGTGCCAACACATCTGAAGGTGCGGCGCGAGGTTGCCTGTATCTACCAGTGACATAATTTTCATCAAAATACCTCAACAGTTCCTCGGCTTCTTCTGGAACAATGTCTTTGAGGTGATTCATACCATCACGCACATCTGAAACTGGCAAGAATGCAAGTGCATCCAGTTTCCCACAAAACAGTCTGAAGTCTGCATCATCCCGATACAAATGCACTAAACCTAAACTCTGCACTCTGCGCCAAGTGCTTTGTGTCAGATGGTAGAAACAACCTCTACTCTGTACATGTCTACCAAACACAGCATTCACAGCTCGTAACACACCATCTTCAAAATCAGTCACAACAGTATTTACATTCAAGTCAATATTTAGCTCAGTCAGTTTATCTACAATAGCTTAAAACAGAGTCTCATAGGAAGTACGTGTCTTCCTCTGTAATATAGCGTATACACAAGATAAAAAACTGTCATGAAACTTAACCCTAACAACATAAATTTGCTGAAATAGTGGAGGAGCCATTGCAAAATTACCGTCCATAAATAAAGTACTTGCACTGCCAAGATAATTGAGTCCACTATTTGTTGCAAATGCAACCACACGCTCACTTGCATCAGGTCCATTATCAAAGAAAAGGAATTGTTCAGAGTCTGATATTTTCTGAAACTCTTCTGGAATGGTCAGCTCAGACAGACTTTTGGGGACAGGAGGACTTCTTCTGTGGTATCTCAGACTCCGTTTGGCATTATCTAAGTCTGGCAGCATCAACTTGACTTCACTTTCAGCATTTGAAACAGCTGTTGCGAGGATCTGTGATGGCTTATCTAAGGAAGAAGCTGCTTGTTTTCGCATTTCATTTCTCAATTTGGTATATGCGATACTGACATTTTCTGGAGGATGGTTGTGTTGTCTAACTATTTCTGGGTTGTTGAAATCTGTAGTAGTACAGAGACTTGCACGGCAGTCTGATTTAGCATGTTTAGTGCATTTCCACCAGACCTTGTTCTTTCTTCTTACAGATACAGTGTACATGAAACCTTCATGACAAAGTTTTTTGCCCCTCTTATTACTCTCAATGACTTCCATGATGACTCAAGAACATTTAATGACTAATTCAAACTGCTGTCCAATATATAGTTTGCTGTGTGTTTATTTTTTCAAGAACATTGTTGTACATCAAAGAAGAGAATTCATGAAAGTAGCCACACTTGCTTGTGTTTATTTTTTCAAGAACATTGTTGTACATCAAAGAAGAGAATACTTGAAAGTAACCACACTTGCTGTGTGTTTATTACAATGTGTGTTCATTTGTTTCAAGAACATTGTTGTACATCAAAGAAAGCATGATGGATATCCTTGTAACAACATTGTCATAGCACACATGATCTCCAATTACAAAATAATTAAAAAAATAAAAAATAAAATTATTATTATAATTATTATAATGAAAAATGAAATAATGAAAAAACACTGTTACTTTTTTTCCTGTTGTATTATTATAATTGTTACTTTTTTTCCTGTTTCTTTTTTTCCGTTTCTTTTTTTCCTGTTACTTTTTTTCCTACATTCATATAAAGAACTGTGTTTTCACAAAACTGAAACCAGTGTAAAAATTTGTGTTTGATCTTGATTAATAATAATAATAATTAGCAAAATAAATGTTGTGTGAATAGAGTTCAAAGGCCGGCATTAATCAACAGTTTGATAAATAATAATGATAAATAATAACAATGTTTTGTTTGTTTTGTTTGTGTGAACTATTTAGATTAATAATAATAATAAACAAAATAAATGATTGTTTGTGTATAGAGTTCAAAGGTTCAAATATAATTAACATTTTTTCCGTTTCTTTTTTTCGTGTTACTTTTTTTCCTGTTACTTTTTTTCCTACATTCTGCGTGTTCCACAGTAAAAAGCCTGCTCATATCAATAGGTTACTATAACATTTTATGTTAGAAAATAGGCCACATGTCCTATAGGTGTATAAACCAGCAGGGGGCAGGTGTCCATGGTATACAAATTAGCTGGGGGGCAGGTGTCCTGTTAATAAAATTTTGTAGGGGGGAAGGTGTCTATCTCTGGAAAATCATGAGGGGGGCAGGTGTCCTCTTCTATCAATTTGACAGGGGGGGGGGGGGGGGGGGGCAGACAGCCGGGGGGCAGATGTCAGGGATTCAAGAACAGCAGTCAGTGAGAAGTAGACTAATTTAATGTTTTCTTCATACCACTGTTTATAAAATGGGTGTCCCAATATCACTCCCATATATCTGACCCAAGGGTTCAATTTAAACAAAGTCACAACATGCCACGTCAAAGATGTTACATATCAAATACGAAATATGGGCCAAATAGCTGACTGGTTTCAGAGGAAATGTTATGAATATAAGGCCAAACAGAGAGGGAGGCTTCTATTTTTACTTTTGTTATACTTGGCATCTTTTTTCTTAGCAGGAACATATGGAACCTCACACTATACTCTAGTCCGTAGTTGCAGTTGAGGGCATCAACAAAACTTTTTGGTGTATTGCTTTGGTTAAAATCAGATATTTGTAGAAAGAGGCTAAAGTTCTGCCATTGGGCCAAAGAATTGGGTTAATGTAAGTTGCAGAGCTTATTCACAGATTCTTGTAAAATAAAAAGCTCAAACGTCTGTATGATGCAACTAGGAACTTAACCAATTCAATCTTGTTTTGACAGAGCTCAACAAGCTCTGTCAAACAAGACTGAATTGATTAAATTTCCTGTTGCATTGTGTTAAAAATTTGCTGTATACAATTTTGTTATTTTAACATCAGTTTGCAGAGGGTTACAACTAAACTTATTACACTGTAAAACTTCATCCTTTATCTTACCCAAATAATTGATGACACTCGCTATATAATTTCTTGAATAAATGAAAATTTTCAATTTTTTGCCTCAAAAACAGAGATTATGATCCCCCGGAGGAATACACCCAACATGCTCATTCCAGACATGGGATCATAAGCTATGTTTTGAAGGCAATAATTTAAAAAATAATTAAATTTGAAAGGAATTGTTTGTGTGAATAATTTTAGCTGGATATAGACCACATATTAGATAATGGGTTAAAAAAACGATGTAAACCTCTTGTATCGCCTCTTCTTCTTAGCAGAATCTTCATAACTCTCATTTTCAACATTATCCTGTTCAACTTTCTTCGGAGTATTCTGCCATTTAAAATTTTTTATATATTCACTGGCCTTCACTCCTGATAGACATGTAAATTGACTGTTAGAACATATCGAACTGTTGGATGTACCACTCACAATTTCAGGTGATGGTGAAACTGGTTCCAGCTGTAGGTGGAAAAAACACAGATTGTAATGAAGTACTTCACTGTCTTCACATCAAATTGAAATATACAATTACATACAGTCACAAACACATACACCGATCCACACATATAAACATACACAGACTCAGCCAAATAAGTACCCAAATATATACATTTAGAAAACATCAAAGTCCACTTAATTAGATATCTCTCATTTGAATAGCCATTATTAATGGCATATAATTTTCAAACCATTTATCAGACCTTCAGGACAAATCTGACCTGTAAACCATTTACCCAACATAACGGCCTAAACCGACTACCGTATTTACTCTATGTATTGGGACACTCTATGATTTGGGACACACATTTTTTCCAGAAAACTATATTTTTTTTATGCTCCAAAGTTTGGGACATTCAGGAGATTTGTTTCCAGTTGGCCCGTCGCTAGCAGAAGATGACACTCATAAAACAAGAGGCCCCACGGGGCCTGAGGGCGCTCACCTGATACTGGCCGAGTCATATCACCAAAATAGCAAGGGATTCTGCCTTGTGGTTATTATCAGTTTTTCAACATAAAAGTGTTTTCTCTACTTAGTAACCCAGAGTGTTCATATGTTAGATCCCCATATTGGGTACTCAATAATTTATCTATTTATTTATTGGAATTTAAGGTCACTTTCTAAGGCTACATCATTACAGAGGCATAATTATAATATCAGGTTTGGTCAATCGTTTATGCCTATTACTGCCCACTTTACAGGGCTTTCAACGCAGGAATTGGTTACTGGGCCCAATTTTATCAATAAAGCAGAACTTGAACAAACTTCAATTTGCCACTTCTAAGAAAATCAAAAATCAAATATCAAAAGATTCTGACAGGAGTAACAGAAAAAAAAGATTTTTTAAGAATATTTCTCATACTGAATTAAGTTATACATTGGGCTCCCATAGGGAACCCAAAAATAAAAGCTTCTGAAGCAGTGTTTTGGGAGAAGAAGATTCTTCAACGTTATTCCCATTAGCTACACTGTTAAAAAATGATGACTCGGCACTTTTAGTCCTAGAAAAGAACCTTATGATAAAATTTTTACCATTTTTTTCTTCCGGTCCTAAGGAAGCTTCACACCATATAAAAATTCTCAGTGCCATGTAGTTCTGGAGATATGGGCATTTAAAAAGAAAAAAATTTTTTAGCTCCTGCAGTTCCCGTGGGGGACAGGAAAACAATTTTCGGCATAAATTAGGTACTTATGACCCAATAAGCCCTCATATCAAATTTGGTTCAAATCGACTTTTTGGTTTGGAAAATAAAAATTTTGGTATAATTTGGGCTCCCACAGTGAGCCCAAATATGAACCCAGGTACTTGGCTTTACCAAACTTCACTCTCAGCCCCTAAGAATGCTGTACATCAAATATCAAAACATTTTGACTGGTGGATCTGAAAAAAAAATTTTTTTTAAAGAATATTCCTCATATTGAACTAAGTTATAATTTGGGCTCCCACAGGGAGACCAAATATGAGCCGAAGGACTTGACTTGAACAAACTTGAATCTCACCTCCCTAAGCATACTGTATACCAAATATCAAAAGATTCTGACCGGTGGATGCGAAGAAGAAGATTTTAAAAGAATATACCTCGTATTGCACTAAGTTACAATTTGGGTTCCCAAAGGGAGTCCAAATATGAACTCAGGGACTTGGCTTGAACAAACATCAATCTCACCCCCCTAAGGATGATGCATAGCAAATATCAAAAGATTCTGATTTGTGGATCCGAAGAAGAAGATTTTTAAAATATATCCCTCATATTGCACTAATTTGAACATTTGGGTTCCCATAGGGAACCCAAATATGGACCGAGGAATTTGATTTCTACAAATATGTGAATCAATGTTCCAAAGATGTTATATGTAAAATATGAAAGCTTTTAGAGCAGTGGTTTGGAAGAAAACAATTCTTTATTTTTTTCCCATTGCCTACTGTGTTAAAAAATACTGACTCAGCACTTTTTCAGAGTCCCGAAAAAGTACCCTATGATAAAACCGATAGCAATTTTTTTTTACCAATCCTTTCTGTTGGTCCCAAGAAAGCTTCACACCAAATAAAAATTCTCACTGCCGTGCAGTTTTTGAGATATAGGCGTTTTAATTTTTTTCTATTTTTAGCTCCTGTGGTTCCCACGGGGCTACAGGAAAAAAAAATTCTGCATAAATTAGGTACTTATGACCCAATAAGCCCTCACATAAAATTTGGTTCAAATTGGCCTCTCGGTTTAAAAAATAGAAATTTGGGGTGGGGCCAAAATTTTTGCTCCTCCCATAACATCGCCAAGTATAGACCTACAAACTTCTCTTGAACAAACTTGAGTCTACACCTCAAAAGGAAGCTGCATACCAAATATCAAGTCTCTGCTATTGCTGGTTCTTGAGAAGAAGATTTTTTAAGAATTGGAGCATTTTTGCCCCACCCCTCTGCTCAATATGAGCCGAAACCTAATTTGCCCAAAAATCAAAATGCCGCTATATAACCCCTACTCACATGAAATTTCATTAACATGCGGCCAGTGGTTTGGAAGAAAAAGACCCAAACACCACCTTCACGACGGACGACGGACGACAAACGCCGGACGACGGACGACGGACGAAAAGTGATCAGAAAAGCTCACCCTGACTTTCAGTCAGGTGAGCTAAAAAATTCTTGAGTAACTAAAAATTTTCATTTTTTGCTTCCAAAACATAGCTTATGATCCCTCATTGAAACGGGTGCAATGTGCTCGTTCCAATGAGGGATCATAAGCTACGTTTTGGAAGCAAAAACTGAAAATATAAAAAAAATTGGACGGCGATTTTCATATATAGTGATGGAAAACGAATCACACACAACATTATTCAGCATCAAATCAAGACCAGGCTGTGTTCTTTCCCTATTTTCTAAGAATTGAGACACCTGTGAAAATAATTATTTTTAGCTGTCCCAATACATAGAGTAAATACGGTAGTTCTGTTCTAAAAAAGCACCAATTAATTTTCGTTATTTTTTCATTTTTTGTCTCAAACACATAGGTTATGACCCCTCATAGGAACGAGCTCGTTCCAACGAGGGGTCATAACCTATGTTTTTGAGAGAAAAAAATTTAAAAAAATTAGTTATTCAAGAATTTTCTTTGCAAGTGTCGTATGCTTTCCATGTTAGGTAAAGGGTTAATTGCATATAGTAAGGTGAACTTCGATAAATTGAATAAGAAGAGGGATGTTACATTTTCGCTGCTCATCTACATTCAGGCTTGATACAGTCGATCCAATGTCAAGAAAGATCCTTGAAGCTGTATTTTTATTGTTTATATCACTCCAAATAATGGATATATTTAATTTTTAATGGGACAGATTGGGTATATCACAAAGTTAATATTACTGCAAAGGTTTTCTGTAATCCAATTCTACAACATCAATGATCTGGGTAGACCCACAGAAGCAAAACTCACTTTAACACGAACTTTTACAAACTAAAATTAAAACGTCTGAGAAAAACCCAAAAATTTTTACTTAAAAATAAAAAAAATCAGTTAAATCTTCACAAACAGTAGGCTTAATACCTAAAGATGTTACTGAATTAAGAAAATGCACAGTAATGGGAAGTTAAGGCCTCACAATCTGCACAAAAGATGACCTAAAAGCAAATTCTTACAACAGAAATTGACTAAGCTTGGGCTGACAACTTTAGGCGAAATTGAATAAAATGCCACAGAATTAGGATTGGATACTGTTGTGATAGCCCCCTACAATCAACATGTGCAATGTAAAAGCCCTGGGCCCACTGGACTTTGAGAAAATGGCCTAAACACAAATTTGTACAAAATTGGACACACATCTGATGCTGACATCGACGCAGTCACCATATAGGCTCACCACTGCTTTGAAGTAGGTGAGCTAAAAAAATTACTTTAACACAACTCCTTACAACAGAAAATTAAGTAAGTTTTCAAGTAAAAAAAAAATCCTACCCCCAAATCCAAAAAATAAGGCTTAAGTACTGTAGTTATGGTCCAAAATAAATCCCAGCTGTAAGTTGAAAGCCGTGGGGCCACTGGGTTTGAAGAAACAGATTCAAACATAAACTCCTACAATTCGGATATTGGAGCAGACTTTAAATGTTACAAGTACAAATTCACAGATTTTTTACTGAAAAAAGGAGAAAAAACCAAAAATAACAACACATATACTAAGTAGAAGGGTTAACAGAAACCACCATTGCAATAAAACACATCTATAAGCAATATAGATCGCCATAATGTGAAATAAAGTTTACTTTAATGCAACTTCTAACAACAGAAAATAGACTTAAGTTTTTAGCTTGAATAAAATATCTGAAGAAAGATTTCCAGAAAATAACGGTCAAGTACTGTAGTCATGATCCTAAACAACCAGCAACTGCAATATAAAAGCCCTGGAGCCAATAGGTTCCAAGAAACTAACTCGAACACAAACTCTTACATTTCAGATATTGGAGCTGACTTGAACATTAATCATTACAAGTACAAGGTCACAGATTTTTTGCTGAAAAAAGGAAAAATGAGCAAAATAAGACCACATACAGTAAAACCTGTCTTGAGAGACCCCTGTCTTGAGAGACCATCTGTCTTGAGAGGCCACATCTGCCAGGCACCAATTGGTTTTACACTATAATGGACCTGCTATGGGAGACCACCTGTCTTGAGAGACCACCTGTCTTGAGAGACCACTGTGACCGAAATGAACTAAAGGAATGGTTTCACGCGCCGAAGGCGCCCAGGGACGGTATGGGAAACAAGCCCCTTTTGACCCTCGGTGACTGTAGATAATAGATTTCATATGTCTAGGCGTGTCAAAGGAGGAAAAGGTTCAGGTACTCGGCAGGTGTCTCTGATGGTTTAGCGTCGTTTATGCCGTTGTTTCTTCTTTTTGGGTGGAGGTGGCTGGGAAGGAGAGACTGTGGTAGTTGTTGGTGTAGTTGGGCTGTTGATAATGGAGGACTGACTAGGGTGGAATGGGCGAGTCCTTGCTGCTTCAGGAGTGTTGGTGCTGTGGCTGTTGCGCTGTTCTATGAGTGCCGTCGTGGTCTTGTTGTGATCTTTTGTTTCTTCTATTGTAGTCCTGATGTCTTCCCTTAGGCTGTGAATTTGCTCAAACAGTATCTGTGCCTGTTCTTGATCCAGAGAGGGGGTTGAAGTTGGAGAGGGAGACTTCAGAGAACCAGTTTCCATTTCCGTCTCCGACTTGGTGACATCGTCATCCTCCAGGTTGCCCCTCAAAGGAGAGGCAGCTGGGGAGTGGATGAGAGTCACAGGAGTTGGAGGGGAGGATATAGTAGTGGCCTCCTCTGTCTTCTCTTCCGCTTTCTCTTCCTTCTTCTTTTTCAGGAATGTTTCCAGCCACCGGGCATTCCGACGCCTGGTGGATGGGCTCTTTTTCTTCTTACTCTTCTTCTTTTCCTTTTCATGGCCAGGTCCAGGCTTCTTCGGGTGAGGACCAGTGTGAGAGGGGTTCCTCTCACAAAAGGTGCTACCTCTCCCCGAAGAAGATGTGGTGGTGTTGTTCTCTTCGACGATGAACTCCAAGCTCAGATGGACTCTCTTGCCTGTCTCCCGGACAGTCCAGGTGACAGTGCAAGAGACGCCCAGAGCTGAGATGGTTTTAACAAGTCTTGATGGTAAATCCAGTGCGTCCATGATTAGTGTTCAAGGTGGCAAGGTGTTCACACACTGAAGTCAGAAGTGTGAATGGCGGCTAAATGAAAATGAATGATGAAATGAATGTGTGACCTGGTACCAACTTGTATTTTTATGCCATAATTGACCTGTCTTGAGAGACCGCCCCTTTGAAGACTGAAACTATGACAAAACTTCTTACCTTTTCTGGAACTGGAAAATCCATTGTGTTATACTAACACAATTAAAAGTATTAAAACCTCTTAATTGGGTTTCAATTGCTAACTCAGTAAAGATTGAGATGTTTTTATAAGACCCCTGTGAAAAGATTAGGATTATTGCTGAATAAACAATTTCATACATACCTGAAATGTGACAGATAGGAATAAAAATAAATTTGTGTTGAAAATCTTTTTGTAACAAATTGAAATGGACTGTTATAAAAATTATAAAAATAAATTAGTGTTGAAAATCTTCATTGAAGATTTTCAACACTAATTTATTTTTATAAATTTTATAACAGTCCATTTCAATTTGTTACAAAAACTTCATAAAAAAGAACAACAACAAAGTAATTACAAAAATCTATTCTTCTCCATTTCCGAATTTTGTGGTTGGTTATTCACTGGCTTGAGAAAACCTGAAACCTGTTATGAGAGACCACCTGTCTTGAGAGATCACTTTTGTGTGGCCCAAAGGGCGGTCTCTCAAGACAGGTTCTACTGTATCCTAAGTAGAGGGGTTAAGAAAAACTACACTTGCAATATACATCTATAAGCAATATAGAGCACAATAATATGCAATAACAATAACAATTACTTTGACACAACATTTTTACAACAGAAAATTGACTAAGTTTTCACCCAAAAAGTTTTCATCAAAACAAAAAGAAAATTGAAGAAAAGTCTTCAGAAAATGAAAAAATTTATAGTAATGTATATATTTTTTATACTTACAAATGACCCAGACTTAGCTGGTGCTAACCCCAAAATATCTAGGGCCAAACACAAATTTTGCCCCCAATCCCCAAAATTTGCATGCAAAACCGAAAATTAGAAGTCCTATTTGGCCCTCCATACATTTTACCCTCCACGCATGCGAAAACGCCAGGAAGTCACCGAATCTGGTGCCAAATCTGGTGCCAAATAAATCATTCTTTGTAAAAAAAAAAGATTAAAATAATTCAGCGGGGAGGTATGAGTGCCCAGTACAGAGGGCCATTCCCGTCTGGGTCATTGGTAAGTATAAAAAATATATAAATTACTATAAATTTTATCATATTTTTATACTGTAACCAATGACCCAGACTTAGCTGAATCATAAAAAGGCAGAGGGCCTAGAACTTCCGATACAGTAGATCAACATAGATCAAATCCTTCAATCCATGATGAAGAAATTAGAATTTACATGTATGTCTCTTAATACCATAATAGAAGAGACATATCCTAATATGGATCCCAATTATTTAAATCCTAAATCTAAGCATAAAATCATGTTAATTAGGATATAACAAATAAACAATTTTTAAGACTAGTCTGGACTAGGCCCTAAAAATTAGAATGGCATATTGAGAATGAGAGAAAAATTGCCCATAAACCTATGCTACACCATAATACTGCAGCTGATCGCCGAACATAGTACGGACAAGACAGCTTCCTTAATAGTTACATACCCCATAAGACAGAGAAGTGGACAAAATTACCCCCCCCCCCCCCCCCCCATTTTTTTAACATATCTTCAAAAGAAAGAGGGGAGAGCTATCAATGAGGGAATCAATGAGCTAACCCGGAAACGATATAAATATCAATCAGGCACTCAAAAATTAATTCATGAATAATAAATGGTGCTTAACACCACTTCACAAGCCAAGGCTATATGATGATTTTGGTAAATAATATTATCTGCTACAAAATATGCACTGCAGACGCCGTATACAGGTACGACGAAATCAGTGAAAAATCAAATATAACATATACATACAAAAGTGGGATAAGATGAACAATCTGTACAGAGAAAACACGCTTCAAGATCATTCACAGGAGGCCTCTGTAATATTAAATCCGGTAAAAACACTCTCCAACGTGTACTATTTGGTATCTACAACTATAAACACATGAGAATATGCGATTTGAGAACCGACAAAATAGAGACCAGGATCTAGAAATGGAGGTAGGTATGATTAACTGGCTCCAACACAGACCACCCCCGAAATATAATCATCTAAAAACCACTAAATGGCTATGCCGTAACCTATGAGCTCAAATAGCGGCCATTATGATGATAAAATAAGTGCCTGTATATTAGAAATCAGAAAATAAACACCGGAAACAAATGCAACAGAACTGCATATATGCCTATGAGGGCACCATCCATCACAACCCAAACGCCAAGTATGTATGTATTAAAATATATATACGCGACTGTGTGAGTGTGTGTGTGTGTGTGGGGGGGGGGGGGGGGGGGGGGGGGGGTTCAAATATATGTCGAAACCTCCTCACCCACATTACTTAATCATTGTTGGTCCAGACAGCAATAATATAGTGACCACAATGCTCTTTCACGTCTGACATACTCCGTAATGCCACTGAGAGCAGATAATGACGTGAAGAAAAAAACTTCCCTTAAAGAAGAAAACCCTCTCGTGGGGAAGCTTCTGGCAAATGCTCAATAACAGACCCCATAACCTCAATGAAATCAACAGAAAGAAATGAATTGAAGGATATACATATCCTATAATTCATTCCCATGAAAACAGCTGAGTGTCAAATGTATGCGCTCAAATGCCTTATACTAGCGACACAAATAATGGAAACTATTATTCCCGTGCGTCGTAAACTTAACTATCCTGAAGTGATCCCACATAAGATCATGTAATAGCCATACAGTTAGAATAAGCGCAAGATGTAGCCAGCGCTTTACTTATGCGCTGAAATCTTAAGCACTGACTGCTGATTGGAAGATAAAATAACCAAAGCAGTACGAATAGCTAACTGACTTATTTAACAATAGAATGAACATAAATATCCCTTCTATTGGAAAATAATGACAAAAGAAGCGTTACTTCTCTTCTGATAAACTCTGATCTACGTCTATAAATACATGAACGGAAATAATTCAATGATGTAACGTAAACAATGAGACATCATTGAATATGTGGTTTCCAATCCCAAGATCCCTGCATAGAGAGACCCTCGGACTCAGGATTGCAACGCAATATATGAACTCACATCCGAAATAATTGAGAAAACTGTTAATATATGCCCAAACTTGACCTTATGTTAAAAGATTCTCTAAAACAAAACAGGTCTAGAGGGAAAAACGTCTACCACTCCAGTTAATAACTGGAGTAGACATGTGCGCAAGTGACCCATTGAAATAACATTCAAAGCCGCTCCGCACAACTCCATCCGGCGCATAAAACTTTCGCTGTTAATGCATCAGATAACAGATAAAAGCGAGCCAAACAGCTGGCTAATTCGCTCTGTGAAACAACAGATGAACCAGCCAAATGAATAGTGGGATACGTGTATCCTAACATATAGTTATTACTGCGGACGACCCGATGAATGAAGCCTCATCTCCTTGGCTACTAGATGGTGCGACTTTCTTCACAAAAGATGGACCTTTTGACGATGCAGACTGGAAATCCTGAGTCACTTAGCCAAGGTGTGGGCGGGAGTGCTTGGTAGACGCTAAAGAAGCAAAACTGTAGCCGTACCCCGGCTAAGAATTGAACTAAGCATAACGGACAATAGCTATGTATGTAAGCTCTGACTGACGCAAGGTCCTGCCAACAACACCCGGCTCCAGATGTTAAAAGAGAAAGAGGGGTCTCCCTCTTGCTCGCAGTCCGGGAAGACCTGGACGAGCGTACCTCAGAACTTGCTGTCTTCTTCCTTCCATCAACACTGGGTGAGCATGATTCGATTAAACAGTGCTCGCTACACCCTTATTCTCTCTCGACTGCTACGGACAAACCCGACGTCACACCACGAGTCTACGTGATAAATCTGCCAGATGAGCTAGCTGGAGACAAGGGATGTAAACCTCTTTTGAAGCCTAGCCCTTGTCTAAAATCATTGAGCACTTTTCCCCTAGCTCTGAATACAATGCATATGCGACACATCCGGAGTCACGGTCCTCATATTCAATCTTAACCATTTCACCGGTGTCATGGAACTGAAACCACTGATCGGGTTTATAGTCCTGTGCAATATAAAGATCACTTTGTCCGTTATGTAGAGGACACCATAAGACTAGCCGACCCCGGCTGCCTATTAGACGGGACGTCCCGGACAGGAAACATGGACGTATACTCTGACTGACCCAAGTTCCTACCAACAACATCTGTCCCCAGATGATGCTGTAAGAGAGTGGCCTCTCTCTTGCTTGCAGTCCTGGATGACCTGGACAAGCGTACCTCAGAACTTGCCGGTTTCCTCCTTCCGTCGTTGCTGGGTGAGCATGGTTGCATATCATAGTGTTCGCTCCACCCTATATCATCTCCTAGCCCGGATCGTATACACCCGGCGTCACAGTTCTCAGAGGCCTGAGTAACCACTTCACCGGTCGAGCTAGTTGGCGACAACGGACTTGTGCGGTCATGTGTGCTTTTCGAACACAGAGGAAGCTACAAGACTAGGCGACCCTGGCAGTCTACGGAAGGAGAGTCCCGTGGACGTAAGTTCCCATTGACACAAGTTCCTACCAACAAAATCTGACCCCAGATGTTGTTATAAGAGAGAGGGGCCACTCTCTTGCTCGTGATCACGGAAGACCTGGACGAGCATACCTCAGAACTTGTCTACTTCCTTCTTCCATACTTCCTCCTTTCCGTCGTCACAGGGTATGTTCATATCTTTATAGTGCTCGCTACACCCTTATTCCTCTTCTCAACTGCTACGGACATACCTGGCATCACACCACCCATATTTATGTCGTGATAGATCTGCCGGTTGAGCTAGCTGTAGACAAGGGATGTAAACTCGCTTTTGTAGCCTAGCCCTTGTCTAAAATCATTGAGCACTTTCCAGCTAGCTCTTATAGTATAATGCGACGACGGAAGCACACTCCCTGACGGCGTCACGAAACCACACCATGTTCTTGTTCCTCTGTAAATAGAAACTAAAAAACTATAGTGACATTTTGATGAGAGGACCAGCAGAGTCCCCTTGCTGCAATAGGACCGATAGTGTCCACTCGCCTAACACAAACCATGACGCCCGTCATCCAGATTATCAAATCTGACACATGGAGTAAAATTAGTGGTAGTACATCAACTAAACTCATTACAATGACCAAGCAAATAGAGGAAAGGCTTCCTCTATTTGCCATACTATTAGATAAATATAATTACCTACCGTATTTACTCTATGTATTGGGACACTCTATGATTTGGGACACACATTTTTTCCAGAAAACTATATTTTTTTTATGCTCCAAAGTTTGGGACATTCAGGAGATTTGTTTCCAGTTGGCCCGTCGCTAGCAGAAGATGACACTCATAAAAAAAATTCTTGAGTAACTAAAAATTTTCATTTTTTGCTTCCAAAACATAGCTTATGATCCCTCATTGAAATGGGTGCAATGTGCTTGTTCCAATGAGGGATCATAAGCTATGTTTTGGAAGCAAAAACTGAAAATATAAAAAAAATTGGACGGCGATTTTCATATATAGTGATGGAAAACGAATCACACACAACTTTATTCAGCATCAAATCAAGACCAGGCTGTGTTCTTTCCCTATTTTTTAAGAATTGGGACACCTGTGAAAATAATTATTTTTAGCTGTCCCAATACATAGAGTAAATACGGTAAATTCTAATATATGTCACTGTACCATCACCAAATCTACTTATAATATAAGATAACATTAAAATATAATCAATGAAATAAATATATCCAAAAGAAAAACTCTTTCAAAAATAAAATAAAAATTTTTGAAAAAATTATTCTTATATAAGAGCCCAAGTTCCCAAAGGGAACGATGAGCCCCAAAAAGCCTGAGTGTGGACAAAATTATAAAATCTGTCTAAAATTAACTACCACACTATCAGAATATTTAATGTTACTTACAACTGTCGTTCCTAAACAAAAATAGGAAACTACCTAGAGTAATGTAAATGTAAACAAAGTACCCGAATAAAGACCCCAGGCAACATGCCCTGAAGTCAGTAACAGAAACAAGACTATCCGATGTAAAGCAAGATCTTCCTCAGAAAAAAAAAAACGATACATTGGATGTATGATGCATGACCAAAATGCCCAAACACCATAAGGATGAGGATGTAACCCTGGGGATGTACAGAATAATCTTCTGTATAATACGTTAAACTCCCAATAACTTTTATAAAAAATTTTTATTAAAACAAGCCAAAATGCTTGGGAGCTTAACTGGGGGATCAAGGGAAGGCAGGGAAGGAATACTAAATAAACAGTGGATAGATCATAATCAATCAGTGATAACGTCAGGCTCATGTCCCGAAATTAGGGAACATGAACTAATTTTAATAAATATTATAAAATTACAGCCCTGAACATTTCAAACCACCGTTTCTTCCTTCCTTCATCCAGTTCTGTCCTTGGATCCACCAATTTAACCATTGATTTGTGTCTGGCATCATTATTAATTGAGATTTAAAAGCACAAATGTCAGTCTGTTGTTATCTGACAAAGGCCAAACAAAGAATGATTTATTTGCGCCAGATTCGGTGACTTCCTGGCGTCTGCGCATGCGTGGAGTGTAAAATGTTATGGAGGGCCTGATAGGACTTCTAATTTTCAGTTTTGCATGCAAATTTTAGGGACTGGGGGGCAAAATTTGTGTTTGTCCCTAGATATTTTTGGGTTAGCACCAGCTAAGTTTGGGTCATTGGTTACAGAATAAAAATATGATAAATTTAAAGTAATTTGAATATTTTTTATACTTACCAATGGTCCAGACTTAGTTGGTGCAACCTCAATAATCTGAAGGGCCAAACACACATTTTGAACCCCCCAATCCCCCAAATTTGCATACAATACCAAAATTCGAAAGTCCTATCTGGCCCTCCATACTTTTAGCACTGCGCATGTGCAGTACCCAGGAATAGACCGGAATTGGCACCAAGCATCATTCTTTCTAGTTGTGCCTACTAATGTTATAACTCAGCGGGGAGGTATGAGTGCCCACTCATGAGAGGGCCATCCCCATCTGGGCCATTGGTAAGTGTAAAAAATCTACAAAATACTTTAAATTTATCATATTTTTATGCTAGAACCAATGGCCCAGACTTAGCTGAATAGTTAGAAGGTAGGAGGGCCTAGGACTTAAAGGAATAGCAGACTAAAATTCAGCTCCTTAGCCTGCAGTAGGACTCCAAAGGTGAATTGGAGATTAAAATTTGAGGAATTACATAAATGATTATGATAATTGGTTGTTAGGAGCCCCCAATTTTAAAGAAAGTCTGGAAAAAGACACTTAAAATTAGGAAAAGCGTGTCTGAAAGTTGGAGACTAAAGCCACAGTCACATGCCGAATACAATGCAACGAGCAGTACATAAGATCAGTATTATTTATAGACAATAACAGCTTCACCCATAGTTACACACTTACTATAAGGCCAGAATAGGTAAAGAGAAATCCCCTCCCCTTCTTTTTTGAAGGAATTAATCTTCAAAACAAAGAGAAAAACGGCCTGGAATCAGTGGTAGAGCAGTACTGAATAATATATAGTTGCCTAAAAGGCTCCCGGTTACTGAAATTGCAAGCTTCTAAAATGTATGCCGCATCCAGAATATGGAGATAGGTCGATAACCGGTGATATTAATATGTACAACCTTAAACTTGTCCAATTGAATCCCAATGGAAAATATATGAGAGAACTTACACGCTTCTGAGCCAACCAACAGGCTACCACGTTCCAGTGTACAAGTAAATTCCAATAATGAACTTCCAAATTTGTAACCGTTCCATCTATGAGAATGAGAGAGTAGGCTTCCCCTTTGTGTACCGATTCCAGTTGAAGACTGGATTCAGAACCTGGAACGGGATATGAATAATGAAAGTGTCAATGACACTGTAGCTTAACTTGTCTGTTGTTGTGTTTGATGAAAAGGATAATGTTCAATGTTTATGAAAGGATTATGAAATAAGACAAGAATTGTGATAATTGGGAATATGTTAATTTTTGTTCCCTGTATGCTATGTTTTCAATAAAAACAATATGAGGTGTAGAGTGTACTAAAGAATTGAGGGGGTGGGTAAATGTGGCCCTCACAGTTAATGTATGTGGCTCTCAGAGTAAATGTATGTCAACAAAAGTTACAAAGTTACAGTTAAATTATTCCAAAACAAGTCATCCTATCAAGTTACAATGAAATTCCTTCATAAATATGGCCTGTAGACTGTGCTAAAGATTTTCGGGCTTCGGGACTGTGTAGCCATCACAGTTGACTGAGCGCAACCAAAAGGAGATGTTATCATCTAGACATTATATGGAGTCAACCTACCAAGTTACAATGAAATCCCTCCATAAATACCACCTATAGCCCGTGCTAAAGATTTTAGAATTTTGGGCTTGGGCAGCCATCATGGCTGAATGATTGTGACCAAAAGGGGACGTTCTCATCGAGACATTATCTGGAGTCATCCTACCAAGTTACAATGAAATTTCTTCATAAATATGACTTGTAGACTGTGCTAAAGGTTTTCGGTCTTTGGGCCCATGCAGCCATCATGGCTGAATGACCGCGACCAAAAGGAGACGTTCTCATCTAGACATTATATGAAGTCAACCTACCAAGCTACAATGAAATCCATCCATAACTATATTCTGTAGACTGTGCTAAAGGTTTTCGGGTTTTGGGCTCGGGCAGTCATCATGGCTGACAGATCGTGACCAAATGGGGAAGTTCTCATCCAGACATCATACAGAGTCATCTTACCAAGTTACAATGAAATTCCTCCATATTAAATATGACCTGCAGACTGTGCTAAAAGTTTTTGGGTTTCGGGCTTGGACAGATGCATTCTACCAAGTTACAATGAAATCCCTTCATAAATACAATCTGTAGACTGCGCTAAAGGTTTTCGGATTTTGGGCTTGGGCAGCCATCACGATTGACCTATCGCGACCATAAGGGGACATTCTCATCTGCATATGAAATTTTGTGATGATCAGACAAGAACTACAGGGTGTAGCCTGTGCTAAAGGAAAATGTGAACAGACTCACAGACTTCCGCATGTGTGATGGCAATAGCTTATCTTGACTTTGTCAAGTTAAGCTAAAAACCCGTCAAGAACCGTCCCTAAATAAATCATTGTTCCCTAGGACCGTTAAAACCAATGACTGTTTGGAGAACGAGTATACAACTCCAAATAATGAAGACAAAAATAGAGAACGTACGCATAGAGTCTGTAGGAAAATCCTTTATTGATACAACTAGCCCAAAATTCTCACAAGCTCTTATAATGACACTGAGCAAGAATTTAAGAGAATCTATTCAAGAAATACGTCTGCCTAATGATTAATACATATTATGCATGCAACCAACCAACCAACCAACAGAATCCTGCATGTACCCTCACATGAATACAGCCTATATCATCGGCGCAACCGAGCAATACAAAATATAAGCAGGAAACTGAAGGAATAAAACAATGTTAATGCGATTTATAACATGAGGAATAGACTCATATATCGTAACAAAAGCAGACAACTCTGAATGAAACTTCTCAGAGTGGACTAATTGCCACATTTGGAGAATGTCGCCCAGATAACCGACATGCCTGCCACACAGGTACATGAAGGCTAGCAATATCAACCGAATGTATTCAAGAAAGAATTCGGAATCCAAAAACAGTTACTGTTCAGGAATCATATGTTCATATGCAAACTATGAACTAACAACCACAGGAAGCAAACCAACTAAAGAGTGGATGCGCCCCTGAAGTCACCGTTAGACCACAACCCACCTGCCAATCGAATAGCAATGAAAAACCTGCATATAATTGAATGCATACAAGGCTTATGGGAAGAGAACTACGTCCTGCCCTGTAATCGCCTCTTATCATATTGGCAGGGGGTGGGGTGGGTTGGGGGTGTGTGATTGTTGGGGGGGTTCAACGTAAATCACCCCCACCCTCATTACTTGAATCGCTAGATAAGTAAGGCTGGTGCAGCAGTAATACTAAAGCTTAGAAGTGCAACAAATTCCTTTTTCACTACAGGAAAAGGAAACCTCACACTACATTCCCAAAGCTATGCTGCTACTGCTGCTATCTTTAATAAAAGAGTAATAACAGCGAATAGAAGCTTATCAAAACAAAATAACTAGTCAAAAACCAAGTATGACCAGTATTTTTACCCGGCGCAACTCGTAATGCTTTAGTGTTCATCATCTGGAATAGTATAAAACCGTAGGGCTGCATCACGTCTGACCAACTCCATAATGCCACTAAGAATGGAGAGGGATGTGATGAACATGGCACTATTGCAAGGAATTCACCTGCCGATTAAGCGTCGACATATCCCTTGAAATCAAGACAGTATGCCATGGCCCAAAAAAATACACCATATAGACATAATCGGCCGAGTGGAAATATAATCCACGACAATAGATTGGATTTAAAATGAAGCAGGCGATGAAAAACTAAGTTCACCCACCCAATCATAAAAACCTAGATGGACTCCTTGTGCTTTGTTCTAATTATTGCAGGAAATATATTCCTGAAAAAGGAACTAACTACAGGCATCTGAAAGAACGCTCATTATTTCTCACTAGGTTAATATGGCGTCATCAATAGGACTAAAAGCCTCAGACAACTAACACAAAACAATACCATTAAGGAAGAACAACCTCTTTCCTTATAACAGTACCTTGACAGAGAGGACAGGGGTCTCAGCCTAGTTAACACAGCTAAAGGTCTTCCTATTCATGAAGACAATTATATGGCTGTAAACTGCATCCCCAGAAGCTCACTCAAGGAGACTTACAACGCTAGCAGCCAAGGATAGGGAAAAAACACCACTCATAATTCTAGCTAGGCTACTATGGTGTTAACAATAAGACTAATATCTGTGACACCTAAGAAAATAACAACGAGAAGGAAAAAATGTATTCTTTCCTTTTAGCGGTTCTATTCCCTAAAGACAGCAGTCTCTGCCTAGCTAATGCAGCTTAGAAGTCTTCATCTCCGAGAAGACAGATATCTCAGTGTAATTTGTGACCTTAGAAAGCTCACTAAATGGAGATTTATGACATTAGTCACTCAAGTTAAGGAAAAAAGGCCACTCTTGTTACTAATAAGGTGTCAACAAAAGGACTAAAAGCCTCAGACACTACAACACAGAGAAGGAAACAACATACTCTTTCCTTCTAACGGCCCTAATTCCAAAGAGACAGCAGTCCGCAGCTTAGAAGTCTTCATCTCCGTGAAGACAGATATCTCGGTGTAACTTGTGACCCTTGAAAGCTCACTAAACGGAGACTTACAACGTTAGTCGCACAAGCTAAGGAATAAAGGAACGCTCTTTCTAACGACCCTAATTCCAAAAGAGACATTAGTCTCAGCTTAGCTAATGCAGCTTAGAAGTCTTTATCTCGGTGAAGACAGATATCTGTGTCACCTGCAGTTTTGGAAAGCTCACAAGATGGAGACTTACGATGTTAGCCACAATGTATAAGAAATAACCGATCTAAATTACATAAGGCCACTATGACGTTAACCGTTAATGTTATAGAAACAGAGTGATCTTAATTCACATAAGACTACCAAGGTGACAACAACAGGACTAAATGCCTGTGACGTCTAGGAATACAACACCAAGAAGGAAAGAACAAAATCTTTCCTTCTAACCACCTTATTCCAAAAAGATAGCGGTCTCAGCATAGCTAACGCAGTCTAAAAGTCTATATCAGTGAAGACAGATATCTGTGTTACCCTGCGGCCTTGGACAGCTCACTAAATGGAGACTTACAACATTAGCCACTAAGGTATAAGAAAAGACCACTATAAAATTCCATAAGGCTACTATGGCATCAACAATAGAACTAAATGCCTCTGACGCCTAGGAATACAACACCGAGAAGGAAAAAAACAAACTTTTTCCTTCTAACGGCTCTATTCCATGTCTCAGCCTAACTATGAGCTATCAATCTTCTATTCATAAAGAATAGATCATCTGTCTTTCTTATACTATTGCTAGGCCAAGGGTGGCATCGTTAAGTGGACCAAAGGCCTACGACACCTGAGCAGAAAGATCTGGGAAGGAAAGATCTTCGTCTTTCCCTCGCTAAGTACCATAAGCTAGCAAACGCAGACTTTTGTTCAGATGGAACAAGATCCGGAAGAACTTATGAATAAAATTCATAGTCTTAATGTGCTGTTCCATGAGGGGGGGAGAATCATCCTCCATATCCCTCTCACCAGCTGAATGTTCCATCTGAAAAACATGGTCAACACCATCCAAATGAACACATGACTGGACCAACACAGCACTGTCCAACAGCTCACTACTGGAGACTGTTGATGGCTGAACCTGCGACTACTGGGAAGCTACAATAAGCTGCACAATCTAAAACAGCAGGTCCGTGAACAAGGCTTGCAGAGCAGCAGTTATCCGCTTCTTCACTATACGCTGCTCATGGGACGGAGATCTGACCTCAGATCTTTTGATGCATGTCCCATATGAATATGCCTCAAACCATCAACTGCAGGTTAATCCAACTTTGGTGGTGAAGACTGGGAATGTCTCCATGGAACAGCATGATCAATCGAAGTCAGACAGCTAGTCTGCAGTCTAATGTGATTCGTCTATGAAGCAGAAGAAGCCATAGCTGCAACCGGTCCCGGCTGCATTGTGGAAGGAACATCCCGGACCGCAAGCGTGAATGGATGCCCTCACTAAAGTTTCTCAAAGCGGAATGGAGAGGGTTCTGTTTTGTTATTGAGGCGCTCGCTCTACCATGTCTATACTTCTCAACCGCAACGGACCTACACGGCGTCCAGGCTCCCATATAGGGAAACCGCTTCAACAGTCGAGCTAGCTGCATGCAGAGGATTAAGAGAACTAACTAGAGACCTCAATCCCCTGCTAAAAATCATGAGCACCTTGGCAGCTAGCTCTGTTTACTCATCAGAGTAGGGCTCATCAGAGTGTGATGACGGTAGCATGTAACAGACAGGTGTCAAAGTACCATCACCATGTTCCTGTTCATCTGAAAAAGAGACTGAAAGACTAGTATTAGCTTGTGACATCCGACATCGGAACTTCAACGCCTACCACACAGGTCAACCGTTTCCAACGTTTGCATCCATAGTAAAAGAATTGAAGGAGTGCAGCGACTACCGGTAGACAATAAGCATTTAAGTCTAAGACTTCCTGGACTTACACTAGGTACCAATCATTATAATAGATACAATAATAATGAAGCCAAAATCATAAGTCCGCTGCACTCTCAATAAAAATACAGAATAAACATCGCAAGGATACATAACCCAGACAAGGCCACACAAAGTAGGTCTTCTGTTTCTCAGGCTATTATTTGTGAAACTGCATGCGGGCGAGCGGTTTTTTATTTTATTTTTTATTTCAGTAATTTCTTCTTTGCCATCAAAAGTTCATGTTCTTGGTTCAAGTATTAGGCCTCATAATCTACAGAATAGCATGGGTGGTGGTGTTTTTCATCCCTTGAGTGCAAGAAGGCTTTGCAATGCTAAAGCATTGCAAAGCCTTCTTGCACTCAAGGGACAAATTCATCAATTTTTTTTTAACTTGGATAAAATATCAGACATAAACCATTTAATTTTTATTTTTTTAAAGTTTAAATTGGTTATAAAAAGAGAGCATGCAGCAGCCAAAAGGACCATGTGGGAGGGCCTGAGAAACAGATTTTTTATTTTTTTAGGCCCAATCACAAAAATTTTCGAAACAATTTAACAAAAAAGTTTCGAAAAATTTTGAATGAAGCCTAAGTACACCAAGGGAACCTCATGAGCCCAAGGGCATCCTGATAGAACCTAAGTATGGACAAGCACTACCTAATTAAAGCTAAACTACCGGAATAAGATATAATATGTATCCTAATAGAAAAGAAAACAATAACTGTTTTTAATATGCATCCAAAACGTTACTGAACAGACAAAAACATCAAGAGGAAGAACTGGAAACTAACCAACAACAGGCACAACTGAGGCCCAAAGTCAATAACCGATCAACAACCACCTGATGCAAAGCTAGATCTTCATAGGAAGAAAAAACAATGCATCTTGTAGAAGATGAAGAATACAAAACGTCCTGAACAGTAAACGAACAGGACGTTAAGCACAGGGCATAAACGGAATACCCATTCCGTAAAACAAGTTAAACTCCCAAGAATTTTAATAAAAAATTCTCCATAAAAAAGCCAAAAGAGCTTGGGAGTATAACAAGAGGGTTCAGGAGAGGGAAAGGGAAGGGAAGTAATACTAACAAAACAACAGTGGAGTCATATTATAATGACGACGTTCAGAAGCATATCCCGAAAATGCGAAACTGAATAATTTTACATAAAAATTATAAAGTTACAGACCTGAACATCCAAAACCACCGTTATTCACTTCCAACATCCTTCTACATTGATGAATCCATGAAAACCATCATTGATTTGTGTCTGGCATCTTCAAAAATGAGAATTTATTTCAGATGTCAGTTCAAATGTTTACTGACTTGGGCCAAACAAAAGAATGATGATTGGCACCAATTACGGTCTCTTCCTGGGTACTGCGCATGCGCAGTGCTCAAGGTATGGAGTGCCAGATAGGACTTTCAAATTTTGGTATTGTATGCAAATTTGGGGGATTGAGGGGGGGGGGAGGGGTTCAAAATCTGTGTTTGGCCCTTGATATTATTGAGTTTACACCAGCTAAGTCTGGGCCATTGGTTCTAGTATAAAAAATATAAGGGTTCAGTACTGTAGTCATGGTCATCAATAGCCCACAACTGCAGTTTAAAAGCACTGGGGCCACAAGGTTCAAAGAACTTTATTTAAACACAAACTCTTACAAACTGGATGTTGACACTGACACTGATGCCAATGCCGCCGGGGTCATGACATAGCCTCACCTCTACTTCGTAGTGGGTGAGCTAAAACATGACCTTGACCTTGGGTGTATGACCTTGGGTCAAGATTACAATGACTGGCATAGTAAAACCAAGAAGGTGTAAAAACCTCACAACACCTTTTTCATATAGGTTACCACCATGTGATATTCCAGTTACATAACCTACTCTCAGGTTATGATGTAAGGTCTTTATTTCCATGTCTGCTTAGAACTAGGTGAGATGATAGAGAGTGTGAGTTGGACTAGAAGCCTTAGGGTTAACTAATAGAGTGCTGAATTATTTTTAGTTGTCCAAATTTGTTCACAAGTCTTTGCCTTGTTACAAATTATGGGAGAGTGCCTACAGGCACTCTCCCATAAATTGTAACAAGGAAAATTCATATAGATTAAATACCGTATTTACTCTATGTATTGGGACAGCTAAAAATAATTATTTTCACAGGTGTCCCAATTCTTAGAAAATGGGGAAAGAACACAGCCTGGTCTTGATTTGATGCTGAATAAAGTTATGTGTGATTCGTTTTCCATCACGAAATACGAAAATCGCCGTCCAATTTCTTTTATATTTTCATTTTTTGCTTCCAAAACATAGCTTATGATCCCTCATTGGAACGCGCACATTGAGCTCGTTCCAATGAGGGATCATAAGCTATGTTTTGGAAGCAAAAAATGAAAATTTTTAGTTACTCAAGAATTTTTTTTATGAGTGTCGTCTGCTAGCTAGTAACGACAGGTCAAATGTAAACAAATCTCCTGAATGTCCCAAACTTTGGAGCATAAAAAAAATATAGTTTTCTGGAAAAAATGTGTGTCCCAAATCATAGAGTGTCCCAATACATAGAGTAAATATGGTAGGTGAGATGATAGAGAGTGTAAGTTGGACTAGAAGCCTTACGGTTAACTAATAGAGTGCTGAATTATTTTTAGTTGTCCAAATTTGTTCACAAGTCTTTGGTTGTTACAAATATGGGAGAGTGCCTAAATTGTAACAAGGAAAATCCATACAGATTAAATAATTTAGATTCAAAGATAATATGAAGCACATCCATTTAGTTTGAAGCCTTTGAGTTACAGTACCTGCACATTAGAGTAAAGCCCAAATATGGGCTTTCTGCACTCAAACAGTTAAAACCAGATATAAAGTTTCAATATTGGGAGACATGGTTATGTAGTACAGTAAAACCTGTCTTGAGAGACCACCTGTCTTGAGAGACCACATCTGCCAGGCACCGATTGGTTTTACTCTGTAATGGACTTGCTATGGGAGACCACCTGCCTTGAGAGACCACTGTGACCTGGTACCAACTTGTATTTTTATGCCATAATGGACCTGTCTTGAGAGACCACCCCTTTGAAGACTGAAACTATGATAAAAACTTTTTACCTGTTCTGGAAATGGAAAATCCATTGTGGTTATAGTAACATAATTAAAAGTATTAAAAGCTCTTAATTGGGTTTCAATTGCTATTCAGTTGCATAACTCATTAAAGATTGAGATGTTTTTATAAGACCCCTGTGAAAAGATTAGGATTATTGCTGAATAAACAATTTCATACATACCTGAAATGTGACAGATGGGATTATAAAAATAAATTTGTGTTGAAAATCTTCAATGAAGATTTTGAACACTAATTTATTTTTTTTAATTTTTATAACAGTCCATTTCAATTTGTTACAAAAACTTCATAAAAAAGAACAACTGCAAAGTAATTACAAAAATACATTCTTCTCCATTTCTGAATTTTGTGGTTGGTTATTCACTGACTTGAGAAAACCTGAAACCTGTTATGAGAGACCACCTGTCTTGAGAGACCACTTTTGTATGGCCCAATGGACGGTCTCTCAAGACAGGTTCTACTGTAAAAGATAAAATGTAATATTCAACTCGCCTGTGAGCAGAGCTGTACGTCTTGACTGTCTTCAGACTCCACATTCTTTATAGAAACATCATCACTATTCTGCAATAATCAAGCAATTAGTACATCTGTTCTTGCTTGCTGTGGATCTTTCAGTTGCACAAGGGACCCAAAAATCTACTTGTAATGCCTATCTGTGGTTGCAATAGTCATCAATTTTGACCCACTCAACTTGGTATACATAACTTTTTGCTAACAAAAAACTTTGCCAGTGGAGAAGCAGATAACATAATGATTAATAAATCGGTAGTTAGAATCAGACCTGTTAACTCTCCCGCTTTTGCCGGGAGACTCCCGGTTTGGTACCCAATCTCCCACACTCACGCAGACATGTTAACCTCCCAAATTTTTTTTCAGGAAGATTGAAGAAAATTTTCAGGGAGATGACATGATTTTCAGGGAGATTTTTTTTTGCGCGTAGAAACCATGTGTGGATCGATCAATTTTAAATATAAATTAATACCAAATACCCCCTCCCCCCCACACACACACACATAACAGGAAACAGCCCAACAACAATACATCAAAGGAACATATGTCAACGTTCTACTAACTGGTGGTGAGTGACCCAGACCTGTTAACCTCTGGAGGTGACTGTCCGTGAGATTTTCATGAGCTCCCAGTGAGACTCGGATGCTTGTCAGTGAGATTTTGGCACGTGGGCAGCACATCAATAATTTCCATGTTACCCCCCCCCCCCCCCTCACACACACATACATTAAACATTCCACCCTAATGTGTTTTATTTGAACAATTTGTCCTTTCAAAAGCCAAACCATAGAAATATAGAGAAAAACAGAAATCAGAAAAATGGATGTGGTCATGTGCCAATATCTGAGCTTGTTCCAATGACATCCGTATTTCAATGGTTTTATGTACAAAATGTTTGGAGATATTTTCGACCTTTTCAGCACTATATCAGTTATGGTGCTGTGTTGAAAGTTTTGGATCCATTTGGGTAATTATGGGTACTTGCGGCGACCTGCGGTAACCTGCGACGATCTGTGGTGTTTAGGCACACCCCAGAGCCCGGTTGTTGTGGTAATTCGATCTTCCAAAGCCCAGCGCCCCACCTAACCACACCGGTTACTCACTGGAAGTAGTTGGTCATTTACGAAGGGGATTTGGAATGGGGTGATCATTTTTCAGTGAAACGTGAAAATTATGCCACAGCCAGCCCAGGACGAAACATCTCGGGGATATTTTGTTGTCCATTTATCACTACGAATTAAAAAACGTGCAAGTGCCGTAAATTACCAACTTTTTTGAGATTTTTTTCACCAAAAACATAATTTTTTTCACAGCCTGCTTTATAAAATTGCGAATCGGAAATTTTTCCCAATATATTGAAAATTACAGCAACTCATATGTTTGAGCCGTTTGTCTCCAAAATTGGCTATAATTATCTGAAAGTGAAATCCAAAATGCACAATAAATTTGTGCATATTTTTGCACATTTTTCGATTGGACAAGATTTTATACGTATGGAATTTATTTTTCGATTTGACTGCTACCTGTATACAAGCAAAGGTGTGCCTTTAATATATAATCAATTTCAGCAATTATCCTGCATCTCAAATTCATTTAATCCGCCTGTCAAACGTGTTGCAATAATCACAACACGGCCATTGACAGAAATGAGAATTGGTCATCAGTTCTTACGTAAGTGGTGACGTTTCACACAAACTTAATGACCTTGCCATTGAGAGTAGAGCACATGCTTTTGTATTTGTTAACAAAAGCTGGTGGATTCAGTTTTTGTCTGGTATGTCGACTTTCCGGGAGATTTTTGGTCCAAATTGACTCCCGGGCGGGAGGGCAGAAGGGGATAGCTAATTCCAGGAGAATCCCGGGCATTCCGGGAGAGTTAACATGTCTGCACTCACGGCAACATCCTATTTTCTCCTGCTTTGATACTTTTCAAAATTAGTTATTCAGTACCGGTAATCCATCACGGCATCACTGAATCCACCAGCTTTTGTTTACAAATACAACTAGAGGATGGCCACCAAAGGGTGGCTGATTCCCCTGAAAAAAGCCTTGATAGCCATTCCAACCTTATTCGCGACACACCCTCTGGTTGTGGGCAATAATAATACCAAGTATCATTAATATCCTTGAAGGCTGTAAGAAGTTATGGAGCGGAACGAATTCCGTCTACGCCCAGATGGACAGACGGACAGACAGACAGATGGACAGATGGATGACGTCACAGCTAGATTCCCCCGAATTTTTTTCGGGGGAATAAAAAGCATATGCTCTACTCTCATTGGCAAGGTCATTAAGTTTGTGTAAAACGTCACCACTTACGTCAGAACTGATAACCAATTCGGATTTTTATCAATGGCCAGCTATTGTGTTCTGTGATTTCTGTAACACGTTTCACAGTCGAAATAAATGAACTTGAGATGCAGGATAATTGCTGAAATTGATTATATATTAAACACACACCTTTGCTTGATATAAGAGTAGCAGTCAAATCAAAAAATAAATCCCATTCTATTAATTATGTACACTCGAAATTGGGCAAAAATACACACAAATTTCTTGTGCATTTCGGATTCAGATAATTATATTTTGTAAACGAACGGCTCATTCAAATGAGTTGCGGTAATTTTCAGTATGTTGGGAAAAAATGCCGATTCGCGATTTTCTAGGGCAGGCTGTGAAAGAAGTTCTGTTTTTGGCGAAAAAAATCTCTAAAAAGTTGGTAATTTACGGCACTTGGAGGTTTTTTTTTATCCGCGAATTGGTAGTGATAAATGGACAACAACAACAAATCCTCAAGATGTTTCGTCCTCTGGCTGTGGCATAATTTTCACGTTTCATTGAAAAATGATCACCTCCATTCCAAACCCCTTCATAAATGACCAATTACTTCATGTGAATAACCAGCGTGGTTAGGGGAGGCGGGGGGAGGGGCGCTGAGCTTTGGAAGGTCGAATTACCACAAACAACCGACAAGTACAAAACCACTGAAATATGAATGTCATTGGAACAAGCTCAGATATTGGCACATGGCCATATCCATATTTCTGTTTTGCTCTATATTTCTATGTTTTGGCTTTTGAAAAGACAAATTGTTCAAATAAAACGTGCAAAAATCTCACTGACAAGCATCCAAATCTCACTGAGAGCTCATCAAAATCTCACTGGCGGTCATCTCCAGAGGTTAACAGGTCTGGTTAGAATCTGTAATAATTTAATCCTACAGCACTTCTATAGAACTGTGGGATTAAAGTTTTACTGAACCTGCCTACATATGCAAAATGGATTCTCCCATTTCCTACAGACAGTATTATATGAGATTATTATGATCCCCGATGAATCTGGAGGTGGGATGGGGAAATCTCACCCGAGGGGCAAGATATTTGAACCAGACCCGAGGCTTGCCTCGGGTCTGGTTCAAATATCTTGCCCCGAGGGTGAGATTTCCCCATTCCCACCTTCAGACTCATTGAGGATGATTTTTCTCCCCACACAAGAGGATTACGTCATTATAGATAATTGGCGGTCACATGCTGACATACCTAATTTATCAAGTCGTAGTCCTTTTGAGAAATGAACAATTTCATCATATAGATCGTACAAAAATTGGGTATATACTAAAAAATTGATTTGTAACACTATCCATTAAGGGGTTAATGAATTTGCGCATGTCAAACTCTAATGTAAAGGGCATTGTGAGATTATTAATCGATCGATAAATTCGCGCAGTGATATTATTAAATCTGCAGAGAAACATGGGGTTGAAACAAATCAAGTTTAATATTTGAATAATAATTAAATATTGAGTCTATTTATATTTGCAAATAGTGAAGCCATTTTGTTTATTTACAATTGTGCAGACAATGATGAAATAGTTCCGGCGGCCTAATAAAATATGCAAATGAGTATGTCACATGGGGTGGGTGGGTGGGTGGGTGGGTGGGTGGGTGGGTGGGATAGAAATATCCCACCCTGCTGTCTCACCTGGGACACGCGTATGTTTCACGTATAGTGGGGGAGAAAATGTCATCCATGGTGCAATTGCTGAAAGTTAGATCTTTCGTCAAACTTCAACAAACAAACCTGAACACAAACTTATGTAATACCATGTAGAAAAATGCCGCTCAGGATCACCGATCCAATGTCGAGTTGTGACAACAGTTCCTCGCACCAAGGCCAACACACCTATGAAGTTTCATGACTCTAGGTTGAACCACTATCAAGTTCTCATCCGGAAACCAACTGTTGCGATATACTATGTTCAAGGTCACTGTGACCTTGACCTTTGACCTGGTGAGTCAACATCAATAGGGTTCTTCCTCGCACCAAGGCCAACACGCCTGTAAAGTTTCATGACTCTAGGTTGAACCACTATCAAGTTATCATCCAGAAACCAATTGTTGCGATATACTATGTTCAAGGTCACTGTGACCTTGACCTTTGACCTGGTGAGTCCAAGATCAATAGGGTTCTTCCCCGCACCAAGGCCAACACACCTATGAAGTTTCATGACTCTAGGTTGAACCACTATCAAGTTATCATCCGGAAACCAATTGTTGCGATATACTATGTTAAAGGTCACTGTGACCTTGACCTTTGATCTGGTGAGTCCAAGATCAATAGAGTTCTTCCTCGCACCAAGGCCAACCCACCTATGAAGTTTCATGAATGTAGGTTGAACTACTATCAAGTTATAATCCGGAAAGGAATTGTTGTGATTTACTATGTTCAAGGTCATGTTGACCTTGACCTTTGACGTAGCAAGTCCAAAATCAATAGGGTTCTTCCCCTCACCAAGGCCAATCTACCTATGAAGTTTCATGAATGTGAGTTGAACCATTATCAAGTTATCATCCGGAAACCAATTGTTTAAGATTTACTACGTTCAAGGTCACTGTGACCTTGACCTTCGACGTAGCATGTCCAAAATCAATAGGGTTCTTCCTCCCACCAAGACCAACCTACGTATGAAGTTTAATGAATGTGAGTTGAACCACTATCAAGTTATCATCCGGAAACCAATTGTTTACGCCCGCCCGCCCACCCGCCCGCCCGCCCGCCCGCCCATCCGCCCACCCGCCCGCCCATCCACCCGCCCGCCCACGATTCACCAAACTATAAGTCGAGTTTGACTTCGTCACAACTCGACTAAAAATGGATTTAAAATCTTGAAACCTATTGTTTGTGCCGATAATAGCATTTCATTTTCATAAAAAATAAAATTGATTCAACTGCAATGTTAAACTAGTTGCAGATACAAGTGTGAGATGGTTTCCTGAATACTGGGGGAAATTTGGTAATCAAAGACATAAAGTACCTAAATCACTTTTCTCTGTACAACTGGAATTGCTGGATTGCTGGAATGCTCATTGGTCACAAAACGAAAAATGTCCGAACTTCACCCATTAGAGGGAGGAGAGGGAGGGTACCATATTTACTCTATGTATTGGGACATTCTATGATTTGGGACACACATTTCTTCCAGAAAACTATATTTTTTTATGCTCCAAACTTTGGGACATTCAGGAGATTTATTTCCAGTTGGCCTGTCGCTAGTAGCAGACAACACTCATAAAAAAAATTCTTGAGTAACTAAACATTTTCATTTTTTGCTTCCAAAACATAGCTTATGATCCCTCATTGGATCGAGCGCAATGCGCTCGTTCCAATGAGGGATCATAAGCTATGTTTTGAAAACAAAAAATGAAAATATAAAAAAAAATTGGACGGCAATTTTCGTATACAGTGATGGAAAACGAATCACACACAACTTTATTCAGCATCAAATCAAGACCAGGCTGTGTTCTTTCCCCATTTTCTAAGAATTGGGACACCTGTGAAAATAATTATTTTTAGCTGTCCGAATACATAGAGTAAATACGGTATTTGCATTTGTCTCTTAATCGAATAAATATACAATGCTCAACAAACACTATTTTCTCAACAGTCTACATTTTTCCAACACCTCTCAATCACCAATTGCTTTTACAGTTTGATGTGAAAAACAAAATATATTTATAAGGTACATATTTTTCACAATGGAAACTGAATATTCCCAGCATATTTTAGTAATAACTGGCAAAAAAGAAACAAGTGCCGATATTGGAAAGTTGATGCCATGTATTAGTTTTGTGCTAGGTTTTTGGTAAACACAATGATTGATGATGTGAAAGCTGGAGTCACAGCACAACAATATTCACATCATCAAACATCACTGATGGAAGAACTTTTCCACATGTGCAATGACATCATGCTATCTTGAGGAGGCAGACCGATTTGTGATCTTTTTCACTAACTTTCACGCAATCCAGATGTATAAGGATCGGTGATAAAAAATGAGGATCGGTGATAAAAAATGAGTATGGATAAATGGTCATATGATATGCTCCAACCCACATCATGGTTCTTCATTCTATAAAATATCAAATCAATACAATATAGATGTTTGGATAGTTGTAGAAGAACAATTGAAATGACACCTCCATAATTACAAAGGGCCATTACTCTAAAAAAAAATTAGATTAGTTACAAGGTAATATCATAAATACCCACAACACTCAATCTTGAAAAAAAATTGTATTGTGAAGGAAATCATTCCCACATCTCCTCCTCAACCTCAACTGAGTTATGGTATAAAAATGTAATGACCAACTAAAATTCTGATAATTACTCATTACGTATACACTGCATACAAAACCGCACTTGTTAATACCCCGTCGTTTGTGTAGAAACGACCGGGTATGAAAAGCTGTTTTAGTGCGGTCACATGAGAAGGATTACATAACCAATTAATGTTTTGCGAGAAAAATCTTTCAGAGACTGTCCCTGATTAGCAATTATATTGTTCAGTCAGAAAATTTCTAAAGCTACATTTAATAAAATATTCAGATACAAATGCCATATCTTTCATTTCCAGATCTCTGTACTGCAGTTTAATATAGGAATTGAAAAAATCCGTTCGTTAATTCGTGAGATTTTCGATTTGTTTTCATATTAAAATAAAATTTTCGCTGATATATGATTTGGATCCCCCCCCCCCCCCCCTGAGTTTGTTCGCCAGTCTCCAATGACTTCAGAATATTTCATGCAATGTAGATTAAATTGACGGATGAGATACACTTTTGCACGTGATCAGAGAAATTTTCATTTTTTCATTTTTTGGCTCAAATTTATCAGACAAAATAACGGGATTTACCGAACCGATTTTCACCTTTAAAGATTTTATTTGATATACAAAATTCCCAAACAATATGTATCAGGTACAAAAAAAAAGATTTAGTGAACAGAAATTAATATGTTAATTTGTGAATCTTCTCCCAATACAGTCCAATCAACACTGATTAGTGAGTGGACGTTTGACATTATGTAATTATATATAACACACTCAGTCGATTTTTGGATAATTTTTTCATATGGAGTGTACACAGAATGTGTTCAAGTTACCATTTAACTCCTTACCTGCTGAGGATTTTTAAGACATTTTTCATCAAAACTAGTCATGGCTGCTGTGCAGCAGGCATGACTAGATTTGATGAAAAATTCATCTCAATTTAACTCATGAAATCATTGGTGAAAAAATCCATTCAATTTACAGGGTGGAAATTGGATTAAATATGCCCAAATTATACACATTTTTCAGTGGCAAAAAAAATAATGTCCTTGGCAGGAATATTGTGTGCTGCATATAAGGAGTTAAACATTAAAATTTCCATTCAACTAGCATAAACAAAGAGCAAAAACTCTTAACTTTCAATAAATCACTGTGCTTTTGAACTTATCCGAGACATTGATGATATCAAGCACCATATCATGATTTATAGAAATCTGAGGATTATTTTTCAAATTATCACAAGATTTATTTAATTATTTACGGGTGTTTAATGACACTTTTGACAACCAGGGTCACCTCGTGTTGGATAGTTTTAAGGGTGAAGACAAATGCACCTTTGATGTGCAGTAGGCCTTTGTACACAGCGCCACCATATCCCCACATGGACAATCAGGATTAAGTGCCTTGCCCAAGGACACAATGCAATTGTGTAGGGCTGCACGATATTCAAAACACAATACCGGTATCGGTATTTAAACAAGCCAAGACCAATACCGGATCTGGACCTGCGTCCCTGCATGCAATTGAATAGGCAAACAGGAAGTGGCTGCACGGCAGATCTGAAAATTGCATACACGATACAACTGATCATAATCAGGCTCCAGATAAAATATAAAATCAATCCCTTGCATAGAAGCCGAGAAAAGTTTGACGAAAAATTTCAATGTTCAGTGGGTACAGTAAATTTCAAAGTATCGGCAAACAGGAAGTGGCTGCATGGCAGATCTGAAAATTGCTTAAACGATACAACTCATCATTATGAAGCAGCAGACCAAATATAAAATCATTCCCTTGCATAGAAGCCGAGAAAAGTTTGACGAAAAATTTCAATGTTCAGTGGGAACAGTAAAATTTCAAAGTATCGGCAAACAGGAAGTGGCTGTACGGCAGATCTGAAAATTGCTTACACGAGACAACTCATCATTATGAAGCAGCATACCAAATATAAAATCATTACCTTTCATAGAAGCCAAGAAAACCTTGACGGATAAAGTGTTTCGGACGGATGGACTGACGGACAGAGTCGAGCTGTTACTAGTGTTACTAGACCTGCTCTGCTTCTGGCGATGCAGGTAATAAAAAATACCGCGGTATATCGAAAACTGTTCAGATATCTGAACATAAGTAACACAATCAAGACTTGGGGCATCACAGTCGGAACGAATCAGCATGCCCTGATGATGCAGTTCGAAAAACCCCTTTACACAACGCAGACGATATTAAAATTTATTATTTTACATATTAGTTGATCAAAATTTTCCAAAATTTTATACAAAACAATATCATGCGACCCCTCATTGGAATGAGCTCCTTGAGCTCGTTCCAATAAGGGGTCACATGATATAGTTTTGTCGAAATTTCTGAAAATTATTTTTCAATATTATAATATTATTACGTGAGCACATGCGGACGATTCCTTGGGTGAAGCGATAATATTATTCATTCTGAGCTACAGTTAAAAAACTCAAGACATCTTGAAAATTAAATTGTGGGTAAAAAATAATGACGATAAACCAATATTTTTGTAATTACACCGGTATTCAATCAATATTGGTTTGAAAACCGGTATATGTCGGTTTATTGATATACCGTGCAGGCCTGCAATTGCTCCTGGAGGGGATCCAATCATGGACATTTTGTTCTGAAGTCCAATGCCATAATCACTGAGGAAACATGCTCCCCAATTTTGTACTAAAGGTATGGTAAATAGTCTGGTGATTGGAAGTTATATTCAATTAACAGGATTATTGAACAGAGAAATATCCAATTAAGTGGGCTCCACTGTATTATCATCAGACGAAAAGTAGGATAAAACTTTCCTGATGGCTAAAATGAAACGTTTATGTTTGGTACACTACCTCAGATATCTTGTGTTGGTCTGCATCCTCGGTTTCATTAATTTCGTCCTCACCATTTAGACTTTGGCTCCCTCCAGTATCTGACTCTGAATCAGCTATATCTGTGTAGACGTTTGATCTGAATGAAAAACTGTTATTTCTTTGTGGTTTATTCTTATTTTTCTGTCTAATCAGATCAATAGTGGTTTCTCGAAGGCTGTCATCACTACTAGAACTTGATGGCTCAATAATTTCATCTGTTTAATACATGTACAAAACAAGCAAGACCTTTCACAAATGATTTTTATTGACTTGCAAATCTGTAGAGAATTTGTTACCAAGTACAGTGGAACCCTGTTAATTGAATAGCCACTATGCCAATGAAAATTATTCAATTAGCAGGCATATTCAATTAACAGGGATTGTGTCACTTTCCTGTATTCTCGAGATAAACTTTAGTATTTATTCTCTTATACCTTGTTTGACTGAGCTCCATGAGTTCTGTAAAACAAGACATAATAGATTAAATGCCTATACTGGATGTACTGAAGCCAAATAGGTCTTAGACAAAGAAAAATTGGGGCGAGTCAGGGTAATTTCTTGACAGGTTAAAAGATTTTTATTCAATTAACAGGAGTTTACTCTATAACCTATATTCAATTAATAGGTCAAATTTGTGCTGGAGGTATGGTAAATGGTTTTGTGTTGGTAAATTACCCTATTTACTCTATGTATTGGGACACTCTGTGATTTGGGACACACATTTTTTCCAGAAAACTATATTTTTTTTATGCTCCAAAGTTTGGGACATTTAGAAGATTTGTTTCCAGTTGGCCCGTCGCTAGTAGCAGACGACACTCATAAAAAAAAATTCTTGAGTAACTAAAAATTTTCATTTTTTGCTTCAAAAACATAGCTTATGATACCTCATTGAAATGAGCGCAATGCGCTCATTCCAATGAGGGATCATACGCTATGTTTTGGAAGCAAAAAATGAAAATATAAAAAAAAATTGGACGGCGGTTTTCGTATATACTGTAGTGATGGAAAACGAATCACACACAACTTTATTCAGCATCAAATCAAGACCAGGCTGTGTTCTTTCCCCATTTTCTAAGAATTGGGACACCTGTGAAAATAATTATTTTCAGCTGTCCCAATACATAGAGTAAATACGGTACATTCAATTAATAGGGTTATTCAGTTAAGAGATATCCATTTAAGTGGGCTTCACTGTATTTTAATGGATGAGATTAGCCACTTCTCATCGAAATATTTCATGCAAATAATTTGTTATCAATCATCCAACAAAATTGACAAATTTGTTACACAATAAATTAGTGCTCAAACGACTAGTGAATTCCAAAGTCGACTAGTCAATACCCAAAAGTCAAGTCGACTTCGACAAGTCATTGGTGATAACCTGTCTCCTTATAACAGTGTTGGTGTTCCGGTAGAGTGCTGAAGGTCCAAATTTGGCTTCACTTGGGCATTCATATACAGCAACTTACTGGAACATTATTCTGCTAATGTGCTTCTAATTATGCTAAGAGTGAAATTATATAGTCTTATTTAATTTGCCTTGTTGCGATTTATGGGAGAATGCCTATAGGCACTCTCCCATAAATTGCAACAAGGCAAATTAATAACATATCCTGATAGCCCAAAATAATTCAGCACTCTACTAGTATCAGTTAAAACAAACTACTGTTACTACTATTAGATGGCAATAGATGTATACATTGATTGCCCAATATTGCTGTTCAAACTGTCTGACAGTGGCACAGAAGGGATACTATTTACCTAAAAGCTTGAACTCCTCCAACTAGTTGACTGCACAATTGAGAGTCGACTACTGGTTTGCCCAGAGTCGACATTGACTAGTCGACTAATCGTTTGAGTACTACAATAAATTATAATGAGGAATCAAACCTGATTATACTTCATATTTGGATTCCTAATTAAAGTATTTCAGATATCCCAAAATCACAAGGGTTCCTTGAAAGTCTGGAAATAAGCAGACTATCATCTGCAAAATGTCCCCAGAGGGAGAATTTGGTGATACTACCCTGCTGAGTCACTAAATTTACCTTCTGTGAACCTCAATCTGAATCAAGGTCTCAGGCCTAAACAGAAAGAGGTACCCAGAGGATATACTTGCCCACTGTATGGGTTAGCATCAGCAAATTCACCTTCTGGGGACCCCAGTCTGCAAATGAAAGACTGCTTATTTCCAATCTTAGTTCCTTGGGCACAAAAAATTCTGCAACTGGTACTAACCTACTGAACTGGTTACTTAAATCTGGTATGCTAAGCATTTATCCAGTTAACATTCTGACCAATGATGTTTCTCATTTATTTTTTAACCCTTTACCTAATGAATCGCCCGCATCCGTCCGCGTAATATGTAAATCGAGCAGTTGAAAAAATTAAATTTTTCAAAATATTTCAACAAAACCATATCATGTGACCCCTTATTGGAACGAGCTCATTGAGCTCGTTCCAATGAGGGGTCACATGATATGGTTTTGTTGAATTTTTTTGAAAAATTTAAAAACATATTTAAAATAATAAATTTTGATATCGTCTGCGTTGGGTAAAGGGTTAACAAGGATGTCAAATTTATTTATTTGAGTTTTAACGACACTTTTGACACCCAGGGTCACCTCGTTTTGGACAGTTTTATGGGTGGAGGAAGCTGTAGTACCTGGAGAGAACCACCGAACAGCAGCAATCAGCTGTCAGACTCTCCAAAGTACTAACGCTGGACAAGCAGGTTTAGCTGGTTAAAGGAAGGCGCACCAACAAGTAGTACACCATAGTACACAGCATCACCATGCTCCATGTGGACAATCGGGATAAAATGCCTTGTCCAAGGACACAATGTAATTACTGCTGGTCGGGATTGAGCAACGGATATTTAGGTTTGAAGACCAATGTCCTAACTACTGGACCACCATGATAACAGGATCTCAATTGTTGTCAAGCAGCAGTACATGATATCACAAGAGCAAACCAAAAAGTGGCATATGCCCCTGCCGGTGTCATAAAAAGGGTAGGCAAGTCTCTCGTGGGCATAACCAAATCAAAAGGAAGCTTCTTCTAGACACAAAAATAATGCATCCAAAAAAAAAAACTGATTTCAGTCAGCATTCATTAGTTACTAGACAGAAACCAAATTTAATATGGCCACCGAGGCTGCCATATTGAATTGGCTAGCTGATCCAAAATCAAAAGGAAGCTTCCTCTTGACACCAATAATGCATAACCAAAAATTGAAATTGATTCGAGTCAGTATTCATTAGTTATTATATATTATTTATTTATTTATTGATGTTTAAGGTCACATATTTATGCACAATGGCTAATCATGACTGTGACAGTTTTACGGGTGGAGGAAGCCGGAGCACCCGGAGAGAACCACCAAGCAACGACGAGCAGCTGCCAGCTCCCCAACATCGTAACTTGGCACTGCAGCACAGGCAGGGTTAGATTGGTTGAAGACATGCGTACCATCGACATGCAGTGCGCCTTAGTACACGGCGTCATCGTGCCCCCATGTGGGCAATGGAGATGAAGTGTCTTGCCCAAGGACACAATGCGGTTGCCGCAGGTGGGATTTGAACCGAGGACCTCTCGGCTTGCAGCCTGCACCTCTACCTACTGAGCCACCGCGCTCCCCATTAGTTATTGGATGGAAACCAAATTCAAGATGGCTGTCATAATGATTGGCCACTGGAGCCATCTTGGTTCATCTAACTAGTCCAAAATCGAACACTGGTACAAGAACAAAAGGAAGCTTCCTCTAGACACCAACAATTCTCTTGTGGGCATAACAAAATCAAAAGGAAGCTTCTTCTAGACACCAATAATGCACCCCAAAAAAAAAAAAAAAATTGATTTCAGTCAGCATTCATTAGTTACTGGACAGAAACCAAATTTAATATGGACACCGAGGCTACCATATTCAATTGGCTAGCTAATCCAAAATCAAACGGAAGCTTCCTCTTGACACCAATAATGCATAACCAAAAACTGAAATTGATTCGAGTCAGTATTCATTAGCTATTGGATGGAAACCAAATTCAAGATGGCTGTCATAATGAATTGGCCACTGGAGGCCATCTTGGTTCATCTAACTAGTCCAAAATCGAACACTGGTACAAAAACAAAAGGAAGCTTCCTCTAGACACCAACAATGCATAATTAAATAAACAGCTGCCCCATGAACGCATGATACACCCGTTATTAATTACAAGAGGGAACCACACAATACGAGTATACATGTGTACTTGTCAGGTTACATATACTTGCCACCAAAAAATCATGAAAATTGCTCAAAGTCCAACATGTGGAAAATTGCCTATATTTTGATGAATAAAGTCCCATAACTCTGGAATGACAAATCGGACAGCGACACAAATCGAAAGGGAAATTCCTTCTATCAACATATACTTGCATAAAAAAAATCAAGAAAATTGCTCTAAGCATTTTCAAGTTATTGTTCGACATGTGAAAAATAAAGTCCCATAACTCTGGAATGACTAATCGAACGGCGACACCAACCAAAAGGGAACTTCCTTCCATCAACATAAACCACCTACCAAAAAATCGTGAAAATCTCACGAAGCATTCTCGAGTTATCGTACGACGTGTAAAAAATCAACAATTTTGTAAGTAATAAAGTCCCATAACTCTGGAATGACTAATCGAACGGCGACACTAAACGAAAGGGAGCTTCCCTCCATCGATATACACCACCTACCCAAAAATCATGAAAATCTCTCAAAGCGTTCTCGAGTTATCATATGACGTGTAAAAAATCAACAAGTTTCTAAGTAATAAAGTCCCATAACTCTGGAATGACAAATCGAACGGCGACACTAAACGAAAGGGAGCTTCCCTCCATCGATATACACCACCTATCCAAAAATCACGAAAATCTCTCAAAGAGTTCTTGAGTTATCGTACGACATGTGACCAGATGGACAGACGGATGCACAGATGGACAGCGGTATACCATAATACAACCCGTTTTTTCAAAACGGGCGTATAAAAATAAAAATGATCTGAGTCAGCATTCATTAGTTATTGGATGGAAATCAAATTTAAGATGGCCACCATAATGAATTGGCCACTGGCAGCCATCTTGGATTAGCTAACTGATCCAAAATTGAAAGGAAGCTTCCTCTATACACCAACAATGCATAATTCCAACAGAGTGTCCAGGGCTCAAAATAGGCGGTGTCGCGTCGCTTTTTGCTATGCAAAACTTGCAAAAAGCTACACAATGTCCAGTTATGTATAGCATTTTGCGACACAAGATAATCAACTGCAGCCCATTAGGCTGCAGTTGATTATCTTGTATCGCAAAAATGTAAATGAAAATTTTCAAACAAATTTGAAAACTCGCTCACTGATTCTTTACTTCTGATTGTGGAACATTCCAGGCATAACTCAGATTAACTCTCCATCAAGCATCATTAACAACTTCATATGTAAGATGAATTCTATTGGTTTACATTCTTCCTGTTTTTACAACATTTTGCATAAAATATCCATTAAAAATAACTTCAAGCCCATCAAATTAAAAATTCCAACTTCCATTTTGAGAACTCTGTTAAACAACCACGACGTCATTTGAAAATATCCAAGTCCATGCAAACCTTAAAGGCAGTTCAGTTAAAAAGAAACATAGTAAATGTTTCATGTGTTGCAGATCATTTGGAAATGCCCAGAAATGGATGGAAACTATTCTATCTACTTAGACGAATTCAATACAAAACAGCATAACATAACTCCGGTATACAAAAACAGCTATGTAATTTTTACAAAATGCTATTCATTTTTTGGAAATGTGTAGCATTTTGCTATGCAAAGTAAAAAAGTTATTTTGAGCACTGAGAGTGTCACATAAAAATATTTCAAGAGATCATTGGGAGGAACTCAAGACTGAGCCTAGGTTGTACTAGATCAATCTTGCTCAGAGGCCATTGAAATGGAAGCTGATATTATTTATATAAGAGTACATTCAAGACTGTTTAGCACAAATACACTTTGGGAGATTTACTATCTGGAAGTTCTAGTATTGGAAGGTTTCTTTTAACTGGTCAACTGCTTTATTGACTTTTGTTTCACGTAACTTCATTGTATTCGAGAATTGGAACAAGATGTCTTGTGAAACTTTGTGCTGGGATCCTCTTGATTCACTCTACAGACATTATTAACTCTTAACCCGCTGAGTATTTTCAAGATAATTTTTATCAAATCTAGTCATGGCTGCTGTAAAGCAGCCATGACTAGAGTTGATGAAAAATTAATCTAAATATTACAGGAAATCATTGATGAAAAAATTCATTCAATTTACAGGGAAAAATATGTTTAAATATGCCAACATTATCCTTATATCAGTGATAAGAGAAACCCTGTGCTGGGCAGGAATGTCAGCAGCATGCAAAGAGTTAATGTGTAAAAGCAATGTAGATGCTGACGATAAAATTTAAAAAGACAGGATTTTACAAATTTTTTTCAGAAATTTTATTTTAGTAAAAAACATTTCAGATCAAAAAATTATAATAGACCACCATAAAATATAAGCCTTCAAAAAGGTACAAATTCTTGCTTTTAAAATGCAAGAAATAAAAAAAAACTACTTACCAATACCCATATCCTCACTATTGTTATTCTTAACTAATGACCAAGAAAAATTCATACTTTTTCTGCTGACTAAACTTTTTTTCTTGGGTTTCATTTCCTGCTTCACACTTTCCACATCAAAGTCCTGAAATCCTTCCATACATCTTTTCCAGCCAACTCTTTCACTATTTTCAGAGTCTGACAACTGCTTCTGCTCGGCAACGGAAACCTTTTGAAATTTACTGCTGCAGCCCACTGAGTCTGGGAATTCAGTTGTACTGTCATATTTCAGCTGGAGAGATAAAATTTAAACAGTTTAACCCTTTACCCAACGAATCGCCCGCATCCGCCCACGTAAGATGCAAATTCAGGAGTTGAAAAAATATTATTTTTCCAAAAATTTCAACAAAAGCATATCATGTGACCCCTCGTTGGAACGAGCTCGTCGAACTCGTTCCAATGAGGGGTCACATGATATGGTTTTGTTGAATTTTTTTGAAAAATTTGAAAAAATGATATTTAAAAAAACAAATTTTGATATCGTCTGTGTTGGGTAAAGGGTTAACCCTAAAAGGCCCATTTCCGACTTTTATGTTCTCAGAACAGTTACCCTTAACATGCAATCATGAGGAGATCCTTATGAAAATAGACACATTACCTTGGCAGTGGTTTCTAGTCCAGGCTTGGCTGCCTAAATGGGCAGCTAAGACTTGACTAGGAGTCACTGCTTAGCTACTCTGGCAATGTGCAGGTGGTGTTCTATTGGGTATTCAAGAAATTTGTCCAGGCTCTTAACAAAACTCCAATCTGGCCCTGCCCCCCTCCCCAGGATGTTATATATCAAATAGCAAAAGATTCTGACTAATGGATCTGAAGAAGATTTTTAAAGCATTTTCCTCATTTTGAACGAAAGTTAAAATTTGGGTTCTCATAGGGAGCCTCAATATGAACACAGGGAAATGATTTGAACAAACTAAGGATGGTGTATACCAAATATCAAAGATTCAGAACGGTGGTTCTGGAGATGTTTTAAATTTTTTAAAAGTGCTGCCTCATTACCATACCATCCCCACCCATATGACGTCACATGACCCAACCAGCTGCAATGTTTTCAACCATTTGATTAACCTGGTAATAAGAATTCTTCATACCATGTAACAGTTCTCTGTTCCATGTTAGTTGGGAAATATGGGCATAGGAATTTTTTTTCTTCTATTTTTGGCTCTTGGGGTTCCATGAGGCTGTGAAAACAATTTTTGGGCAAAACTGAACATACATGTATTACAAAATACTACTGCATACAAAATTTTGTTCAGTTTGGTATTTACCATTTACCATTGTTATTGGGATTATATTTCAACGAGAATCCAAGAATCAATTCATGCAAAGATTCGCACAACAATATCAGCGAGAATCCATGTAGATTCTCACTGCACCTCTGCTACGATTCACATGAAAAGTTTGGAGTCAATTTAACCCTTTACCGAACAAAGCAGCGGCAGATTAACCAATACCAGGCTAACATAATCTGATATATGCTGACATTTTATCAATAAAATTTAACAAATAAGGCTGAAATTGAGCAGGTTCCAATGACATCCATATTTGTAAGGTTTTATTGGTAAATATTGTTTATTTTTGAAAACATTATCAAATTCAGTTTATGCTTTAAAAATTGAAAAGCTGTGTTGGGTAAGGTCACACAAAGTAGATCTTCTGTTTCTCAGGCCATTATTTGTGAAATTGCATGCGGGCGAGCGTTTTTTTATTTTATTTTTTATTTCAGTAATTTCTCTTTGCCATCAAAAGTTCATGTTCTTGGTTCAAGTTTTAAGCCTCATAATCTACAGAATAGCATGGGTGGTGGTGTATTTCATCCCTTGAGTGCAAGAAGCCTTTGCAATGCTAAAGCATTGCAAAGCCTTCTTGCACTCAAGGGACAAATTCATCAATTTTTTTAACTTGGGTAAAATATCAGACATAAACCATTTAATTTTTATTTTTTTTTAAGTTTAAACTGGTTATAACAAGAGAGCATGCGGCAGCCAAAAGGACCATGCAGGAGGGTCTGAGAAACAGATTTTTTTATTTTTTTAGGCCTAAAGTGTTATGTGTTATCAGTATACAACAGGGGTTAAACCATGGTGGCCTCATGGGATCCTGGGACACTCATAGCAGGTATGAATTCTCACAACCAATTTCGCAAGAATTCAAATGGATTCTCTCGAATTTAAGATAAATATAAGCCCTGGTTCTCCTCATTGAGCTAAAGTTTACTTGAGGTTTCTTAGTTTTCCGGTGGCAAGCCAAAATCCTATTGAAATGTAAATTTTGCAGGATGTTTAAAAAGAAACACCAGATGACCTACCAACTTTCCTTGAACAAATTTTAATCCCCACCACCAAAGGAAAAATCATACCAAATATCAAAGCATTCTCTCTGGTGGTTCATAAAAAGAAGATCTTAAAAGATTTTTAGGCTTTTGGGAAATTAACTCCAGCCCCAAAGAGAGTAGCAACTTTCAGGGGAAATAACTCTGAAGAGTATACTCCACCAAGATGCTTTGTACCAAATTAGTTTAGATTTTGCCGAAAGATTTTTGAAGAAGAATACTTATTTGATGGAGCATAAGACAGATGACAACAGCATTTTCCCACTGCCAACAGTGTTAAAATAGGCATTCCCACTCGACACCCCATAACAAAACTGACAGCAACTTTTTGGTCCATCTGATTCTACTGGTCCAAAGGAAGCCGCATACCAAAAATCAATAGTCTGGTCTGTGCAGTTTTTGAAATATGAGCATTTGAATTTTTTTCTATTTTCAGCTCCTGGAGAGCGGTGGAAAAAGAATACTGGGTATAAATCAAGTACTAAAGACCAAAAGATACCACATCACAAATTTGGTTAAAATCAGCCTATTGTTTCTGGAAATAAGAAATGTTGGGAGGAGCCCAAAATGGGCATCCTTCCACAGGGAGCTCAAATATTGACCTACTGAGTTCCTTTGAACAAATTTGAAACTGCATCACAAAAGCAAGTTTAATACCAGAAATCTAGTCATTATTGTGAGCAGTTTATGAGAAGATGATTTTTAGCATTTTAGGCTTTTGGGGCATTAACCCCTGACACACGGGGAGTAGCAACGTTTGAGAAAAAAATTCAGAAGAGAATACCCCACTAAGATGTTTTGTACCAAATTAGCTTAGATTTGGCCCGAAGATTCTGAAGAAGATTACTTAGTTGAAGGAGCACAAGAAAGATGATAATTCGGCACTTTCCAATTATCAACAGTATTAAGATGGACATCCCCATACAGCACCTTATGACAAAATCGATGACAATTTTTTGGGTCCATCTGTTTCCACTGGTCCTAAGGAAGCTGGATATCAAACAAGAGGCCCCAGGGGGCCTGAGGGCGCTCACCTGACATGGTAGTCTAAATATCAAACAAGGGACTTGATTTGAATAAGCTGCTACGCCCCCTCCCAAGAAAAGCATATACCAACTAGATAAAGTGATTGTGCCCACACAATACACAGGATTTTCCTTCTATTTTCAGTTCCTGCACTTTTATGTCTCAAAATTGAGATAAACGCATAAAAAACAGATTTTTTTCCCAAACAAAATACATTCAGCCTAAATTTTTTTCTTCTTCTTAAAATGCATAAAAAACGATAAAACTAAATTTCCGGATTTTGGTCCAAAATTTTCTAAGTCCCACCCGGACCCCAAATTTTCGGTGTAAAAAAAAAAATTTTTTTTTGTCTTAAAATTGACAGAAATGCATAAAAAACAAAAACAAAAAATTACGGATTTTGGTCCAAAATTTTCGAAGTCCCACCCGGACCCCAAATTTTCGGAGTAAAAAAAAATTTTTTTTTTGTCTTAAAATTGACAGAAACGCATAAAAAACACAAAAAAAAAAAATTACGGACTTTGGTCCAAAATTTTCGAAGTCCCACCCGGACCCCAAATTTTTGGTGTAAAAAAAAAATATTTTTTTTTGTCTTAAAATTGACAGAAATGCATAAAAAACAAACAAACAAAAAATTTCTGGATTTTGGTCCAAAATTTTCAAAGTCCTACCCGGACCCCAAATTTTCAGGGGAAGAAATTTTTTTTTTTTTTTGTCTTAAAATTGACGAAGCGCATAAAAAAACAAAAAAACATTTTTTCGGATTTTGGTTCAAAATTTTCTAAGTCCCACCCAGACCTCCAATTTTCAGGGGAAAAATTTTTTTTTTTTTTTTTGTCTTAAAATTGACCGAAACGCAGAAAAAACAAAAAAATTTTTTTTAGGATTTTGGTCCAAAATTTTCTAAGTCCCACCCGGACCCCAAATTTTCAGGGGAAACATTTTTTTTTTTTTTTTTTTTTTTGTCTTAAAATTGACCGAAACGCAGAAAAAACAAAAAAACATTTTTTCGGATTTTGGTCCAAAATTTCGAAGTCCGCAACGGGACCCCAAATTTTCAGCCTAAATATGAACCCAGGGATTTGGCTTCAACAAACTTGAATCTCACCCCCCTAAGGATGCTGCATACCAAATATCAAAACATTCTTATTGCTAGATCTGAAGAAGATTTTTCAAAAATACTCCTCATACTGCACTAATTTAAACATTTCGGCTCCCATAGAGAGCCCAAATATCCACCCAGGCAATTCATTTCAATAAACATGTGAAACAATCTTCCAAAGATGTTATATGTGAAATTTTAAAGCTTTTGGAGCAGTGCTTTCGGAGAAAAGTAGTTTTTCCCATTACCCACAGTGTTAAAAAATGCTGACTCCGCACTTTTTCGAAGTCCCCAAAAAGTACCCCATGATAAAAACGATGGCAATTTTTTTTGATCATTCCATTCTGTTGGTCCTAAGGAAGCTTCACAACAAATAAGAATTCTCAGTGTCATGTAGTTTTGGAGATATGGGCGTTTTAATTTTTTTCTATTTTTAGCTCCTGTGGTTCCCACAGGGCTATGGGGAAAAAAATTTCTGCATAAATTAGGTACTTATGACCCAATAAGCACTCATGTAAAATTTGGTTCAAATCGGCCTTGCGGTTTGGAAAATAGAAATTTGGGGCGGGACCAAAATTTTTGCCCCTCCTTTAACATTGTCAAATATAGCCCCTCCAACTTCTCTTGAACAAACTTGAGTCTACACCTCAAAAAGAAGCTGCATACCAAATATCAAGTCTCTGCTATTGATGGTTCTTGAGAAGAAGATTTTTTAAGAATTGGAGCATTTTTGCCCCATCCCTCTGCTCAATGTGAGCCGAAACCTAATTTGACAAAAAATCAAAATGCACTTATATAACCCCTACTCACATGGAATTTCATTAATATGCGGCCAGTGGTTTGGGAAAAAAAGCCCAAACACCACCTTCACGACGGACGAAAAGTGATCAGAATAGCTCACCCTGACTTTCAGTCAGGTGAGCTAAAAACAATACAGTAAAACCCGTCTTGAAAGACCACTGTCTTGAGAGACCACCTGTCTTGAGAGACCACATCTGCCAGGCACAGATTGATTTTACTCTATAATGGACCTGCTATGGGAGACCACCTGTCTTGAGAGACCTCCTGTCTTGAGAGACTACTGTAACCTGGTACCGACTTGTATTTTTATGCCATAATTGACCTGTCTTGAGAGACCACCCCTTTGAAGACTGAAACCATGACAAAAACTTCTTACCTTTTCTGGAAATGGAAAATCCATTGTGTTATACTAACACAATTAAAAGTATTAAAACCTCTTAATTGGGTTTCAATTGCTAACTCATTAAAGATTGAGATGTTTTTATAAGACCCCTGTGAAAAGATTAGGGTTATTGCTGAATAAACAATTTCGTACATACCTGAAATGTGACAGATAGGAATAAAAATAAATTTGTGTTGAAAATCTTTTTGTAACAAATTGAAATGGACTGTTATAAAAATTATAAAAATAAATTAGTGTTGAAAATCTTCAATGAAGATTTTCAACACTAATTTATTTTTATAATTTTTATAACAGTCCATTTCAATTTGTTACAAAAACTTCATAAAAAAGAACAACTGCAAAGAAACTACAAAAATCCATTCTTCTCTATTTCTGAATTTTGTGGTTGGCTATTCACTGACTTGAGAAAACCTGAAACCTGTTATGAGAGACCACCTGTCTTGAGAGACCACTTTTGTGTTGCCCAGAGGGCAGTCTCTCAAGACAGGTTCTACTGTATTCAGGTCCATGCAGTTTTTGAAATTTTGAAATATGGGTGTTTGAATTTTTTCTATTTTTAGGTCCTGGGACTGTGAAAAAAAACATTTCCAGGCATCAATTAAGTACTTACGACCCAATTAAACTGCATGCAAAATTTGGTTTAAATCAGCCCATTAGTTCTTGAAAAAGAAATTTTGGATGGAACCCAAAATGGGCATGCTCCCAGAGAATCCAAATATGGACATTCTAACTATACTACTAACTTGCCTTGAACAAACTTTAATCTTCACCACTAAAGGAAGCTCCATACCAAATGTCAAAGCATTCCCTGTGGTGGTTCATGAGAAGAAGATTTTTAAAGATCTTTAGTCTTTTTGGTGCATTAACCCCAGTCTGAAGATGGCAGCAGCTTCATTTGAACAAAGTAGAAAGGGCCATATACATGCCATATATGTATGAAGTTTGCCCAGTGGTTTTAAAGAAGAAGACAAGTTTCCAATTAATTGATGGAGTACAAGAGAGATGATGACTCAACATTTTCCAATTGCCAACAGTGTTAAAATGGGCATCACTATACAGCACCCCATGACAAAACCGATAGCAATTTTTTTGGTCCATCTGATACTATTGGTCCTAAAATATGACATATTTTAATTTTTGACCATATGACCCTCTATGACAACACCTCAGCGTTCAGGTATAACAGCTGAGAATTTTGTAGGATGGCAATACATTTTTACTTATGTTTTTTGGCTGAGATTACATATCTATTTCCACTGGTCCTAAGGAAGCTGGAAATAGATATGTCATCTCAGCCCACAATTTTACAAAATTTTACAAAAAATGGACTGACAAACAGAAGATCTACTTTGTGGGGCCTCAACTGAAAATATTTTACTTGCATAGGGACTAATCATTAACAGAATTCTAAAGGGCCTACTGGCCTAGTACCTTTCTTTTTCGGTGGCTCATTTTGGTCTCTACATATCTTTATAAGAGAGATAATTGATCACTTTCATTGAAGAATCTGTGGATTTGTTGCACGATACCAGCTCAAGATATACTCTATGGAGCAAAACTCTGAAAAACAAGAAAAATGTTACTAAGGTAACACATGCCCCCCCCCCCCCCAAATTCACCTTGACCTTACGGACCTGGCTGTGGTGTGTGACACATCCAACCGTTGTCCTTTATAATTGAGCTAAGTTAGATGATTGTAGCCCTAATAGTTTTGGAGTTATGCTTGAGACACGATTTGTGACCCTGAACATATGATGGTTAATTGTGACCTTCACCTTGAAGATGCGGCAGATACTATTATACGCGACACACCTTCTGACTGTCCTTAATATTTGTAAAAACTTTAACAATTGTACTATGATTCGTTTCTGAGTTATGGCTAAGACACAAATATTGACCGTTTTTTCATGTGACCTTGAACTGTGACCTTGACCTTGAAGGTACGAACCCGGCAATTTTGTGTGACACATTCTCCCATGGTCCTTTATAATTGTGTGAAGTTTGATGACTGCAGCCCTAACAGTTTTGTAGTTATGCTTGAGACATGATTTGTGACCCTGAACATATAAAGGTCAATTGTGACCTCCACCTTGCAGATGCGGCAAAAACTAGTATACACAACACACCTTCTGACTGTCCTTAACATTTGTAAAAAGTTTAACAATTGTACTATGATTCGTTTCTGAGTTATGGATGAGACACGAATATTGACCGATTTCTAGTGTGACCTTGAAATGTGACCTTGACCTTGAAGGTACGAACCCGGCTATGGTGTGTGACACATCCTCCCATGGTCCTTTATCATTGTGTGAAGTTTGATGACTGTGGCCCTAACCGTTTTCAAGTTATTGGCTCGGACACACACACACACTCAGTTTGGGAAGAAAGATAATGTGAACTAAATTTTAAAGGTAATTTTTGTGTATATCCTGGCCTTTAGATTAATCTAAGTTGGGGACATCCAGTGTTTCTACTATAAATATCATTGTCAGCAATGCCCATGCAGTGTAAAAGGAATAGGCTTTACCAGTGGCGTAGATAGCTTTTTGCTGGCGGAGGGGCAAGTCCAAAATTTTCCGACAGACCAAAAATTTTCCAACAGTGTAACAACAACAAAAACCCAAACAAATATAAAGAATCTGTTGTTTACTGCAAATGTACTGAAAATTGGTCTTTTTTTACCCCCAATTTACCCAAAATGGCATGTTTTTATCGCCAAAGCCAGCATTTTAATGTTATTAGGCATAAATTCGCCTAAAAATGGTACCAAAAAATTTCCGACAAAACTTCTGGTGGGGAGGTCTGCGCCCCCCCCCCCCCCTGGCCCGCCCTTTATCTACGCCACTGGGCTTTACAGCCAACTGTGGAGAGATAACAGATGATGACATTGGTCATGCAAGAAAAACACATCAGTGAAGGATGAAAGAAGTGAGGTGATCTACAGGAAAGGGGTTACACCTGTACAAATGCATTAAATTGGGTTTAACCCTATACCCAACGCAGACAATATCAAAATTTATTATTTTAAATATAATTTTTTCAAATTTTTCAAAAAAATTTCAACAAAACCATATCATGTGACCCCTGCCACTGCCAGCCATCTTGAATTTTGGACCGCACTCAGAAACACTCGTTCTTGTCCCAAGGTGAAAGCAAAGGTACCCAAGAAGTTTTGTGAAGTTCGGTTGATAAATACAGCCTCAAGCCCAAGCCGTATTGACATGTGCACTTACAGTGTATAAGTAGCACTAAATAAATCAAAGTTCATCTAATTTGCATAATTTCTGCATGAGAAAAAAACCCGTACTATATGTGATGTATTCCATTTTACTAAACATTCATACAAAAATTTATACAAATCAGAACTTTCATACAGAAGTTCTGTACAAAAGACAGATTGCACTAATTTTGGTACAAAATGGCTGTTAGTGGCCATCTTGATTTCGGACCACACCCCAAAACACTCGTTCTCATCCCACGGTGATAACAAAGGTACACAAAAAGTTTCGTAAAGATTGGTTCATAAATGTGGCCTCTAGCCTGAGCCGTATAGAAGTTGTGTATAAAAAACTGATTAGACCTAATTTCGGTACAAAATGGCCACTGGCAGGCATCTTGAATTTTGGACCGCACTCAGAAACACTCGTTCTCGTCCCAAGGTGATAACAGAGGTACCCAAGAAGTTTCGTGAAGATCGGTTGATAAATACAGCCTCTAGTCTGAGCCATATTGACATGTGTACTTACTATGTGTAAGTAGCACTGAAAAAATCAAAGTTCATCTAATTTGCATAATTTCTGCACGAGAAAAAAACCTGTATTATATGTGATGTATCCCATGGTACTGAACATTCACACAAAAATTTTTTCAAATCAGTGCTTTCATATGGAAGTTCTGTGCAAAAATCTGATTGCACCTAATTTTGTACAAAATGGCTGCCATCGGCCATCTTGAATTTTGGACCGCACCCAAAAACACTCGTTCTCGTCCCACGGTGATACCAAAGGTACCCAAGAAGTTTCGTAAAAATCGGTTTATAAATACGGCCTCTAGCCCGAGCCATATTGGCATTTGCACTTACAGTGCTGAAAGTAACACTAAATACATCAAAGTTAGTCTAATTTGCATAATTTACGTACAAGAAAAAAAAACATATATGTGATGTAGCCCATGGTACTAAACATTCATACAAAAAATTATTCAAATCAGCACTTTCATATGGAAGTTCTGTGCAAAAATCTGATTGCACCTAAGTCTGTACAAAATGGCCACCAGCGGCCAACTTGAATTTCGGATCGGACCCAAAAACACTTGTTCTTGTCCCATGGTCATAACAAAGGTACCCAAGAAGTTTCGTAAAGATCGGTTCATAAATATGGCCTCTAGCCCGAGCCGTATTGGCATTTGCACTGACAGTGCTGAAAGTAACACTAAATAAATCAAAGTTAGTCTAATTTGCATAACTTAAGCACGAGAAAAAAATCTGTATGTAATGTATCTCATGGTACCAAACATTCACACAAAAAATTATTCAAATCAGAGCTTTCATATGGAAGTACAAAAAACAGATTTCTGCATCGTCGGTACAAAATGGCGGCTGGCAGCCATCTTGAATTTCGGACTGTACCCAAAAACACTCGTTCTCGTCCCACAGTCATAACAAAGGTACCCAAGAAGTTTCGTAAAGATCGGTTCATAAATACGGCCTCTAGCCCGAGCCGTATCCAATTGTTGACGTACAGACAGACGGATGACGGGCCATGACAAACGCTCAAATTTAGCTTCGCCAAAGTTGAGCTAAAAATGAAAAAAAATACTTATTCAAGAATTTTTTTTACAAGTGTCGTCTGCTTTTCATGTTAGGTAAAGGGTTAAGCTTACAAAACAGTTTCAGACCTAAAACCTTTTCCATGGAAATAGGTGATAAAATTTTGATACTTTCTTGATTTCAGACTCAGAAATTTAAATCCATATTGGAAGCACAGATATATCCATAACAACTCCAGGAATCCTTCAAAACAGCCATGTTTCTAGAATTTACACACCCAGAGAGAAAAACTGTGGTTTCACCATTGTTTGTGAAAAAGATGAAATTGACTTGGTGCATGACTGACAGGAATTGAACAATAGGTGGCTGTGTAACGGTAAATACTATCCCCCTGTAAATAGTATCGGGGCATCATATTTCCTAGGAAATTTTATCTGGGTGGATAATATTTCCAGGAGATAGTATCAACTTTTACAACTGTTCTTTGTAGGATACCAGTCACCAGGTTTTTGTGTATCTACACAAATTGGCACCCGATGAACTCTGTTTGGCTTAAATGTTGTCTTTTGACTATTTTAAGTCTCCTAAAGGGTTTTTATTAATTTTAAGTCTCCTAAAGGGTTTTTATTAATTTTAAGTCTCCTAAAGGGTTTTTATTAGGATTCTCCAAAAGTTTTCTTCTCTTTCAACCGAGAGAAAGGAAGAGGAATAGGCACTTGTGTTACTTTAGTACGATTTGAAGAATGGAGACTGCAAGTCGGAAATTGTACTATACATTAAAAATGAAATTTTAGGGGTTAAATGTAAAATATCGGTACCTGACTTCGATTATATATATTGAGTATACACCATATAACCAGATGGTGTTCATCTGAGGCCTCAAGAAGGGTGATACTAAATACTGAGCAGAAGAAATAAATGAAAATAAAGGCCATAAGATAGAAAATTGAGATGATTTAAATGTACATTGTTAATTTGGGCTAAGTTGGAATAAAATTGTGTGTTTTATGAAGGTTAGAATGTACCTCGTCTATTGAAAACTTCTGCTCAGAATTTAGTAGGTTGAACAAAAATCCTATAAACAAGTAATCAGTACTTGGTGTTTTACTGTCTGTCCTGTATTTTGCATAAAACACAAACTGAAGCTATTTTCAGCAGAAAAATATTATCAGAATGGAATAACAGAAGCACTCTGAGCGAATGTTACATGTATGATGGTATTGGTGTTATGAAGAAAATCATATTTCTATTGACTACAAACTTCAACCAGATTGTGGCTGGACCAAGAAGAGATGACAAGTTAAAAAATAAGGCGAATAAATCAAAATAAATGCCATCTAATGATATATTGAGCTGATTTAATGTAAATTCTAAATTTGAGTTAGGTTTGAATAAATTGTATGTTTTATGAGTATTGGAATATAATGTGTTGACCGAAAACTTCTGCTCGGAATTCAATATGTTGAACACAGAAATCTGGTTTCAGTGTGTTTGAGAACAGAACCATGTGAAGCCGAACACATCAGTGTGCAAAATTTCAAAAATGACTGTAACCGACCTATCGTTCATGTGAGATGGGGATGGCTAACCTTTTTTATCAACAAGTATTCATGTACTGCATGGAAATGAAATATATATAGCCTCGGAAAAAGTCTAAAAATCTATCCAGACACAAGAAAGGCTGCTTAATTAACTGGTAGAGTGCTAGAAGCCCATATTTGGGCTTTATTCTGAACTGCAGGTACCTAAAGATAAATGCTTCGTATTCTGTGAATGACCTTCATATTATCTTGTTTGTAAAATTACTTCATTTCCATCGATTTGCATTGTTACAATTTATGGGAGAGTGACTGTAGGCACTCTCCCATAAATTGCAACAAGACAAAAATGTGTGAACTCATCTTGAAGCTGAGAAAAAATTTAGCACTCAACCAGCTGTTAAGTGATTCAGACTTTACATGAAACTGCATCATTGAAAACAAAATCACTTTTTATCACTGAAAACGTCAGTGAGGGGAAAATTTCTTTGTTAAAATGCAATATACGTTCTTCCAATTTCACAGTGCTCTGTGCAGAATCAAGGAGCAGAGGCTTATTCAAGCTTTATTTTTATACCATGATTACCTATTCTACTGTATATGAAAAGCCTATTACATAAATTTTAGTTTTCCACAACAACCGTGGTGAACACATGTGTTTATGGTGAACACTAGTGTCAGTGGTGAACATGTGCGTCTGTGGTGAACACGCCAGCAATGGGATTTCAATAGTTAAAATTTACACCTACAGAGGAACTGCATCCAAGATGACCTTTGGTGACCTCGACCTGACTGCAAACTTTCTAAATTTATCGCTTGACGCCTTGCGAAGAGTGAAATGAAAGCAGCAATTATTTATTACATTTTTAAATGAGTTTACCTCATAAGGTACCAAAAATTAACAAACATACATTGTCTCACGTTAATAAAGCATCAATAACTTGAAATAGTATGTTATTATGTTATTAAAATGAAAAAAGTCCCGTGATTTGTGCATTTCTTTTGCCATTTCGTTTCAGTGCTAAAATAAATTGACAGTGGAAGTACCGCCCACCGGTGCTCATGTAAACAAAAACAGATTTGCACGTGTTTATACTGAATATTGTATTATTTAACATTTAAACTCTTGACTGGTAAAGTGCTAGAAGCCCATATTTGGGCTTTTTTCTGAACTGTAGGTACCCAAAGTTAAAGGCTTCATATTTTGTGGATATCCTTCTTATTATCTTGAAAGTAAAATTACTTCATCTCCATCGATTTGCATTGTTACAATTTATGGTCGAGTGCCTACAGGCACTTTCCCATTAATTGTAACAAGACAAAAATGTGTGAACAAATCTTAAGGCCGAGAAAAAAATTTGCACTCTACCAGTTAATAAACTGATGATTATGGTATAAATAAAATATACACAGAGTAGTAGATTGGTGTACCAAATGTTCACCACCCATGGTGAAGTGGTGTTAGCTGCTCTCCAAAGGAGTTTGGTTTACACCATTTCACCACTCGTAGTGAACATTTGGTACACTAAGCTACTTTGGGTATATTCTATATATAATCAATGTTTTCATACATTTTGTGACTTTTTGTCTGAATCAATTCAATATCCTGAATGGGATGCTTCGAACTTGGACGATTTGTTCCTTCTGAATCAGAATGCACAAAGAATTTTTATTTGTAGCAGTCAAGGTATAAAGGACATTTTACCAACCAGCCTGGTTGGTCCAGATCTCTTAGTCTTGTGGTAAATCGGTTGCTTTGTGTGCTAGAGGTTGATGGATCGAACCCCGGCTCCCACACTTATCTCTCCTCCTGTTACATATTTTATTATTTTTGGCCAACTTTTAAGTAAAATACGAAATAATTATTTCATTGCCCTACAGTTATGATTGTTTCTTCTTTATGTTTTTCAACTTGCAAGCAATGTTGTACATACTCATCTCAGTCATCATTGCCTCAATTACAGTTAAAACTAGAAGTCCTGTCACGAATAGTGCGCTTATCTAGGCTTAATTGCGCGTTGTAATTGCGCGCAATTGCCATATCGAATGGCATCCAAAGCACGGCAGGTTCTCCTGGTTACTCATAGCAAACACATGCAATGTTTCTGCCAATGGACCTCCAGGTTACCATTGGCTGAAACATTGCCTGTGCATAGGTCATATGTACAGAATATGATAGCTTTAATTAAGCCATAACGCGCACATTAACGCGCATGTCAACGTGTTATTTATGCGCATTTCATGACAGGACTTCTAGTTTTAACTGTAAATTGAGTGCTCAAGGACACAAAATACACAGATGAAAATAAATATATTTTGTTTCACTTTTTTATTTTCTGTTTCATCAAATGTTTTCACCCTTTCATCTATAGCAATCCACTTCCTATTCGAGGTCTTTCATAAAACATTTGTAGGTCATAACCCTTTCGCAACTCAGCCAAACCAACCCCCCAGACTTGGGATATTGAGGTTAATTTCGGGATCATCTCTACCTGGGTAGATGATGATGCAGTGTTTAGACTTCCAATGTGGAATCAGCATAGCAATGTTGGAACGCGGACTAATAATGATCTGGAGGGCTGGCACTCAAAACTGAATCGATCACTGTCTAAAACGCATCCAAATATATATGAGTTTATAACACAATTAAAGACAACTGAAGACAGGGATAGAAAGTCAAGGGCTCAGCTTGACCATGGCGCTGCTCCAGCAGCCAGAAAACGCATCTACAGAGAAATAGACTCTCGGTTTATTCGCCTCAAGAAGCAACCCAGACAAGGACTAAAGTCACCCATTCAGTTTTTAGACGCAGCTAGCCATGTTTTGAAGCTTGATTTGTGATTTTTATTGTAAATTTATGTAATTTTATTTTATTTTATTCAGATTTAAAATTCCTTGTCACATTACAGAAAACACACCTTGCTCTTTCATGTTAAAATACCGAAATTTCAGAAAGCAAATTTTCCCTACAGGGTAATTTATACTAAATCAACTTAGGAAACATTAGCCGACTGATATCTGGGTATTATGACATAAGTAAACAAAAATGGTTATGAAAATAGGAGCAGCCTATTTATTACAAGGGAGATTAGCTTTTATCAGTGTAGAAGTAATTAGATTATTTATTGAAAATTGTAGGCAGATTTGGTGTAGGCAGAATGAGCTGTAGGCAGAATGAGAGGACACCATGTGAGGTTCCCTGACATCAAATACACTGAACTTGTTTTCAGTGATGCCTGCCTGCTGCAGTCCCATTTTAGTATAACCGGTTAAAAATGAGTATTGATGAGCTGTAATTTGAGAGAGTTTTTTTTTTTACAATATTATTATGTATTCGTGATTCAACCCATCCCTATCTATACATCACAACCTTCCTCTTGGTGTACAATTTGTACATTTAATGTAATTAAAAGGAAGATTCTGATGTAAAGATAGTTATTGGTTGAATCAGGGTGTATCATGGCAATTGGCATGGAAACAGGTCAATTCGGCCTCAAGTCAATTTGGCCTTGGTTCAATTCGGCCTGACAACTAGCCGGGCAATTGGGTTTGATGTGGGTTTTGTTGAGATACAGTTAACAACAAGTTTTCAAGCTTTATTATATTTTATTTCACGATTTTTGTCATTTCAGCAGACTATACATAAAATTTTAAAAAAATTCAAATGACAAACAATACTGATATAAATGAAATGAAAATACAAACGAAAATATGCACATAAGGCCACACAAAGTAGATCTTCTGTTTCTCGGGCCATTATTTGTGAAATTGCATGTGGGCGAGCGTTTTTTTTATTTTATTTTTTATTTCAGTAATTACTTCTTTGCCATCAAAAGTTCATGTTCTTGGTTCAAGTTTTAGGCCTCATAATCTACAGAATAGCATGGGTGGTGGTATATTTCATCCCTTGAATGCAAGAAGGCTTTGCAATGCTAAAGCATTGCAAAGCCTTCTTGCACTCAAGGGACAAATTCAAAGCCTAACAGGGATATGCACTGTTATAACATCAGATATTCCCACAAGGAATGACAATTACCAAAACACATTGTGAATACTGGAGATTTAATATCTCTTGAAGACTACAATTAATGGTATAGTGGAGCCCACTTAACTGGATATCTCTTAGCTGAATAATCCTGTTAATTGAATATAATTTTGCAACACAAAGCCATTTACCATACCTCCAGTACAAATTTGACCTGTTAATTGAATATAGGTTATAGAGTAAACTCCTGTTAATTGAATAAAAATCTTGTAACCTGTCGAGAAATTACTCTGACTCTCGCCAGTTTTCCTTTGTCTATTCACCTATTCGGCCTCAGTACATCCAATACAGGCATTTAATCTATTATATCTTGTTTGACAGAGCTCATGGAGCTTTGTCAAACAAGATATAATAGAATAAATGCTAAGTTTATATCTAGAATACAAGAAAGTGACACAATTCCTGTTAATTGAATATTCCTGTTAATTGAATAATTTTCATTGACAAAATGGCTATTCAATTAACAGGGTTCCACTGTACTTTGGTTTGCAAATTTGACATACCTAACAGGAATATGCATACATCACTTTCTTGATGCTCAACATGTATGTCAAAACTAATGAACAGGTTCTACCTGAATGCACTTGTGGAGCCCACTTAATTGGATATCCTCAACTGAGTAACCCTGTTAATTGAATATAATTTTCCATCACATAACCATATACTATACCTCCAGTACAAATTTGACCAGTTAATTGAATATAGGTTAGAGTAAACTCCTGTTAATTGAATAAATGAAAGTGTCAATGGCACTATAGCTTAACTTGATTGTGTGTCATGTTTGATGAAAAGGATAATGTTCAATGTTTATGAAAGGATTATGAAATACAACAAGAATTGTGAGGACTGAGAATTTCCTAAAAAATAATTTGAGGTGTAGACTGTTCTAAAAGAAGTGACGGGTGGGTTAATGTGGGCCTCACAGTTAATGTATGTCAACCAAAGTTACCAAGTTACAGTGAAGTTATTTCAAAACATGTCATCCTATCAAGTTACAATGAAATCCCTTCATAAATATGGCCTGCAGACTGTGCTAAACATTTTGGGGCTTCAGGCCTGTGTAGCCATTACGGTTGACCCATTCCAACCAATAAGGGACGTCCTCATCTAGACATTATACTGAGACAACCTACAAACTTACAATGAAATCCCTTCATAAATACGACCTGTCGTCTGTGCTAAATGTTTTCGGGTTTTGGGCTCGGGCAGCCGTCATGGCTGAACGATCATGACCAAAAGGGGATGTTCTCATCTAGACATTATCTGGAGTCATCCTACCAAGTTACAATGAAATCCCTTCATAAATACGACCTGTAAACTGTGCTAAAGGTTTTTTGGGGCGTTCATCACGGTTGACAGATCGCAACCAAATGGGGAAGTTCTCATCTAGACATCATAGAGTCGTCCTACCAAGTTACAATGAAATCAGTACATATTAAATATGTCCTGTAGACTGTGCTAAAAGTTTTGGAGTTTCGGACTTGGGTAGCCGTCATGGATAACTGATCATGACAAAAAGGGGATGTTCTCATATACATATTATACAGTAACCCAACCAAGTTACTGTGAAATCCCTCCATAAATACAACCTGTAGACTGTGCTAAGGGTTTTCAGGTTTTGGGCTCATGCAGCCATCACAGTTGACCGATCGCAACCAAAAGGGGACGTTCTCATCTAGACATGGCCACAAACATGCATATGAAATTCCGTGATGATCGGACTAGAACTACGGGGTGTAGCCTGTGCTAAAGGAACATATGAACAGACTCACAGACTCAGACAAACAGACTCAAGTTAAGCTAAAAATTGTGTAACCTGTCAAGAAATTACACTGATTCTCTATAATTTTCCTTTGTTTATAGACCTATTTGGCCTCAGTACATCCAATACAGGTATTTAATCTATTATATCTAGTTTGACAGAGGTCATGGAGCTTTGTCAAACAAGATATAATAGACTAAATGCTAAGTTTATCTCTAGAATACAGGAAAGTGACACAATCCTTGTTAATTGAATACTCCTGTTAACTGAATAATTTTCATTGGCAAAGTGGCTATTCAATTAACCCTTTATCCAATGCAGACGATTTCAAATTTATTATTTTAAATATCATTTTTTAAAATTTTTTCAAAAAATTTCAACAAAACCATCTCATGTGACCCCTCATTGGAACGAACTCGACAAGCTCGTTCCAAAGAGGGGTCACATAATATGATTTTGTTGAAATTTTTCGAAAAATAATATTTTTTCTGCTGCTGAATTTGCATATTATAGGGGCGGATGCGGGCGATTTGTTGGGTAAAGGGTTAACAGGATTCCACTGTACTATGAAAACAACTCTTCAGAAGTGAATGCGACATTATCACCCTAAAAACAGCTTTACCTGTGGTAAAATTTAGCGACCATCATAAAACAAGAACACCGCTGGGCATTGCATCATACGCCCGTGAACTGTTCAAATTGTACCATTTTAACACATTTGCAATTTTTTTAGAGTGCGAGAAATTTATACTGGCATATATATATATGTTACGGTCAGACTTTGAAATCAGTGATTTTGTGAAATGACTAAATTTTTCAGTCATTTGAGAAAAAGACTAACAAGTCTGAAGCCAATCGAAAAACAAATACTAAAGTTATCATCCGGAAACCAAATATTTGACGAAGAATTCTAAGTCCAACAGGGGCCATAATTCAGGCAAAAATTGTTCAGACCGACCCCATATTCGAACTTGACCTGTATTTTGTTGTGATTAAACCACATACCAAATTTGGAGCCGATCGGAAAACAAATACTAAAGTTATCATCTGGAAACCAAATATTTGAGGGGCCATAATTCAGGCGAAAAATGTTCGGACCGACCCCATATTCGAACTTGACCTGTATTTTGTTGTGATTAAACCACATACCACATTTGGAGCCGATCGGAAAACAAATACTAAAGTTATCATCCGGAAACCAAATATTTGACAAATTCTAAGTCCAACTGGGGCCATAATTCAGGCGAAAAATGTTCGGACCGACCCCATATTCGAACTTGACCTGTATTTTGTTGTGATTAAACCACATACCACATTTGGAGCCGATCGGAAAACAAATACTAAAGTTATTGTTCGGAAACCAAACGGATGGACGGACGGACGGACGGACAGACAGACGGACAACGCCATACTATAATACGTCCCGTTTTTCAAACGGGAGTATAATAAAAATAGTCACTAATCAGTGATCACATTACTTTATGATTGTGAACACAGTTATTCAGAAACTACAAATCAAAGCCTGTATTATTTGTACCACTAATGGCACTATGTTTTCACAATAAAGTTCTTTCGAAATTTCAGAATTTCTGTTATTTAGGTTTTATTTAACTAAAATACACTTAAAATATACTTTGATTGTTTGTCTTTCTCTGAAAGTGGGTCATTTCGGCCTAAAAAGTGAGACAAATCGGCCTGAAATTAGGCCGAATCAACTCAGCCCATCTCTGGTTGAACTGACTTAAGGCCGAATTGGTCCTAAATCATTGGCATGATGTCTGACGATGACGTATCGAGATACAGTTATCTGACTTCATTTTAATGTATATTTTATTTTCATTTATGGAATATCAGAGGTGGAAATGTCAAAGTAAATTCCTTACTTGTATACCAGTAGCACCTTATATGATATATCAATCGGCTGGTTACAGGACATTTCGTCCCAAAACCAGTCCATCCTGGAACGATTTGTCTTTCATCCCAAAATTACAAGCAGGACGATTTGTCACAAATATCGGAGTATAGAGATGATTCATCCCAAATGATTTTTTTTTTAATATCAGGACGATTCGTCCCAATATTTATTTTCATGGTATGGAGGCGTAAATATATACTTTGATTTATAGTAATAGATTTTTTACTCATCATTTTACTTCATTCATTTATTCAATCATTCATTTACTTATACCATTTCTCAAGAAAGAAGCAGTTTGTTCCCTTAAAGTCAGGGATATTTTAATGCCGAATTTGAACTGGAACAGGAACACCAGGATGGAAAATGAATGTTACCAATACCAAATCTGAATTAACACGAATGTTGGCAATTTCTTGGGGTAAAGTGGACAAAAATATCTCTAGATATGGAGATATATTTAGTATTCAAGCTACCTTTACACTTTACGCAAGTTGAACATTAATTTATTCATTCATACTAAATGCCAAATATTTCGGCAGACAATCAAGTGTAAATCACAGGAAATGACTGATTAACACTTTAGTTACAGCTGAAATATCAGACATTCAGTATGATTGGATAATTTTGTGTTTCTTAATTGTCAAGATATGTTGGCACTTAATGATGTTTTTCCACTTGACTGACCTTCCCAAACTGTCGATTTTAGTGATAAATCATTTTTAGCTCAACTTGACAATTGTTTCCAGTTCTCATCTGTCGGAGAATGGACGTACATTCACTATTTCCTTTGTCACACCACACAGGTTGCATTTATGATCAGATTGCTTTGAAACTTGGTATGCTTGTTTGGGGTGACCTCCAGGTGGGAGCTATCGATTTTCTTCCATTTCTGTCAAAATTACTTGTCATTGGCAATGACCTTCGATGAACTTAGTGCAGCTATACATCAATAGTTCCCTTTGACACACCCTGCAGGGCACATTTATGTTTGGATGGCTTTGAAACTTAGTGTGCTTGTTTGGGGTAACCTTTAGATGAGAGCTATCGATTTTCTTCCATTTCTGCCAAAAATAGTTGTCGTTGGCAACGACCAACGATGAACTTAGTGCAGCTATGCATCAATAGTTCCCTTGGGCATGCCCTGCAGGGCACATTTATGATCGGATCGCTTTGAAACTTAGTGAGCTTGTTTGGGGTGACCTTTAGATTGGAGCTATCAATTTTCTTCCATTTCCTTAAAAATTGTTGCCGCTGGCACTGACTTTTGAACTTAGTTTAGTGAGGTATCAATATTTCTCTTTGGCACACCCTACAGGGCACATTTGTGATCGGATCGCTTTGAAACCTGGTATACTTGTTTGATTCACCTCTAGATGGGAGCTATTGATTTTCTTCCATTTCTGTCAAAAAATGTTGCTGCTGGCAACGACCTTTGAACTTAGTTTAGTCAGGCATCAATATATTCCTTTGGCATGCCCTGCAGGGCACATTTATGTTTGGATTGGTTTGAAACTTGGTATGCTTGTTTGGGGTGACATCCACATGGGAGCTATCGATTTTCTTCGATTTCTGTCAAACATAGTTGCCATTGGCAATGACCTTCAATGAACTTAGTGCAGTTATGCATCAATATTTCCCTTTGGCACACCCTACATGGCACATTTATGATCAGATCGCTTTGAACCTCGGTTCTATTGATTTTCTTCCATTTCGGGCAAAACATTTACAGCTAGCAAAAACCTTTGAACTTAGTTTAGTTAGGCATCAATATTTCCCTTTGGCACACCCTACAGGACACATTTATGATCAGATCACTTTAAAACTTGGTATGCTTGTTTGGGGTGATCTCTAGATGGAAGCTATCAATTTTCTTTCTTTTCCATCAACAAATTTTGCCGCTGACAATGACCTTTGAACTTAGTTTAGATAAGCATCAATATTTCCCTTTAGCGCACCCTACAGGGCACATTTATCATCGGATTGCTTTGAAACTTGGTATGCTTGGTTAGGGTGACCTGGGAGCTATCAATTTTCTTCCATTTCCATTAAAAAATGTTGCTGTTGGCAACAACCTTTAAACTTAATTTACTCCGGCATCAATATATTCCTCTGGCATGCCCTACACGGCAGATTTATGATCACTGATCAGATAGCTTTGAAATTTGGCATGCATGTTTGAGATGGCTTCTAGATGGGAGCTATTGATTTTCTTTCATTTCCATAAAAAAGTTTTTTGTTAGCACGAGACTTTGAACTTCATGCATTTGTGCAACTTATCCCTTTTGCACTCTCTACAGGGCATGTTTATGAATTTCTATAAAAAAAAAACATTGCCACTAGCAATAACCTTCAAACTTAGTGCATTAACATCTTCCTTTGGCATGACCAAGATAGGAGCTATCTATTTTCTTTTCATTTCCATCAAAAACTGTTGCAGTTAGCAACAACCTTTGAATATATTGCATTTGTACATCAACATTCTTCTTTGACATGGCCTGTAGGGTACATTTATATCATAGGATTGTTTTTGAACCTGGTGTGCTCATTAGGCGAGACCTCTAGATAAAAGCTATCGATTAGCATTAATTTCTGTGAAAAAAATAATTGCCATTTAGAATGACCTCTGAACTTATTTATTTATTGGTCTTTAAGGTTCCCACTGGACCTCTTTTGCCACCAAGCGACTTCGCCAACTAGTGGTTTTGTCACTTATGATGTATTAGAAGAGAAGGGGAGGTACAATACAAAAAAAAACATAACAGTGGTAAACATCATTTAACGTAAATTTATTCTCTTTTCATATTTTTTAAAGCATTAACCCTTTGAAATCTAGGGGTATCTTCCATGTCATTTCAATGGCAGCAATCAGAAGAGTCCATATTCATTATTTGGGGTATACCAATTAATATTTTCAACGTGCAGCCTCGGGGCTGCACGTTGAAAATATTGATTGGTCTACTCCACACATTTTACAGGACAGCCACCTTATATAACGACGTTATGACGAAAACCGGCCGCTGATTTTAAAGGGCTAAGTATAAATATATATTGAATCTCATATTTTATGTGCAGTGGAATAACGAACAGATGTAAGATACATTTTATATATACAGTTATTGTGGTTAAAATAAATTAACTAATTAAATCAATTTAAACTTTAAATATCTGTTGGCAAAAGTCCTTTGGGGGCATAACTCTTAGCACATGCACACAAGAAAGATTATTATATTATCTTATATATTTCTGCTGCTATGGATGACACCCCGTTCCCATGTGATGCATTAAATTCCCAGGCTTCCCCAGCATCCATAGTTGAACTTTCTACGATGGTGCGGAATTCAACTGGCAGGCAATCTAGAAAATCAAGGAGTGCAAAAAATTTGCCCTCCTCAGATTGCTTGGGAGTGCAATTGCACATGAAATTTTCAATGCAAAAACCTGTAAGCTATTTTGGATATTGTTACTTCAAGGTAATAATATTGTGACTGAAAAATGGTACTGCAATCAGCTACATAGTGGAAAAATTGGCATACACATCTTCTCATTATTCAAAATGTTACATTCAATTCTTATGTGACTGTCTTCTACACTCAAAATGTATAGAAATGCAACACAGAATGGGTCATAAATTATTGCGAATCAATGCAATATTGACAAGTCGTCCCCTGTGTTCCAATGTGTTACAACTTGGAACTCAGGGGACGAAATGATAATAGATTTTAAAGGCAGTCCCCAAAAATGTCTGGCATTCCAGAAAATCAAGGGGTGCAAAAAATTGCCCTCCTCAATTTTTTCTAGGTGTGCAGCATTCCTGCACTCCTAAAGAATGCCAGACCTGATTCAATTTCAAATTGCCCAACTGTTGAATGTTAATTATAATGCATTATCTGGGGATGGAATTCTTGTGCTTCTAATTGGGCCAGGTCCAGTGCAGAGCTTTGTCGAGATGAGCTTGGAGGTAATTCTAGGATTTTTTTCTGTGCATGCTACACTTGCCCAATCAATGTCTGCTCCATTCTTAACTGGTGGAGTGCTAGAAGCCACTATCATGGCTCTACTGAAAAGTGCTGAAAGCCACTTTAGTGGTTTTACACTGTGCACATTAGCTTGTCGTTTGTGCAGCAGTAGATAAAGAAATATTCATATAAAACTGTTTTGTTACAATTTATTGGAGAGTGCCAACAGGCAGCCAACAGGCACTCTCCAATAAATTGTAACAAAACAATTATTGATGAACAAAATCTTGCTAAACTACGGCTCCTCTTGCTGGGAGTATTGTATCTTTGAAAAAACTACTCATGTTACAAATCACCTTTGAAAAATAATTTAGCACTCTACCAGTTAACAGAGTATCTATATGGGTTTGGTTATTTGCAGGAAGTTCCTGAATTGCATTAAGTTCCTGAATTACAGTAACTTTGCAGATTGTGGAAGTTCCTCGGTGTGTGCAAAAGGGTTTATTCCCACTCAGCCAACCTTCCTAAAATACCAGTTAATAGGTGTGAATTACAGAAAGGTGTTAGGTTGGCTGAACGCAACTTTTGCAGTAGAGGATTAGGCTATAGTCTGTATCGTCTTACCTACATAATCAAACAACATCATATCAAAATACATCTCAACTTTATAATAAAATCTATAAGTACCTTCACATTATTTCAATTTTAGTAATTTACTTGCTTCGTCACCAAATTCAAAAACGTCCAGATTGCCACTATTGAGTCTGTTCTTCAGTGTTTTCAAATGATTGTCTATCGTTCTGTAACGCTTTCGTCTTTTTGATGCGAGACCTCCGGATTCAAGTTGAATCATTTTTGCTTCGTTGGTTGCCTGCAATTTCTTTAGCAACACAAGGAAAGAGTATATGTTTGGGTGAGCAGCTCTGCACATTTTTTTTATTTTGCTGTGCCAACCTTCCGCATTGTTGGTTGTTCTTGCGCCGTCATTGTTGTGATGGTTCCATTTGCTGATGGGAACACCCTCTACCCATTGTTCGGTAACATAGTCAGTAAATGCGGTGACACCCACGGAAATGTCCTCGGCTGATTCTAAAGCATTTAGCCAGAAATCTTCAACATGTTGGACGGAAATGAGTGGAAGAACAGCAGCCCTCCGGACAAGAAGTTTGACGTCATCATCTTGATTGTAATGTCTCACTAAACCAACGGATTGAGTCTTCCTCCAGATACACTGTGTAACGTGGAAAAAACAACCTTTAACCACCACGGAAGTAAACACGCACTCCAAAACGTTCATCACCGCCGTCTCGAAGTCTATCATGAATGTATCTGGTGCAAACGTTAAGTTTCGTTGAAGAATCTCATCCTTCAGAATGTTGAAAAATATTGAGTAAGTTGATTGAGTTTTATTTGGCAGAAGCGCGAACACCAAGGGGAAAACTTTACGGTCAACCATTCCATGAATACAATACAGCTGATAAAACAACTCGGGACACGAATAGAATGTTCCATCTGCAAAAATAATGTCAGAATTGAACAATCGTCGCAAATTGTCGTCAGTGCTAAAAACTAAGATTCGTCGGTTCTGTTCATCTACTATGTCACGCAATAGAAACCATTCTCCAGCAAAAGTTTTTGTCCATTCATCACCAAATTCAATTTGGTTTTGCTCTCGTGGCAACTTTGGAAGAACTTTTAATCGATTCCTGTATAAAGACGACTTACAGCTCTCAAATGTGGGAATTTTTTGGATAACTTCATGAACTTCATGTGAATCTGTATTTCGCAAGCTTCCGAGTTCTTCATCATAAATGCTCGGGATTGGTCCGACTTCTTCGCGACATCGCTTCTTAACTTTCGACAAGAATGCAATTGAAGCAATACTCTCAATATCAGAAGTATGATTATGTCCATTACCGAACTTAACAAGAATACTTTCTTTTGTCACCACTGTACCATCATCAAGAAAATCAATGTCAACTTGTGTGGAAGCCATGATTACTGACAATTCATGCTGAGAAGATCCATATATATATAATATGGGACTGTGTATTGAAAACATAAAATAATAGATGAGTCAAACACCGTGATTGTTGTTCACTTCAAAGGCACAATTAGTGAATCTAAGAAATATCAAACACCGTGTAAACAAGACAGCGGCAGAATATTTTATTTTTGCAAAACAAGACATCAAAAACAATGATAACATATAACAAATTAGAAAAAACAACATAACTGCAGAATATTTTAAAAAGATGATGATAATATATAGTAACAAACTAATTAATTGTTTTCTCAATTCAACCGACTGACAAAAAACAACAATATTTTAATTTGCAAAAATGATTTTTATTTTGCAAAAAAAAAAATGACAATTTATATGCTACAGACTATAACAAGGATTAAGCAAGTGTGAAAAAAAAGGTTGGCTAGATGCTACTCCTGATCATTAAAAGGTTGGCCAGACGCTACTAATGAAATTAAAAAGGTTGGCTAGGTGGGACGACAGCAAAAGGTACTATTAATTCTTTGTCTTGTTAGCAGTTAATTGGATTACAGTGTTGTCACCTACTTAAGTCTCTTGTTAATCTTTTGTTTTTTTATTGATTGCATCCATTAATTTTTTGAATGAAAAGTTTCAGCGTGCCGGGACGATATGGGATTTCCCTGTCATTCTCTATTTATACATACATACTGGAAATGAAATACTTTCTCTAAAAAATACCATATACCTATATGTTGCCTGCAAAATGCATGTCTCACAAGTCTGACGCTGCAACCATCCACATCCAGTTCACTGCGACCAAGCCTGAAAATAATTTTCATTGCGCTTCCAGACAAAATATCAGACACCAAATGAATCATGTCTGTCATTTAAGAATGATATCTGACATAATACAAAATGCAGTTTGAGTATTTGAAGTAATGTGTTTTGAGTGTACATGTATCTTCATCTTAATGCTGCTCAGAATTCATCCAACCATACCTTGTTTGGCAGGGCTCAATGAGCCCTGCCAAACAAGGTGTGATTGGTTTCATTTTGAATTACCTTAAGATACAGTTTAGATACATATATAAATTATATTCCTTCACATGCTGTTAATACTGATGAGCTGTACAGTGACTTTCTTCACACTTCTCAACTTGTCAGGACGAGAAATCACAATAATCATTAATTTTAGGCTTGCTAGTTATGTACATGATTTCCAGCATGCATGATGTTCTGATAACTAAACTTCATTGATAATTTTGGCATCAGACATTTTGACTGATGATTTTAAACTTCAGTCAGATATTGGCCTTTTTGTACCTGACATTGTCCTTGTCTGACCACTTATTTTCTGGTATGCCTGATACGTTTGATAGAGTGGTCTTCCTTCACTGCCACAGTTTATGCATGTATTATTCGAAGACATAATGTCAATGGTAAAAGATGAATGAAAGGTTTTAATGTGCCGAAGGCAGATTCAACTGCATGCCTCATTTATAGAATCTCACTTGAAACTGTTAAAACACAATATACACATAAACAAAACAAATTCAATCAACCAGTAAGTAGTTCTTTAGAACAAGCTGCAGTGAGAGGAAAGTTATCACATTAAGTCAGCAGTGTTTAATACGCTATGAGTGGAAGTTACGTTAATTAATAAATTGGATGTTTAATATATATAAGATATGAAATGAGAGTTTATCTCATGTAATAAAAAAATACAAATTTTCATTTTTTGCTTCCAAAACATAGGTTATGACCCCTCATTGGAACGACCTCGTTCCAATGAGGGGTCATAACCTATGTTTTGGAAGCAAAAAGTGAAAATATAAACAAAATGAATGGCGTTTTTCTTGTAGGTAAAAGATTAAAACAATACAGTAGAATTCTCTTAATTGAATATCCATTTTGCCAGCGAAAATTATTCAATTAACAGGAGTATACAATTAAGAGGGATTTGGTCAGTTTCCTGTGTTCTGGAGGTAAACTGAGCATTTATTCTATTATATCTTCTTTGACAGAGCTCATAGAGCTCTGTCAAACAAGATATAATAGAATAAATGCCTGTATTGGATGTAGTGGGGCCAAAAAGGTTGATAAATAAGGGGAATTTGGTGTGTGTCACAGTAATTTTTTCAACATATTACAAAAAGTTATATACAATTAACAGGAGTTTACTCTACAACCCATATGCAATTAACAAATCAAATTTGTACTGAAGATATGGTAAATGGTTTTGTGTTTGAAAATTATATTCAATTAACAGAGATATACAATTAAGAGTTATCCAATTAAGTGGGCTCCACTGTATAACCCACTCTAAATGGGACAGATAACGTAAATTCTCCCTAGTAAAATTATGCAAATATGACACAGTTGTATTTTGTTTAGCCAATCAAACTGTCCAGTTTTGAAATTGACCAATGGAAGCTCCCAACTCTAATTATGCAAATCATGAAAATGCGGCCCAGTTGTATTTTGATCAGGCAATCAAATTTTCCAGTTTTGAAACTGACCAATGAAATTGACGGAGGGCTTTATTTATCACTGATTAATATGAAAACAAAATATCAAATGTTTTAAAGTGAACAAAATGGACAAGTCATATGATAAAATAATTTATTTAATAATTTGTTTAGGCCTAGAAAAATTAAAAATCTGTTTCTCAGGCCCTCCTGCACAGGCATTTTGGATGCCACATGCTCTCTTTTTATAACCAATCCAAACTTAAAATGAAAGTGTTAGTTACACTGTAGCTTAACTTGTGTGTTGTGTTTGATGAAAAGGAAAATGTTTGATGTTTATGAAAGGATTATGAAATAAGAAAGAATTGTAATAATAGGGAATATGTTCATTTCTGTTCCCTGTATGCTATGTTTTTGATAAAAGTAATATAATATGAGGTGTACACTGTACTAAAGATCTGAGGGGTGGGTTAATGTGACCTCACAGTTAATGTATGTGGCCCACACAGTTAACGTATATCAACGAAAGTTACCAAGTTACAGTGAAATTATTCCAAAATGAGTCATCCTATCAAGTTACATTGAAATCCCCCTCATAAATATGGCCTGTAGACTGTGCTAAAGGTTTTTGGGCTTTGGGCCCCTGTAGCCGTCAGTTTCCCAATTGTGTCTAAAGGGGACGTTCTCGTCTAGACATTATATGAAGTCAACCTACCAAGTTACAATGAAATCCCTTCATAGATATGACCTGTAGACTGTGCTAAAGGTTTTTGGGCTTTGGGCTCGGGCAGCCATCATGGTTGAATGAACGCAACCAAAAGGGGACATTCTCATCTGGTCATCATCTGGAGTGATCCTACGAAGTTACAATGAAATCCCTTCATAAATATGACCTGTAGACTGTGCTCAAGGTTTTCGGGCTTCTGGCCCCTGAAGCCATCACAGTTGACCAATCACTAAAAGGCCATGTGAGCTTTTCTCATCACTTGGCGTCCGCTGTCCGTTGTCTGTCGTCCGTCGTCTGTAAACTTTTCACATTTTCATCTTCTTCTCTGTAACCGCTGAGCCGGTGTGAACCAAACTTGGCAGGAGTGGTCTATGGGAGGTCCTCTACAAACGATCCTCATTTTGTTCCCGTCAGATAAAAAACACGGTTTCCAGAGGAATTCTTTGATTCTGGTTGGTGGATTTTCAAAAATCTTCTTCTCTGAAACTGCCAGGCCAAATGTTTTGAAACTTCATATAAATGATGACTGGGACCCCCTCCACCAACAATCCTCATTTAATGTTGATCAGGTTGTAAACATGGCCACAATTGCAGCTTATAGTTACAATAGAAACCCTATAGGAAATCACATTTTCCTCTTCTTCTCTGGAAAAGCTGAGGCGATGTGAAAACAAACCTGGAAGGGATAGTCTATGGGGGGTCCTCTACAAACGATGTTCATTTTGTTCCTGTGGGTTGAAAAACATGGCCGCCAGAGGCATTCTTTTATTCTGATTGGTGGATTTTCAAAAATCTTCTCCTTTGAAAGTGCCAGGTCAAATGTTTTGATACTTCACATAAATGATGACTGGGCCCCCTCTACCAACGATCCTCATTTAATGTTGATCGGGTTGCAAACATGGCCACAAATGCAGCTTATAGTTACTATAGAAACCCTATGGGAAATCACATTTTCATTATCTTCTCCTTAACTACTGAGCCGACGTGAACCAAACCTGGCATAGATGGTCTACGGGAGGTTCTCTACAAACGATCCTCATTTTGTTCCCGTGGGTTGAAAAACATGGCTGCCAGAGGCATTCTTTGATTCTGATAGGTGGATTTTCAAAAATCTTCTCCTCTGAAACTGCCAGGCCAAATGTTTTGATACTTCACATAAATGATGACTGGGACCCTCTCTACCAACAATCCTCATTTAATGTTGATCGGGTTGTAAACATTGCCATAATTGCAGCTTATAGTTACTATAGAAACCCTGTGGGAAATCACATTTTCATCTTCTCTGAAACTACTGAGCCGATGTGAGCCAAACTTCGCAGGAATGGTCTATGAGAGGATGGAAATATGTGGCCACCAGAGGCTATATTCTAATGCTTAACCCAATGACTCTCCTGTCTGCACGAAGATCAGTACTGTCAGCAAAATACTTGTTTTTTGAGAATCTGGTAAGGGCTGGTTCCAGTTTTTTCTCCACTGAGAACTGGGAAAAAAAACCTGAAAATATTGTGTATACAGTACAAGTCAAAATAAGCTGTAGCATAACTGCAATAAACTAAAAAAACTGCAGCTTCTGCCCTGACAAGATCAGAATCTGACATTTTCTGGAAAAGCTATCAGTGAGAGCTTTCCAGAAAATGATGTCAGCTTCTGGTCTTATCAGTGTAGGAAGAGAAAAGATACATAGTTTATAGGATTATCCAACACAACTTATTTTGACTTGTACTGTAAAACAAGTGCAACTGTAGGTTGATATTTTCAGCTTTAATCTAATTATGTTTGATAAGAGTTGACAGATTATTTAGAAAATCTGGGGAAGTTTGTTTATTAACTTGCAATCATGTCAGCTCAGATAACAGTAATTATTGTACAGTACGTGGAGAGTGTATTATCACTAAATCACCCGCAGAGTGGAGATTCCACCCAAGCAATAATTGCAAATTTGCTGCAAAGCATAACCAGCACACGCAAAGTTTCAGCCAATGGACCTCCGGGTTAAACCCGGAGGTCCATTGGCTGAAACATTGCTTGTGTTTGTTGTCGATATGTACACAATTTGAAAGTTATAGCTTGGGTGATAACTCCACTCTGCGGGTGATTTAGTTACAATCCACTCTCCAAGTACTGTATATATTTTAAGATTCCTGTAACCCTTTACCTATCCAAAAGCTGTTTTGAAAGAGAATACTGTCTGAAAAAATTGTAATTTTTAAAATATCTTAATCCCTTTTTTACTGATTTCTTTTGTTGAAACAGAATTCATAAATGTGTGCATTTTCAAGAAAATCATTTTTGAAACAAGGCCAAATGGTTCGAAAAAACTTAATGTGACTGATGACTGTAACCCCCTCTACCAATGATCCTTATTTTAATCTTCATCAGGTTACAATTATGGCTGCAATTGTGGCTTATAGTTAATATAGAAACCCAATAGGAAATCACATTTTCATCATCTTCACTGAAAGTACTGAGCCAGTGTGAACCAGATTTGGCAGGCACTGTCTATGAGAGGTTCTCTACAACTGTTACTCATTTTATTCCTGTTGGGTGAAAAAACGTGGCTGCCAGAAGCATTCTTTGATTCTGATTGGTCAATTTTGAAAACTCTTCTCCTCTGAAACCACAGGGCCAAATGTTTTGAAACTTTGCATGGTTGATAACTGGGACACTCTCCACCAACCTTCCTCATTTTAATGTTGATCGTTTTGCAAATATGGCCACAATTGCGGTTTATAGTTACTATAGAAAAAACCTATAGGAAATCACATTTTCATCTTCTCTCTGGAACTATTGAGCTGACGTGAACCAAAACTTGGCAAGAATGGTCTATAGAAGGCCCTCTACAAACGATCCTATTTTTGTTCCCATTGGCTGGAAAATATGGCCACCAGAGACATTTTATGATTCTGTTTGATGGATTCAAATGTTTTGAAGCATCACGTGATTGAAGACGAAAACACCTTCTACCAATGATCTTCATGTAATTTTGATGTAATGTTGCAAACATAGCCACAATTGCAGCTCAAAGTAACCATGGAAAGCCTATGGGAAATCACATTTTTAGCTTAACTTGACATAGTCAAGATAAGCTATTGCCATCACCATGATCACGCGTGTGGAAGTTAGTCTGTGAGTCTGTGAGCCTGTTCACATTTTCCTTTTGAACAGGCTACACCCTGCAGTTCTTGTCTGATTGTCACGAAATTTCATATGCGGGTTCGGGGTCATGTCTAGATGAGAACGTGCCCTTTTGGTCGCGATCAGGCAACCAGTATGGCTGCCCGAGCCCAAAACGCGAAAACCATTAGCACAGTCTACAGGTCGTATTTATGAAGGGATTTCATTGTAACTTGGTAGGATGCCTTTGTATGATGCCTAGATGAGAACGTCCTCTTTTGGGCTTGATCTATCAACCGTGATGGCTGCCCAAGCCCAAAACCCAAAAACTTTTATCACAGTCTGCAGGTCATGTTTAATATGGAGGGATTTCATTGTAACTTAGTAGGATGACTCCTTATGATCTCTAGATGAGAATTTCCCCATTTGGGCGTGATCTGCCAACCGTGACGATTGCCCGAGCCCAAAACCTGAAAACCTTTAGCACAGTCTACAGGTCATATTTATTTAGGACTTTCATTGTAACTTGGTGGGTTGACTACATACAATGTCTAGATGAGAAAGTCACCTTTTGGTCCTGATTGGGCAACTGTGATGGCTACAGGGGCCCGAAGCCCAAAAGTCTTTAGCAGTCTACAGGTCATATTTATGAAGGGATTTCATTGTAACTTGGTAGGATGACTCCAAATAATGTCTAAATGAGAACATCCCATTTCGATCGCGATCATTCAGTCTTGATGGGTGCCCGAGCCCAAAAACCTTTAGCATAAGCAAAAGGTCATATTTTTGGAAGGATTTCATTGTAACCTGTTAGGTTGACTCCATATAATGCCTAGATGATGACATCCCTTTTGGTTGTGATTGGTCAGCTGTGATGGCCATAGGTGCCAGAAGCCCGAAAACCTTGAGCACAGTCTACAGGTCATATTTTTGAAGGGATTTCATTGTAACTTTGTAGGATCACTCCAGATGATGACAAGATGAGAATGTCCCGTTTTGGTTGCGATCATTCAACCATGATGGCTGCCCAAGCCCAAAGCCCAAAAACTTTTAGCACAGTCTACAGGTCATATTTATGAAGGGATTTCATTGTAACTTGGCAGGTTGACTTCATATAATGTCTAGATGAGAACGTCCCCTTTGGATGCAATTGGGAAACTGACGGCTCCAGGGGCCCGAAGCCCGAAAACCTTTAGCACAGTCTACAGGCCATATTTATGAAGGGATTTCAATGTAACTTGATAGGATGACTCATTTTGGAATAATTTCACTGTAATTTGGAAACTTTAGTTGATATACGTTAACTGTGAGGGCCACATACATTAACTGTGAGGTCATATTAACCCACCCCTCAGCTCTTTAGTACAGTGTACACCTCATATTATTTTTAATCAAAAACATAGCATACAGGGAACAGAAAAGAACATATTCCCAATTATCACAATTCTTGTCTTATTTCATAATCCTTTCATAAACATTGAACATTACCCTTTTCATCAAACACAACACACAAGTTAAGCTACAGTGTCATTGACACTTTCATTATATGTATTTCCAGGTAAGCGATTACAGAGGCTGGGTTTCAAACAAATATTCTGTTAACATTCTATGTGTAATATATTCCATGTGTATCGAAACGTGATACTTAAAAAAAATATTTTACTACATTACAGGCTCTGTAGAGCCTCTAGTTCATTGGTAGTATGTTTATCCTAGCACTTCTAGGTGTGAAGGGATAGGGAATGGTATAAGGACAGCTGACCCTCTTGGACACTTATCTTCTATCTAACATGCCCCCCACCATGCAGAGGAGGGTGGGAGTTCAAGTCCTATGAAATGGGCAGCATGGGTGTAAACGACTGTCTTCATTTAAATCTCTCTTGTGGTCATAATTAACCACTGTTGCTAAAAAGTGACTATAAACACCAAAGAATTAATTAATATTGATGTTTAAGGTCACTTTCTGCAACAGTGGTTAATTGTGTCCACAAGGGTAAAAGGTATGAAGACAAAGTTTAGCCCATCGTTTATTGCCATGCTGCCCATTGTAGAGTACTTTCATTCCAGGAATAAGGACTACTTCACTTCCTGGGGTTCTATACCCACTCCCCCCAGTAATTTTTATTGGCTCATACTGATTTATAACCAAGGAAATGTTCCGGTACTCGCCGCACCCGCCTCCACAAACACACATCCTGTTATTATCTTTTCACCAGCAAGAGAAAATCAAATACAGTACGTGGAGAGTGGATTGTAACAAAATCACCCGCAGAGTGGAGTTATCATCCAAGCTATAACTTTCAAATTTTTGTACATATCGACAAAAAACACAAGCAATGTTTCAGCCAATGGACCTCCGGGTTTAACCCGGAGGTCCATTGGCTGAAACTTTGCTGGTGCTGGTTATGCTTTGCAACAAATTTGCAATTATTGCTCGGGTGGAATCTCCACTCTGCGGGTGATTTAGTGATAATACACTCTCCACGTACTGTAGTTCTGTTACCATTTATTGGACAGTGTCACAGACATTTTCTGATAAATTTTAACACAATAGATAATTATGTACAGGGGCTTTCTACGTCTCTTTTGAAAAAAAATTTACATAAATAAAAATATAGAAATATAAATAAATAAAATATAAATACAGATAAAAAAATAGATAAAAATAAAATACAATGATTAAATACAATTATGTAGATAAATATAATTTAGCAGAAAATAAAGAATCAAAACAAAATTTATTTAGATAAATATACTACTCAAAGTTTGCTAAGCACCAGGTGTATCCAACTACCTGTTTTACGTTTTACTTGAAATATTGTAATGAAAAGTGTATATATTTTTTAAATAATTATATCTTTAATGATTTAAGTACAGAAATTAAGATTTTATTTGTGTTTGACATTATTTTTTAGCTTTTGAATACGATAACCATGGAAAATGGATATTATTGGTAAGCGAAGAAATTTTTCAACATGCCAAAAAGTTGACGGAGCGAACTGGTATGGCTTCAATATCGAGTATGAGACCCATTACTGTTAATTACAGCTTGACAGTGCCTTCTTATGCTCCCACTCAGGTTCCTGGTGGTCCTTTGTGGGATGTTGTTCCATTCTTGGACCAGCATGGCATCAAGCTTCTGGACACTTCTTGGCTGGTCTGGACGGGCTGAAATTGCAAGCTGCAACTCATTCCAGACACGTTTGATTGGATTGAGGTCAGGAGATGTTGCTGGCCAGTCCATACGCTCAATCCCCTCCATCTGTCGGTACTCCCCGACAGCATGAGCAACATGAGGACAGGCATTATCATCCATCAGAATGAATCTATCACTCACTGCACCTGCATACATGTACAATCTGACGTGGAAATGCAGGATCTCATCAATGTACCGTTGTGAAGTCAATGTACCACGTTCAAGGACACAGGGCTCTGTACAGTATGTGGAGAGTGTATTATCACTAAATTACCCGCAGAGTGGAGATTCCACCCAAGTAATAATTGCAAATTTGTTGCAAAGCCTAACCAGCACAAGCAAAGTTTCAGCCAATGGACCTCCGGGTTAAACCCGGAGGTCCATTGGCTGAAACATTGCTTGTGTTTTTTGTCGATATGTACAAAATTTGAAAATCATAGCTTGGGTGATAACTCCACTCCGCAGGTGATTTAGTTACAATTCACTCTCCACATACTGTACGTCAATCCCAGCTGATGCCGCCCCAGACCATGATTGACCATCCACCATAGCGGTCATGCTCAGCAATGTTGGTTGCATGGAATCACTCTCCTTGTTCTCACACCAGAACTATCATGACTATGCAATTACAACGTTGTACACGTTTTTGATCACATATATTTTTTTTTTAAAGATGCAGTGTTCTTGTTGTAACATTCAAATGAGCAGTTGGTGACACTGACAAACATGTCATGATTGTAATCTTGTTGTTAGAGTAATAACTGAGGAAAAGGTCTGATGGGCAATCTGATATGGATGTTTTTTTGTAAAAATCACATCTTTTACTTCAAATGGGAGATAAATAAAATAAAATCTAACCAAATTTTATAGAGATTATCCTACAACTTATTTCAGGAGGTACTGTACCACACAATATGACCCTTACATACTTCTGCAGTATGGTACCGGTACCTCTTGAAATAAATTGTGGAAAAACCACTGTAAAATTATGTTATCTCTTATTTTTTCTGACAATTCCAACCCTTGGCATTATTACTCAGACCTTTGATTTTGGAAAACGTGCGTGCACCACATTGTAAGCTTGTAAATTGCCCTATATGCGCTGTTTTTCAGTCACAGTATACGGTGAAATTCACCACAAAAATACGACATGACACTCGGTGAGACACGTTTTTACATCAAGAGAACATTATGAAAATAAAACACATGTCGCAACATTTGTTTTACATTGGAATAAATGCTCATATCCAGGTTAATGTATTTTTGTGTTCATATTAAAAAGTTAAGAGAAACGAATTCCACTTCAAGTCTTCTCCGACTCCTTTCTCCGTCCCGACACTCAATATAGGCCGAAACGTCCCGGGCCGAAACGTCTCAAGGCCGATACGTCTCAGTGTCGAAACGTCCCAGTACCTCTTGGAACTGGAGATTGTAAGTCACTGAAACTGAAAGTAGATTACAACGTTACAGTTTCTGCTGTGTTTGTTTAGTTGGCAGTCACTAATTTTTAAATGGAGCGTCGCATCGTTAAAATGTTTAATTAGTGTAAACATGGGTAAACACACCTTTCAAGAATAGCCCATCTCTTCTAAAGAACATTTACCCAACTTTTGTAAACAACAGAGGAAGAATGAAAACATTCGATTTCAACAGGGTATATACGCACCGTTGCGAATCGGGACACGTAATGGAGCATGATGTTGGCGGAGGTACACGACAAGCACAATAGATAAAATCCCGACGCCGACAAGATTCTTCATGAAGTTTACCTTTCAAGAGAAACGAGATACCATATTTTATTTGTGCGTTAATATGAACTTTGGTAAAACCAAGAAGCGCGCGCAACTCACAGTGTTTTTCAAATTATAATGACATAAACTTAACAAAATTTAAAACGGTGTTTAAGGGGTCGTCCAACAAAACATTTTGCGTTGTGAACTAATGCATGTACATGCTGTCTTGTAGATTTATTTCCCCCTAAAAACATATCAGACCTACAATATAATATGAAATTTAGGCAAACCTAAAAGCGAGCGAAAGTGATGCATTAGGCCTAATGTGCTGCAGGCCTACATTTACTGGTAAAGAATAGGGGACCAACCAAATTTCGAGATAACTACTTTTATCTGCGTTTTGATTGGAAGATATATTTGATTGAAAGATAATTTTATCATTGCTTTGATTGGAAGATGTATTTATGGCGTCGTTGTTTTCCGCAATTTATTTTTGAGTTACGGAAATTGCTGCGTTCATTTTTATTTTTTCACAAATAGCGTGTATCATTTATTGTTACTATTACCAACGTTTAGTAGCCACTACAAGAAAATACAGCAGTGCTGTGCAAAAAAGGACGTTGATAATATTCCAATGCAGTTTTACTGAAAAGGCCATCTTTAAAATAATAAGACTGATTATCACAAATGTAGTTTCATGATTCGGACCAGATTTTTATGTAGGACGTTTCGCACCCAGATCTATGGACGATTCTGACCATATTTCTGGCCGATTCGGACCAGACTATTGGATGATTCGGTCCATATTTGTGGACGATTTGGACCAGGTTTCTGGGCGATTTGCCCAACAGACACACAAACTACACAAGCCAGCACAGACATAAAATTTCAAAAGACAGCACAGACTTGTCATTTGAAGTAAATAGGCCTAGAGCTTTATGTGCCAATTTCAATAAGCCGTTTTCATTAATTTCACTGAAGAAAAAAATACCGACGTACCGGTATTGTTTGTAGTTATCACAACAGTTAATTCTGAGAGTAATTATGAAACTGCTAATCCTGTGCTTCTAGATTTTTCAATACATATTGGCTCCGCATACCGAATTTGGTCAAAATCGGCCCAGTAGTTAGCCCGTTGCTAAGGGGGAACTCTGGTTGCTAATGACGCCACGTGGCGTCAACATTGACCTATCTGTTATCATTTGCAATGCATTTTGGGTCCATATTCCGAATTTGGTCAAAATCGGCCCATTAGTTAGCCCGTTGCTAGGGGGCACTCTGGTTGCTAGGGAAATCAAAAGACGTAAACTTCGATCTGTCTGTTTTCATTTGCAATGCATTTTGGGTCCGTATACCGAATTTGGTCAAAATCGGCCCAGTAGTTAGCCCGTTGCTAAGTGGGCGCTCTGGTTGCTAGGGAAGTCACGTGACGTCATCACTGATCTATCTGTTTTTATTTTCAAAGCATTCTGGGACCGTATACCGAATTTGGTCCAAATCGGCCCAGTAGTTAGCCCGTTGCTAAGGGCGCGCTGTGGTTGCGAGGGAAGTCCCGAGACGTCAACATTGATATGTATTTTTATTTGCAATGCATTTTGGGTCCGTATGCCGAATTTGGTCAAAATCGGACCAGTAGTTAGCTCGTTGCTAAGGGGGCGCTATGGTTGCTAGGGAAGTCACGCGACGACACCATTGACCTGTCTGTTTCGTTTGCAATGCATTTTGGGTCCATATACCGAATTTGGTCAAAATCGGCCCAGTAGTTAGCCCGTTGCTAAGGGGGCGCTCTGGTTGCTAGGGAAGTCACGTGACGTCATCATTAATTATCTGTTTTCATTTGCTATGTATTCTGGATCCGTATACCGAATTTGGTCCAAATCGGCCCAGTAGTTAACCGGTTGCTAAGGACGCGCTCTGGTTGCTAGGGAAGTCACGAGACGTCAACATTGATATGTCTGTTTTTATTTGCAATGCATTTTGGGTCCGTATACCGAATTTGGTCAAAATCGGACCAGTAGTTAGCCCGTTGCTAAGGAGGCACTCTGGTTGCTAGGGAGGTCACGCGACGACACCATTGACCTGTCTGTTTTCGTTTGTAATGCATTCTGGGTCCGTATACCGAATTTGGTCCAAATCGGCCCAGTAGTTAGCCCGTTGCTAAGGGCGCCCTCTGGTTGCTAGGGAAGTCACGAGACGTCAACATTGATATGTCTGTTTTTATTTGCAATGCATTTTGGGTTCGTATATCGAATTTGGTCAAAATCGGACCAGTAGTTAGTCCGCTGCTAAGGGGGCGCTCTGGTTGCTAGGGAAGTCACGCGACGTCATCATTGATCTATCTGTTTTCATTTGCAATGCATTCTGGATCCGTATACCAAATTTGGTCCAAATCGGCCCAGCAGTTAGCCGGTTGCTAAGGACGCGCTCTGGTTGCTAGGGAAGACACCAGACGTCAACATTGATATGTCTGTTTTTATTTGCAATGCATTTTGGGTTCGTATACCGAATTTGGTCAAAATCGGACCAGTAGTTAGCCGGTTGCTAAGGGGCGATGTGGTTGCTAGGGAAGTCATGCGACGACACCATTGACCTGTCTGTTTTCGGTTCACTTTGTTCCAATAACACGCAGTGTTGGTTTGAAGTGAACAGCGTTTTGCAAATGCAAAACAGATAAATCACGTGACAGAATACTCCGCAGAATCATACAACAGCGGGATCCCAACAGCCAGCCAGCAGACGATGAAATCCAATGTGCATATATGGGAACATTTAGCTTTTCGACAATTTCTGTCATTTAGTCAGCAAAGCAAACGACAGTTGAGTTTGTTTGGAACAACTTTAATTTTGAAAAGCATGTTCAATAAATTCTTCACAGTCTGCATGGAATGATCTAAGGAGAAATCTCGCATTACACCGTTCGCTTTTTAGGGGCCGTCATTCGATTTGTTCGCTTCTGAAAACGAGAGCTGGGGTTCCCCATGTTTTTACTTCCGGTTTCCGGTTTAGATTGGATGGCATAGCATTCCTTGGTTTTTCCAATTTCACGTCCACGTTGTCTATTAGGCTTGCTTCAAAGCAGCCCTTCGGGCTGCTTTTGCGCGCGCTATTAAAGTTTCTCATTACTAACTCCAGTGCTTTTACAAAATAAAATGCACATGCCTGTGCCTTAACCCATTGCACTGATGTCAAAATACCAAAAGTTCAAGTTGCAATTTGTTCTCATAATGCAACAAGTAATTAACTCCTAATGACCAGAGTATTTTCAAAGCATTTTTATCAAATATAGTCATGTTTGCTTTGAAGCAGCCATGAATAGATTTTATGAAAAATTCATGCAAATTTAACTCTAGAAATCAATGGTCAAAAAGTTCAATCAATTTACTGGGGGAAATTTGATTAACACCCAATTAACACCCAATTAATATATACGTCCACTTAATTGCGAAGTTATTGTTTCTTGGGACAAATTCTCGAAGCAAGACTCTCAGAAGTAATGTTTCCCGTTGTAACACGTCTTGCAACTTCTTTTTCATTTTTTGTTTGGACTTGTCCTTTTCATGCGATATATGTACCTGTGAAGAAGAAAAAAAAATGTTTTTTAAAATAAAATAAAGAATTTTCGGTGACTGTTGTATCCATATTCTATTCACGAATAGCCCCCCCCCCCCCCCCGAACCCTCTTTAACCCCCCCCCCCCCACACACACACACAACAGATAGAAAACGCACTGATAATGCCCTGCAGTAAACTGATTTTATGGCAGTGAATCACCCAGTCAAGACCAAACATTTACTCTAGGTTGTTAAAGTAACATAGATGCCTACTACGTATCCACAGACAGAAAATTGGAAAGTGCCGAAATTCGTATTTCTGACATACACTCTTTAAAATTTTGATTCTGACGTGGGTTTTATCAGATCCGCATGAATTAGATTGGATCCATATGGATCCAAGCGTTATCGGTTGACCACATGTCCTATAGACCAGGCTGGTTCTGGGTAAAACAATTAAGAGTTTTCGACCCTATGACGTAAATTATAATTTTGGGCGCTATTAAATACACTTTCGGGCTCATTTTTTGGCTTTGATTCTGCTCAAATCCAAAATTGGTTACATATCTGTGATTGTCACAGATATGTAATCAATTTTGGATTTGAGCAGAACAAACGCCCTAGAATAATGAGGCCAAAAGTGTATTTAATGGCATCTTCCATTATAATTATTGTTGCTCCACATGACAAGATCGAAAACTCGGCGTACTTATGTTACTCAGAACTTGTCTGGGCTACGAATACATATGGTTCTAATTTAATTTACGTGGATCTGATCAAGTCCACGACAGAACCAAAATTTTAACAGTGTACATTGACTGTAGGAGATAGAATTGGTTCTAACAAAATCAGCAACATAATGCTGCCAGCATCGCTGTACATTTTACATTTTATATATTGTGATATTGTGTATTCACGACACACGCGATAACAGAATACCCCCCCCCCCCCCACCCCAATATGGTCACGTTGACTGTGCGAGATAGAATTGGTTCTAACAAAATCAGCAACATAGGCTTAATGCTGCCTGCGCCGCTGTACATTTTTCTACTGAGATATTGTGTATTCATGACATACGCGATGATAGAATAAATTTTTTGACGTTTTTTATTAATTGGGTATTAATTGGGTGTAAATGGGTGTTAATTGGGTGTAACTGGGTGAAACAACGGACCGATCAATTAACAGTCACAATCTTATTTTCGGCAAGTAGCCTCTTCTCGGTTTGGCGGCGAATCCGAAATTGATAAATAATCCCCATCACCACATACTGGATCAGTCTAAAAGCTTTAAATTTGCTTTTTCTTATTGTATATACAACATAGGGCACCTATATGCTAACAATTAATATTTATTTTTGCCTTTATTTATTATTTTAATTTGTTCTCAGTTGTTCTCGGTAAGTAGTCCTACCCTCGGGACAAGTCGCCGTCCTGACAACTCGCCGTCGGACGGCGCGTTGTCCCGATTTTTACGGCGAGTTGTCCCGTTTTTTGTTTTTTTTTTGTTTTAAAAAAAATGTAATTTATTCTTAATTTATTCTATTGAAATACTGTTAATTTTATCATTTACTTACCTATAGAGTATTTTTACAAATAAATCAAACCTCCGTGAATTAAAAAAAAAACATAATTAAATCCATGTTTTATGAAAGTACCAAAGTTGAACTAAACTGTTCATTACAACATTTTCTGAAGAATGAGATTGTTGAAAATAAAATCGTCAGCTTTCACATTGTTTTTTTTTTAACGAAGAGTGTCGAAACAATTAACATTGGTATGGTTTTGAGTAACTTGATGTGTTCTCGATTGTGGAGGTGTAGTGTTCGTGGGAAAGGAGTGACCAGCTGATTGAAAAGTCAAAAGTCGCAGTTACGATGTCACATGTTATATAGCCTAAAGTGGTTTGTTTCTCACAGAAACACAGAAAGAATTTAAATTTCATTTTCAGATTGTTGGAGCACATTTTCAATCAGGCCAACTTTTAACAATAAATGGTTTCGTCCAGTAAGAGGGAAAGATGAAACAGTTTCCAATGGTGTATGTGCTGATGTCAGATAGATCCACAGGGGATTATATAAATGTTTTGAGCCAAATTTCTCAGAAACTGCACCATCCAACTGTAACAGATTTTGTTTTAGATTTAGAAACAGGTAAATAATTGTTTTGATAAATAAATAAATAAATAAATAAATAAATATTTTATGGGAACTTATGAACCTTTTTTTTATTTTTTATATGTTTTTAAAATATTTTTTACAGCTCTTTGGCAAGCTGTTAGAGAGGTGTTTCCTGCAGAGAAATAAAGGGCTGTTGTTTTCATTGGAGCCAGGCTGTCTACAGACATGTCACGAGAATGGGTCTTCAGACAGCCTACAGAGATGGAGGACCAGTGCACGACTTTGTCCGTCAAATAATTTGCTTGAAAATGTATTAATTAATTAATGCCATTGATTTTAACGAATCGTCTGTCACTCTGATTATTCTTGTTATGTTAGTAACTATTATTTTATATGTTATATAACGCTTGTCGGCCTCGGGGTTTGGAGCTTTTCGGCCTCGGTGGATTATTCGGGTTCTTTCAATGATATTTTTCCATGCTGATGGGCAAGAACAAAATAAAAACACATTATAAGCAGGGGGTGGGGGGGGGGGGGGGCACTAAAAATTTGCAAGACTTGACGTCCTATTTTTTATTCAGCTCCTTTTTACACCCACCCACCCCTACGTGCAAATTTTCTACTACCGTTCTCAGACACCTACCCCCACTCTCCCATTAAAATCCGAAATAAACTTATAAACTTAGGAGGCACAGCTGTCTTTAGGGGGGTTTCATAATGTTATTAAACTGGTACCACCAATTTAAACCTCTGTGGGCTGCTGTGGGCACCAATCTACAAATGACAAGCTGTTCATTATCAGGCTTGGCCAGAGCAGGTGTAGATATACGGGAACAAATTTTCATTTGAATTGTTCTGTCAGTATTCTCAGGTGTTCGCTACTTTCCTCTTCTATCCATACAAATTCTATTAATAAATAAATAACTTGGGTCGAATTTAGTGCATCAGAGATTTTCCCAAAATACTGTCTGCACATTTTCTACATTTCGAACAAGACACCCGCCCCCTACTAACGTGTGACATTTTCCCAGATTAAGTCCAATATTCTCATATATAAAGCCCCCTGATGTTGTATTTGTGTTAAGAGTGTGATGTACAACATCATCTTTAAGGTTTGAAACACAAATAATGGTATATATTAGCTGATATATTTTTAAAAAATTCAAAAAATTGCACAAGTTGGAAATGCACATTTTTGGCGCACTCAAGAGACCCACCCAGCCCCACGTCACGTCTTGCAAATTTTTGGTGTCCCCCTCCCCCCTGCTTTATTTCGTGGATTTTTACAGATAAATTAAAATTCGATAAAGGTAAGTTCGTTTTTTATTCAAAGACAGTCTTTTATGACCATCAGCATGAAGGAAATTAAGTTCCAAAATATGTAAAAAAATTATAAAAATTCACTAAAACCCGGGACGTTTCGGCCCAATAGGCAGGACGTTTCGGCCCGATTGGAGGCCGAAACGTCCAGGCCGAAACGTCCAGGGTCGAAATGTCCCAAGGCTGAAACGTCAGTAAACCCATAGGTCTGCATCGTTCTGCGAGGTTTCCAAGCTCTTTAAAGCCATTTGGTTTAGAGGTATCACATTAACTCTTTCACTTGTCCAACTTGTCCCGTCTTGATTTTGGACTCCCAAATATTCTCTGAGGAATGTGCTTTTTGTTTCGGTCTCTTCATTAGTTATGACTACCCATCCGGTCACAGGTGAGGTTAATATATTTCTCGAAACACAGAACAATTATCAGATTGTTTGCCCCTATCATTCATATATATTTCATTTTTATTTAGACTTTCAAAACCTTTTTAAAAACAACTATCTTTTTTATTTCTAGGTGACACGGGTCGTTTCGCCTCCATATATATTGGGAGCGAAACGACTTGTGACGAAACGCGCCGAGACGAACGGGGGTTAGGGCGATACGACCCGATACCCTTGGTACACCCAGCTTCACGCCCGTGTTGTGTCCACCATTTCCCAAATGATTTTACCTATAAAATCCTTGAAACTATTCCCCCCAAACGATTTAGCTGGGTAAGTATTCGCTTGCCATTTTAGCCGACCAGTTCGGATTAATATATAGCTGATGATTTGGGTCAAATTGCAGAAATGGTTTGGCCAGAGGACAATTTAGTTTAAACAATATTTATTCAGAATTGAACATGATGTAATACATACAATAGATTGATAATATTACATTAACTGTACAGAATTTATAATAGTAAGGTATGCGTTAAAGCAAGACATATAGAAATAGCTGACAATATCAATGGAGAGGATTCGAACCGGGCGGAACGGTTTTTGCGCGCCGAAGGCTCGCAGGGACTCTATGGGAAAAGCTCCTTTCGACCCTTAGTGACTGTTTATGGTCTATTAGTTTCATGTTGAAGGAGGAAAAGGTTCAGGTACTGGGTAGATGTCCCTGGCTAAGGTGTCACGGGTGTTGGGTTGACTTCATTGACTGATGTTAATTGAACCCTCGGGTGAGGACCAGTGTGGTAGGTTGGGTCCTCTCACAAAGGTACTACCTCTCCCCGAGGGTGCTGTGGTGTTATATTTTCGGGCAAGTATAGTCTGCCACTTCGGAGATGGTATCGATGGCGGGCCATCATTGGCAAGTATAGTCTGCTTTAGGCTGTCTTAGTCGGTTTTCAGGTTCGTGGTAGAACGTCTTTGGAAAGATGACAACAACGACTCCTTTCGAGGACCACCAGTAAAAAGACCCGAACTTCCCTGGTTCGCGGGCAGGCCTGCATTGTAATCCTATTTGGCTGGGTCAAGAATGCCCAATACAGGCGCTTACAAAAAGGGGCAGAGGCGGGACGCAGGGCCAACGCTCGCCTCCCTTGAAGTGGTTGGCCACTTCTAGGGTTGGAGTGGAGGATGTTCAGGAACTATGGAGGTTATAGATTCCATAACGGTTATAGTTTCCATAGCGGTTATTGGAGCGCTGGTCAAAAAGCATCTCTGTGTACCTGCTAAAGGAAGAAGGTAGAATTAGTTTTAATTAGAATGTATAAGTTGCAAAAATATGAGTAAGATATTTAATTTTATATAATTTTGTATATAGTGTGATTTTAGCTGAGTTGGTGAAGACAACCCTTTCTGGTAGAAGGCCACAACTGAGCTGTTAATCTGCCTTTATAATCACCTTCTCGTTTACATTATTATTTTTGAATTTCTTATTTTTAGTGATTTTATCGGAGTCGGTGAAAGCAGCCCTTTCTGGTAGAAGGCCAAAGATGAGCTGTTTATCTGCCTGTTAGTTCAGCTTCTCGTTCCCTATTTTATTTTGAGGCTTTCGATTTTTAGTAGAGGCGGCGGAGGCAGCCCTTTCTCTGGTAGTAGAAGACCACAGCTGAGCTGTTAATTTGCCTATTGGTTCACGTTCTCATTCCCTATTTTATTTTGAGGCTTCTGATTCTTAGTGGTTTTTTAGCTAAGTCGGTGAGGGCAGCCCTTTCTGGTAGAAGGTCACAGCTGAGCTTTTAATCTGTCTTTATATTCACCTTCTCGTTCGCGGTTGGATCCTATTTGCATGCTAGTTAGGTTGTATTTTAGTTTTTCCTGTTGGGTCGGTGAGGTTATTTCTCTATGATTTGGCATGTTTGGGTTTTTGACGGCTTTTGCAAATTACTTCAAGCTCAGAAATAAGATGGCTGTCGGCTAAACGGTCATTATTTTTCGCAGCTAGGGAGGCAAGGCAGTCTTTTATAGTGTGGATTTCGACCCTGTCGTGGGGTGTTTTGATAGGTGTATCCCATGGGGCACGAAGGAGGACCATAAGCGCGTGGTTTTGGACCTTCTGGAGTTTCTCCATATTGTTTGATTGAGTTCAGTTAGGATGATGGCCCCCATATTCGAGTACTGGGCGCACAAAGGCTTTGTATAATTTAAGTAAGGTAGACTGACTGGCTCCCCGGGAAGTTCCTTTTAACAATTTCAGTAAGAGGATTCGGCAGAAAGCACCTAGCTTATATAAACCTTAACAGTTTACACTGGCTCAGTATCGATTGGATTTATTCATTGATTTGATTCACACATCTGACTTCAGAGCGTGAACACCTGGACAGCCATGGAATTACCAAACAGACTAGTCAAAGCCATTTCAGCCCTGGGCGTCTCATGCCCTATCTCCTGGACTATCCAGGCAATAGGTCTGAGCGTCCATCTGAAACTGAGAAAACCACAACACCAACCCCTTCGGGGAGAGGTAGTATCTTTGGAGAGAGGATCCCCTCTCACACTGGTCCTCACCGAAGGGGCACGGAGGCCCTGAAAAGACAGAGCAGAAAAAAAGAAGAATAGTCCATCGACCAAGCGCAGGGACGCCCGGCGCTCGGAGGCCTTCCGGAATAGGAAGAAAGAGTTGAGTGAGGGGTGGAGGTTCTGGAGGCAGCCGCCAATTCCCCACCTAGTCCCACTGGTACACCCAACCAACTGCCAGCTCCTGAGCCGGTACAGTTGGGTGACGAACGTCCAGTGGAGACTGGGGAGGAACTGGAAGTTGCATTTTCACCACCTCCCACCCCTCACTCCCCTCTTCCTTCACTACCGGAGAGCTAGGGCCAGGACGCCAAATCCACACCAAATCCAGCCACTCAAGACTCGGCAAAAGACCAGTACTTGGACGAAATCATCCAGCGAGCAATAGAGGCTAGCGCAAAAGCTACGAGAATCCAAGAAGCATTTGCAAGAGCACGGACACTAAATTCAGACAAAACAACACCAACTACCACCACAACAACATCACCGTCACAGCCTCCTCCCTCCAAGAAAAAAAAGGAAAAAACATAAACGCCACTAAACCTGCTCCTTCCCTCTCTTCCTTTGACACGTCAAGACTTTGTGCAGAAAATCCAAAAGTAAAAGAACTACTACTACACTGTAAGAGAAGGGTCGAAAGGGCTTGCCCCAAACCGCCACTGCGCACCTTCGGCGCTAAAACCATTCTTTTAGACGGCTCAATACTGATCTCACAGCCTCTCTATCATAAGCCCAGTGCGCTATCGAGCAATTTTACAATTTCACAATTTTACAAGTTTGTTCTTCATATCCATAAATCACATGATTGTAAGTCACCTGCCTATCCGGTGCATGTACCTCTTCTTCGAGCGCATTTTTATCTAGCCGCCATATTTTGGTGGTTTGGAACGCATGAGTCTAAATATTAATAGATAAATTGCAAATAAATGCGAAACTGATTTATATTTCAGCTGTTTATTTCATTCATAAACAGTTTTCAAAAAGTTTAATTTGTCTGAAAAATTGCAGTTTATATGGATCCGTCCCAAAGCATTGGTTCAACATTTGGAAGCAGTGATACAAGTCAGCTCTTGAAAGAACTGCTGAAAATTGGAAAATCAACTGGTAATGCAAATCTCCCACGAATACCCATAAATTGGGGGAACGCGTGTAGTGGTGAAACAGCGAACTTTGCACCAATGGCCACTATGTATTTTTTGCTTTGTCGTCCTCAGGACCCTTAGTCTTTGTAAAACTGTGCCCTGTGGGACCGAGGGGCCCTCCTGGCCCTCACACTGTCACACTTGCAGTCACAGTCTTTGAGAAACAAGTAAAAATTTCTTTTGACAAAAACGGAGAGAAACTGGCCGTATTTGTGTCGACTCAGTTCACGCTTAATATCAAAAACAAAAATCACATAACATCCTATTTGTTGTACTCAGCCCAGATATTTATTTACGTGACAGCACCATTATTTAATGCAGACACAGCATCAAATTCGAGATATATTGAAAAATATCTGACCTTACGAAGTTAAAACATCGATTTAAAAGTAATAAACACTAGTACTACACATGCGCAAAAAATTGATCCGGTTGGCCTGAAACCTGTCACTGTAATCTGTTAAAAGAAATCTATATTAGCAGGGTCAATCAAGATTGTACGTATGTTAATACTAATAGGTGAAATTTATGTGCTGAGCACTTTGGGTATGCCTAATATATTACAGACTTTGAGTCCAAGTTTGAATTAGCCTTAGGTATACAAAAGTTCCCCCCCCCCCCCCCCACACCCATGTCGAAAATACTGCTGGCTTTGGGCCTGGAAAGCTGCCTTCTGGTACCCGCGTTTCAATTTCAGGCTTTCACCCTGAGAGCTCACAGCATAGATAAATAACTGAGAATTATTCATCTACCCGAAGATGCTGCGACGTCCATGTAGATAAAAAATTTTCAACATGAAATAGCTAACAACGCAAATAATTCCACCGAATTTCATTCGAAGCAGTATTTCATTTACTTTTTCCAGACAAAACGAACGTCAGTCACAGAGTAAATGGACACACAAATTTAAAAAAAAAATTTTTTTTTTAAGATTTTCATTTTTTGCTTCCAAAACATAGCTTATGCCCCTCATTGGAACGGGTGCATCGCACACGTTCTAATGAGGGGGTCATAAGCTATGTTTTGGAAGCAAAAAAATGAAAATTTTTAGTTACACAAGAATTCTTTTTATGAGTGTCATCTGCCACTAGCATTTGGTAAAGGGTTGAAGACTGTCACAATGTAATATTAAATAGTCTTCCTCATGTCAGTCCGGACTGTAAATATTAAAACTTAGGAACAGATTTAAATAAAAACAACACAAATCAGTATGTATTATCAATTTTTATGTGTACCCATACTATGTATGGTACACATAATGCCGGCATCCGGGGTGACCATCCATCGTTCATCCATCCTTTGTCCGTCCATCCGTCTGTCTGTCCATCCCGTCCGTCCGTCTGTCCGTCCGGCGTCCGTATCCATTTCTTTGGCATTCGATAACTTGAAAAATATTGCTTGAATTGTCAACTTACTTTATATTTGTGTTCAGGTTACTGATGTGCCGAGCTGTATAGTTTTTGGTGTAAATCTGATAATTTAATCCTGAAATATTAACCCTTTATCCTTCAAATTGAAAATTCCTCCAATCCCTTTGGCATTCGATAACTTGAAAAATATTACTTGGATTGTCTAATTACTTTATATTTGTGTTCAGGTTACTGATGTGCCGAGCTGTACAGTTTTTGGTGTAAATCGGATAATTTGATCCTGAGATATTAACCCTTTATCCTTCAAATTGAAAATTCCTCCAATCCCTTTGGCATTCGATAACTTGAAAAATATTGCTTGGATTCTCTAATTACTTTATATTTGTGTTCAGGTTACTGATGTGCCGAGCTGTATAGTTTTTGGTGTAAATCTGTTATTTTGATCCTGAGATATTAACCCTTTATCCTTCAAATTGAAAATTTCTCCAATCCCTTTGGCATTCGATAACTTGAAAAATATTGCTTGGATTATCAAGTTACTTTATATTTGTGTTCAGGTTACTGATGTGCCGAGCTGTATAGTTTTTGGTGTAAATCTGATAATTTAATCCTGAGATATTAACCCTTTATCCTTCAAATTGAAAATTCCTGCAATCCCTTTGGCATTCGATAACTTGAAAAATATTGCTTGGATTGTCAAGTTACTTCATATTTGTGTTCAGGTTACTGATGTACCGAGCTGTATAGTTTTTGATGTAAATCTGTTATTTTAATCCTGAGATATTAACCCTTTATCCTTCAAATTGAAAATTTCTCCAATCCCTTTGGCATTTGATAACTTGAAAACTATTGCTTGGATTGTCAAGTTATTTTATAATTGTGTTCAGGTTACTGTTGTGCTGAGCTGTATAGTTTTTGGTGTTAATCTGATAATTCGATCCGGAGATATTAACCCTTTATCCTTCAAATTGAAAATTCCTCCAATCCCTTTGGCATGAGATAACTCAAAAAATATCAATCCGAATGTCATGTTACTTTATATATTTATTCAGGTTACTGATGTGCTGTGCTGTATAGTTTTTTATGTAAATCTGATAATTTGATCCGGAAATATTAACCCTTTATCCATCAAATTAGACACTCCTCCAATCCATTTCTATATGTACCCATACCTTGTATGGTGTACATAATTTCGGCATCCGTGGTGGCCCTCCGTCATACAGCTTTCTACTAGTTGTGCATATGGGTACACATCTGATGATTTCATCGGCCTATTTTTTATTGTTTAAAAAGGAAAATTAAACACAAACTTAGCTTTAATATTGAGCATTTTGCACCGTTTTCAGGTGACTGGGCCAACTGGAAACATGTCTCCTGAATGTCCCAAACATTGGAGCATAAAAAAAATAATATTTTTCTGGAAAAAATGTGTGTCCCAAATTATAGAGTGTCCCAATATATAGAGTAAAGCTCATTGAGCTTTGTCAAACAAGATATAAGGGATTAAATGTTTAGAACATATTTTCTGAGAGGAGAAAAGCACTGGAAAATGAATATAAAATCAAAAACTTAAATTACTTAATGTCAAGGGTTATCACATTCAGAAGATGCATGTTGTTTAAAGAGTGCATCCTAATTTATAATTCAAGTAAGCAACTGGAAATGAATACATGCAATCCCCAAAGTAGCTGACATCTGCAGGCGCATGACGAGAGATCAAGTGTATCATGATACAGTACGTGGAGAGTGGATTGCAACTAAATCACCCGCAGAGTGGAGTTATCACCCAAGCTATAACTTTCAAATTTTGTACATATCGACAAAAAACACAAGCAATGTTTCAGCCAATGGACCTCCGGGTTTAACCCGGAGGTCCACTGGCTAAAACTTTGCTTGTGCTGGTTATGCTTTGCAACAAATTTGCAGTTATTGCTTGGGTGGAATCTCCACTCTGTGGGTGATTTAGTGATAATACACTCTCCATGTACCGTACATACTGTATCGTACGCACTGAAATGATACATACCGTATCATTAGGGAAACATATTGTTGCAGCCCCATTGGTCAGAGCTTTTTCCAAATTCTTAAATAGGATTATAGAATTTGCTTATGACACTTACAGTTAAAACTAGAAGTCCTGTCACGAACTGTGCGCTTACCTAGGCTTAATTGCGCGTATGAATGGCATGGAATTGCCATATCGAATGGCATCCAAAGCATGACAGGTTCTCTTGGTTACTTGTAGGAAACACAGGCAGTGTTTCTGCAAATGGACCTCCGAGTTACCTGGAGGTCCATTGCCTGAAACATTGCTTGTGCACAGGCCATATTTACGGAATTTGATAGCCTTACTATGGTCATATCGCGTAGATTAATGCGCATGTTTATGTGCTATTTGTGCGCATTTCAGGACAGGATTTTTAGTTTTATCTGTAAGTGATCAGATAAAATAACTTTTTCTTCTGCGTAAAGAACTTGCAGATAAACTGCCTACATTTTAAACTCAGAATTCACTTAACATTTTCAACATTTCTCACCATAAATCCTCCATTAAATGTTGCTTTTTCATTTTGGTGTCCAAGAAATGATGATATAAAGGCACTTTACATAAGCTCTAGCTTTCTGTCGAAACCCTCTCCCACAAAATCTGCTTTCCTTGTTCTGTGTATACTACTGTATTTAGTGTTGTTCATACTTGTTTTTTAACTTTATAGTTATTGTAAAACATATACACATGTCAAATGCTAAATAAATACTGTTTAAACTAAAGGCACTTTATTCCTATAGGGCATGAACTCCAAGTATTGATAAGATAAAATTAATTGACATGTCTGGAACATGTGATGAACTTGCATATACATGGCTTATATTTTGCAACTAAACTCAGAATACAATTAAATTATTCAACATTTCACAACATAACCCCCCCCCCCCCCCCTCCCTGCACCCCCCCCCCCCCCCCCAACCCCAGTCATCAAATGTTGCTGCAATATCACTGCAGTTGTCCTCCGGAAAGAAATTATTTTTTCGGGGGACTATTAAATAGCTGGTGTCTGTCCGACGTGGCGTCTGTCCCACTTTGGTTTCCCAATGTTAAATTTTGTTATAGTTGACCAAATCAAATGAAATTAGGTATGTAGGTATCAACATAAAATATATGTCAAGTTCGAATCGGGGTCTGGTTTGACAATGTTTGCCAGAGTTATGCACCTTTTTCGACTTCATCTGTTTTGGTTTCCCGTGATAACGTTAATTATAGTTGGTGAAATCAAATGAAATTTGGTACATAGGGTTATCAACATAACATATGAATCATGATGCAGTCTGACATTTTTTTCCAGAGTTATATCCCTTTTTCGACTTCGAACGATTCAATTTTTTTCAAATGTCTGGAACTGCACACTTTTTTTTCCGGGGATGTGTGGCAGAGCAGGGCTTATATTTCGACGAGAATCCGAGAATCGATTCGCACAAAGATTCGCGCAATAAAACCGTCGAGAATCGATGTAGATTCTCGCTGCACCTCTGCTAGGATTCGCGTGAAAAAAAGTTGAGCCAATTTAACCCTTTAATTAACACAGTGGCAACAAATTAACCAATAGAAGGCTAACATGACCTGAAATATCCTGACACTTAGTCAATAAAACCTTACAAACATGGCTGTCATTGGAACCGGCTCATTATTTTATCATTTATTTATTATTTATTGTTTAAAAATTATCAAACTTAGTTTTAAAAATTAAAAAAGTGTGTTGGGTAAAAGGTTAACATGTGCTATCAGTATACAACAGTGGTTCAACCATGGTGGCGTCATGGGATCCTGGGACACTCATAGTAGGTATGGATTCTCGCAACCACTTTCACGAGAATTTATTTATTAGGGTTTAACAACACATTAACAGCCAAGGTCATATCTTGTCGGCGACAGTTTTACGAGTGGAGGAAGCCGGAGTACCCGGAGAGAACCACCAAGTAACTACTAGCAGCTGCCAGGGTTAGATTGGTTGAAGACATGCGCTCTTAGCACATGGTGTCATCGTCCCCCCATGTTGACAATAGGGGTGAAGTGGCCTGCCCAAGGACACATTGTGGGAGTCCGAATCAATTGCTCAGATGGTCACCCATTCAAGGACAAACCGGGCTTGACGTTGCTTCGCTTTGGTGATCTGACGAGAACTGGTTACTGCAATGCCACCACGTCGCCAAATCACTGCCTAGGTAATTTGTCTATTTTTAGCAGGATTTTCTCATGTTGGCTTTTTTGGGGGTACCTGTTCTGCAGTTGTAAAACTTGGAAATAGGCCTTTAACTTGGCTTTAAGGGTTAAAATAAATTGCCTTTTTAAGTGAACTGGTTAAGTATCAATGTATTTGTCCTGGCTAAGAAAGCACACATTGCTTGCTTTTGTTTGTTTGAAAACAATAAAGTACTTTGCACAGGTCTTGCTGCAAACATTTTTGAGCACACTATTTTGAAGGCAAGATGTTATCATGATGTCAGCATGTGCAAGCAGCCAATCACTTTCAAGTACAACTGTACAAGCCTAAAATTATAGGGAATCCCTTGGCATATCTCAAGGAAAATTTCCAGATTTTAAATAGCAGACATGCCCTTAGTCAAAATGTACAATGTGACTAATTATACATACAGGAATATCATGTGACCCCCTCATTCTGTTGTTTAGATTACCCCAAATTCACACCGTTTACAGGTGTGCCCAAATTAAGGATTGAGGATATCAAGACAGATCTATAAATTCTCTGCCTCTTCTGCATTTAAGAATAACTTGCATCTTGATATGTCCATATAAACACAAAGAAAAGCATAGTAATAAAACATAATGGGTTAAGCCTGTGGTTTCTGGTTTTAATGTGCCCAAGTTAGGGCAAAAGGGTGTGCCCAAGATGAATTAAAGAATTTAAAGGCCTATCATTAGAAAGTGCTCATTCCAATGAGGGGGTCACATTATATTGTTTTGTACTTTTTAAAAATTTTATTTAAGAATTGGGGGGGGGGGGGGGGGGGGGGTGTTGGGGATAACAAATTTTGATGTGTTTTCTGTAAAGGAATAAAATCGGAAATAGACCAGATAATACAATGCCTGCAGGAAAATGTGAACAACACTCCATGAACTATAAGCTGTAGAATTCCAAGATTTCAAACTTCACTTTCTGAGAATTTGTACATAAACAAGATAATTTGACAGACTTCTCAGGCTAGCAATGCTTACCACTGTCTTTTGTTTAACTCTTTAGAAGCTGGGAGTCGAGTTTTCTTGCCTGTTATGTAATACGGCAGGTAATCTGGCTGTGACGGTTTAGTAGAGATGGGCAATATACCGAAAAACCGAACCGATACCGATATCATGGGGACACCGAAAAACCGAACCGACCCAATCTTTGAATACCGAAACCAACAGTATTTTCAATTTTCCCTGTGCATTCACTATTTATAAGGCCTTGATGAGGATTGATAGCAGTTGATGTGTTCATTTTCATGAAAGAAGTGACTGATTTTATTTTTCAGTTTTGTTAAGCCTTAAGAACCAGTGCAGTTGTACTAAATTATCAATAGTCTACGACCTGTACATGTCCAGTTGCTTAGCAGTGATTTCTAGCCAAGTCTTGGCTGCCTTAACAGGCAGCCAAGACTTGGCTAGAAATCACTGACCAGATAATTTTACTGCTGTCATCAGGCCCACCTAAAGATGACATCTTCAGGACACGCATTCTATGATTACAGACGCCTTAAGTGGAGCTTGAAAAGTTAAGGCGGATTTAGAACAAGTCACCAAATTACTGTAGATATGATCTGTGTTGACAAAAGAATGACAATGTTGAGCCCATCAACAATTGCATGTGTAGCACTGTGATAGAATGATACAAGAACAACTTATTCTGTATTTTTCTGACATGGATTCCCCTACTATCAGTGAATCTGAAGTCACATACCGAATACCGAACCGATACCGCGGTATGCCCACACAAAAATACCGAAACCGATACTGAACTCAAAATTCCAATACCGCCCATCTCTACGGTTTAGCTATCTTTGGGCTGGGAGCCAATTAAACACTGAGCAGGTGCTTCTAGTTAAATGTCATCTGCCTGACACTTGCCCAGAAGCACCTGCTTAACTGTAAATTTTTTTCGATGTATGTCATGTTCAATAAATTCATTCTGATTCCCCGGCTTCTAAGAGTTACACATCCTGTGGTCAATCATCTGATTGACTTGCTTCATTGAAGTTGCATTTCTTGTATTAAATCTAAGTCAAATAAATTTGATTATTGCTGTGAAAAGCTTATTCGAAAATTCTTGGTAATATTTTTGGAATTCATACTTACTGTAATTCCGGCTTCCTCCACCTGTAATTCTTATCACCAGTGGAGTGAACAGTATGCAGATGTTCATTGATGTTTTTGTTGATTCATAGTTGGAAACTTCTGAATGGTATTAAAACAGGGGGACATTTTTTTTTGAATCACCACAATGAGAAAAAAGTGTCAAACCAAAAGGCCCAAACATCCCCTCTCTGAAATCGGTGCATGTAAAGAAACACCACTATCTAAGAAAAAAAGGAAGAATTTTGGATTCAATTTTGTGCATCATCAATTGAATTAAACTTCATTGCCTATTTCAGAAGGGAATCACATTCTTGGTGCACTTTGGTCCAGTGGTGGGGGGGGGGGGGGGGGGGGGTGTGCTTGAAGAAAAGTGAGAGGTAGGGATATTGAAAACAACATTTTTTTTATATCTGGACATGGCATAAAGGACATTAGCAAATTTTTAAAAACGGTTGTATTATGGTATACCGCTGTCCGTCCGTCTGTCCATCTGGTCACATGTCGTACGATAACTCAAGAATGCTTTGAGAGATTTTCATGATTTGTAGGTGGTGTATATCGATGGAGGGAAGCTCCCTTTCGTTTAGCGTCACCGTTCGATTAGTCATTCCAGAGTTATGGGACTTTATTACTTAGAAAATTGTTGATTTTTTACACGTCGTACGATAACTCGAGAACGCTTCGAGAGATTTTCACGATTTTTTGGTAGGGGTTTATGTTGATGGAGGGAAGCTCCCTTTCGTTTAGTGTCGCTGTTCGATTAGTCATTCCAGAGTTATGAGACTTTATTACTTAGAAAATTGTTGATTTTTTACGCGTCGTACGATACCTCGAGAACGCTTCGAGAGATTTTCATGATTTTTTGGTAGGTGGTTTATGTTGATGGAAGGAAGCTCCCTTTCGGTTGGTGTCACTGTTCGATTAGTCATTCCAGAGTTATGGGACTTTATTTTTCACATGTCGAACAATAACTTGAAAATGCTTAGAGCAATTTTCATGATTTTTTGGTTGCAAGTATATGTTGATAGAAGGAATCTCCCTTTCAATTTGTGTCGCTGTTCGATTTGTCATTCCAGAGTTATGGGACTTTATTCATCAAAATATAGGCAATTTTCCACATGTTGGACTTCGAGCAATTTTCATGATTTTTTGGTGGCAAGTATATGTAACCTGACAAGTACACATCATATTGTGTGGTTTCCTCTTGTAATTAATAACAGGCGTATCATGCGCTCATGGTGCAGCTGTTTATTAGCTCATGAACCACTGTATAACCTGGTGCTATTGGTGGTACAAAAGCAGAAAAGTTGCCAATTCTTCTTGTGTATTGTTCTCACAAAAACTTTTCCCTGAAATCCACCAATTTCCCTGAAAAAGTTCACCCTCAAGTTCTCTGAAATATATAGGTTAATATGTCTGATCATGTATGTTTTCGAGACAAAAATAAAAACTATTAAAATTTGGGATCGCAGTTTCTATCAGTAGTGCTGGTTGGTTAATGCCATTACATGAGGTAAAGGGTTAACCAAACATTGTTTACTTGAACTTTGGTTTTATCTCTTATTGGTGCATTTGTCCTACAAACACAGGCTTGTCATTTTGAGGCGGCGATCGCCCTGGGCCACAGTCGCCCACCTGAGTTCAAAACTCCACAGACGGTAAACATCTGTCTAACCCTGATTTCTGTGGCCCATTAGTTCAGTTGAAGGCATCTCCAAACCGGCTGCATCAAACGGCAATTGTCGCTGATTGAAGGAGGTAACAAAGCGAAATTTATGATGTTTGTCATTGACACAGTCACCCAGAGACAGTACATAACTTTCCAAATACGAGTTCGAGGTCTGCCAATTCCAAATCTGTAATTAGTTATTACATTGTACATCAGATTGTGACAACTCCCATGTCACACACGATTAAGGGACATACTATCCCCAAGCCAGTTCAACCCCTGACGATTCGTCTGGGATGTTTCATTCCAAAATCAAAGCTAGGACGATTCGTCACCCCATATCTGATTGATTCGCCCTAAGTTATCGACATCTGGTGGTGTGCACAGGCATGTACAGTCATCACGTAATGTATAGATACAGGCTTGGTTATCTGGATGCAGGATAACTATAACACTCACTGTTAGTGAGTGTCATGGGTAACCTGGTTTCTTGCATTCTAGGGATGAGCCGATCTATCGGTAAGCAATCGGCTATTGGCCGATAAAAGCCTATCAGCAATCGGTATGAATAGCATGAAAAATATCGGCTCTTGCCAGTTGTTGAAAAAAATTATTATTGGGTAGGTACCTATTCTAACTCTATTTCACAGCCATTTAATGTTCTGCTAATAACTAACAAACATGCCGTGCATTACACTGTGTAGATCAGACCCCGACGTAACATTTAAATAAGCATATGAAGAACTTTGTGACAGGTCGCGCCACTTTTTAATACGGTCTATCAGTTACGATACTATGACATTTTTTTTACCACGAGGCTGAATCCAAGCATCGGCACACTTGGTGTGCTCCCCCCCCCACCCCCCCTCACCCCCCCCCCCCCCCCCCCCCTCCCAATAGTTTTTCCTGGAGATAGCTTGTGCATTATGGTGCGAGGTAATCGCATCTTTTCGGATTAAACTTCAAAATTTGGTTGATAGTACATGACAGTAAACTTGAGCCTAATTGTGCCCCCCCCCCCCTTCCTTGGCCCCCACAGTTTTTCGTAAAGTCCTATATCCGCCACTCAAACAACTGGAAACTGGTATTGGGAAGTAACGACTGTGCGAATGAATGCACATGAAGCATAAAAATGTCTGAAATGTAGAAAGGTAGTTCTTGCCTAAGGGAAGTAATCAAATTAGCGATCAGAGAACTTGGCTATTTTCGAAATTGCTGACAGGGCTTTCACTATTAATTTGCTTCATTCCATGGCTGATTTTAAATAATATAAGTGATCTCAGACTTTGATATCATGAACCTTTTTTTATTGAGTTTCGGTCATTAAAGCCTTTAAGGTCCTGCTGGTCAACATTGCAGTGTCGTTAAGCTGACAAGTCACAACAGCAGAACAAACCTTTTCACCTCAAGCAAAGTTTAAGATGCCAGTATTGCAGTCTGTCTGGAAGATTGCTGGTTTGGGGTTCCAGCCTTAAAACGTCCCCTGCGCAGTCACTTAACTGTGGCTTAATTTATTCTTTTTTTCAGACAAAAGAAATATACTTGAAATTTTATCGAGTAGCAAAAGCAAGTCAATTGCCAATTTATTCTATCATTTAACAGAAAATACCCATCAAATGAATAGTCGACTACCGATTTTCTTGTCGCCTACTGCATAAAAAATAACCGGTAATGATTAGTCGACTAGTCGTCCCAACACTACTCAATACATGTTGGGATCATGGTGTGACAGGTGTGCTTACCATTTAGCTATCGTAATTTAATTTCTTTATTTATTTTATTACTTGCACCGAAAGTATATTCAGTATTGTCACCACACTTTTTTCGACCATTTTTACAGAAATAATATGGGTGAACAAAACTATTTAGTATAGGCATCGGTATCGGCCGATAGTGAATCAAAGCTATTTGGTTTCAGATGAATAGGCAAATCTCATCGGCTCATCACTATTGCATTCAAATATTCAAGCCTGCATCTATACATTGTGTGATGACGTACATCATAATTACACAAACCCTGTACCTTAAAATGATATTAGTTGTCTACCCAGCAAGCTGAAACAAAATGGCCCCCGCAAACCATAATTGGCCCGTCTGGGGTCATTTTAGGCAAACCAAAAATGGCCTTCCTGGGGTGATTTGAGGCGAACCATAATGGCCCTCCTGCAATTTTCAAAATGACAAGCCAGCAAACACTTTGAAAAAAGTGGATTACCTAAGTGGGGAAGTATAAGGGGACATGTACAGTTAAAACTAGAAGTCCTGTCATGAAATGCGCACAAATAGCACGTTGATCTGCACGTTAATGTACGCATTATGGCCATAGTAAAGCTATCAAATTCTGTCCATATGGCCTGTGCACAAGCAATGTTTCAGCCAATGGACCTCTGGGTAACCCGGAGGTCCATTGGCAGAAACATTGCATGTGTTTGCTGTGAGTAACCAGGAGAACCTGCCATGTTTTGGATGCCAATCGATATGGCAATTGCGCGCAATTCCAACGTGCAATTAAGCCTAGATAAGCGCACTATTCGTGACAGGACTTCTAGTTTTAACTGTACGAGTGTTAATCTCTTCCAGGATCCAAAATGATAACATTAAAATAAACTCCTCTTTATTTGCAGATTCTGATGGGCAGATATCCAATAGTGTTTCCGTAACTGCAAGGTAAATTTAATTTTTTTTTTTACGAAAATCAAACATTTACCAAGTCAGTTTTCAGCCATGTCATGTTCTTTTATTGAAATTATTATCTTGTGTACTCACATGGTTCCTGTGGGCCCATGGATTTAAGGAAGGGCCTTAATTTTGACCAAGGCCTTGAATGTCTGGAAAATGGGCCAGGAAGCCTTAAAAAGCTTTTAATGTTCCTAGAATAATGTCAATATGTACAGTTAAAACTAAAAGTCCTGTCATGAAATGCACACAAATAGCACCTTGATATGCGCGTTAATGTACATGTTACGGCCCAAGTAAAGCTAGCAAATTCTGTACATATGACCTGAGCACAAGCAATGTTTCGGCCAATTGCATGTGTTTGCTATGAGTAACCAGGAGAACCTGCCGTGCTTTGGATGATTAGGCGTAGTGTTCTGCATCTACCATCTGATGTTCTGCAGTTTCTTCCCTGGAAGTCTCTGTTTTGCATCAGATAGTGTATTATTGGTAACTGATTTCGGGCCAGGGTTATCAGTGCCTGGAGTCTTGTTTCTGGTGTTTTTGCACTTCTTGTTTACATTTACAACAGCCCTCTGTGTGAGGGGGGATTTCTTGAAAATAATATCTTGATGTTAGTTTAATCATAACTAGATACATTATTATTGTTCGTAAGTGTTGCATTAATTGTGTAAAATATTTTTAGAATTTTTGTCCACACTTAGGCTTGGGATCCATTGGGGCTCAACGTTACTTTTCGGAAACTTGGGCTGTTCTGAAAAAATATTTTTTCAAAAAATTTTTTTGATTTCAATTATTTTTTCTATGTTAATGGATCATGTTATTATGTATTTTGATTGTCAGGGGTTGGTGCGAGTACTAGGACTTTTTTTCTTTTCACAATGAAAGGATATTGTTCAATTGTAATAAGAGGAAATCTTCCTCTGACTTTCATAATCATTGTATAAATGTAGTCAGTGTACTCGCACTAACTCCTGTTCAGTATGTGTTAATTTCGATGACAACATGGGAAGCGTGTGTCACGGTATGTTAGTGGGGAAATGGCCATTCCGGTCCTTTCCCCGCAGGGTCACTCTACTTTATCAATCTCTATTTCAGACGAAGAAGAACAGGGTGATGTATCCGTGATGTCTTCCAAAAGTGTGCCTCCATCGTCACAATTAATGAAGAGCTAGCGGAAAAGTGCTCATGTAAATACGTCAATTGCCTAAGAGGACCCTAGTAGGTTCGACGGCCTTTGACGTCCGCTAGCTCGCCCGGTGTAGCGTCCATTCATCGAATGGTTCGGCAGCCGGGTTCGTCTGTTGCGGTCCAGAAGGAGTTTTGGGTGATGCGAGCACTATAAATCAACCAAATGCACACCCAGTGACGGCGGATTAGAGGAGAGAACGGAGGAAGCCTTTTAGTCCAGTTCCTAGCTCGTCCAGGTCCATCCGGACTGCGAGCGAGAGAGGCCCCTCTCTTGTACAACAACATCTGACCCCAGATGTTGTGGTACAAAATGTTTCGCATTCGGAGCATACGTCCGCCGCTCGGGACGCTCCGATATATAGTCAGTCCGGAGAGACTGTCAATAAGGCTTCCTCATCCTCATGGTAGCGCACACGACCGCTCTTGGCTACGTGACCTCGGATATCCAGTTAACTTCGCCAATCAGAGAATCCTCGGCGACCAGGTCACGCCATCCGGTAGCCAGGGACACGAGGCCTGGAGACTCCGGACGTTCGCATAAGAAAGTATGCGGGAGTCAATGTACACGGAGCTTCCAGCAGCAAAGCATTGTAAGACCGCTACTGCACAGGCCTCGGTGATGGACGTGCTATCCCAAATAGCACAACTTATCGCAGCATCCCAGCAACGACAGAATCTCTGTCGCATCATGTATTATCCGACGATGCTGGGTCGGGACGCTCCACGGAAGCAGGTACGGACGTCCGAAAATTTCATACGGTCCGACGGGATGCCGAAAGGGATTCGGAGGATTTCGAGCTTTCCCTTTCGGAACAACATAAGCTGCTGTGTATGTCATCTGACTTTATCTTCTAGAGGTTCTTTCGTCGGACCAGAATGCTGCGATGCCGGATAAGAAACTGATAGCGTCGGTGGACACAGAAAACTTTTGGTTCGGTTCAGGGACATCGTCCCTCAGTTCCGACAGTCCAATAATGTCACAGAAACTTTCGAATTATTGCTATTAACAAGCATGTCTGGTTTTTTGTTCGCAAAGTTACTGAGATGTCTTTCAAAAGTGTGCCTCTGTCATCATAGTTAATGAAGAGCTAGCGGCAATAAGTGCTCATGGAATACGTCAATCGCCTAAGAGGTCCCTAGTAGGATCGACGGAGTTGACATTCGCTAGCTCACCCGGTGTAGCGTCCATTCATCGAATGGTTCGCCAGTCGGGTTCGTCCATTGCGGTCTAGGAAGGAGATTTGGGTGATGCGAGCACTATAATAGACTTTAGTACACACCCAGTGACGACGGATTAGAGGACAAATCGGAGGAAGCCTGTTAGTCCGGTTCCTAGCTCGTCCAGGTCGTCCGGGCTGCGAGCGAGAGAGGTCCCTCTCTCGTACAACAACATATGGGACCGGATGTTGTGGTACAGACATTTCGCATTTGGAGCATATGTCCGCCGCTCAGGACGCTCCGTTATATAGACAGTCCGAGAGACTGTCGATAATGCTTCCTCATCCTGTCAGCAGCGCACACAACCGCACATTGGCTACGTGACCTCGAGTATCTGGCCAGCTTCGTCATTCAGTGATTCCACGGCGAACAGGTCACGCCATCCGGTAGCCAAGGGACACGAGGCCTGTACACTCCGGTCGCTCGCATAATAGAAGTATGCACGGGGTAACGAACACGGAGCTTCCAGCGGCAAAGCATCGTAAGACCGCTTCTCCACAGGCCTCAGTGATGGACGTGCTATCCAAAATAGCACAGCTTATCGCAGCATCCTAGCAAACAACAGATTCTCGGTCGGATCAGGAATAATCCGACGCCGCTGGGTCGGTGCGCTCCGCTGTTGCATCAGGTACGGATGACCGAACACTTCATAGGGTCCGACAGGATGGCGAAAGGGATTCGGACGATTTCGAGCTTTCCCTTTCGGAACAACAGAAGCTGCCATACATTTCTTTCGGCATTATCTTCCAGAGGTTGTTCCGTCGGACTACATTGCTGCGATGCTGGATAAGAGACTAATAGCGTCATTGGACACGGAGTTTTGGATCGGTTCAGGGACATTGTCCCTGAGTTGCCGACACAGTCCAATAATGTCATTAGAACATTCGAATTATTCAACGAGGCTATATATAAGCTTGCTACCAAACATGCTAGTCTAGTTTCTTGTCCGCAATGCTCTATTCTGCCTTTCATCAATTCTAGGAAATAAATTTATATTGGCAGAACGGGGCATACTGAGAGTTCCTATGCGTCTAGACGGCGAGGCTGAAGACTGGGAATTATCTTTTTCGCCGGCTATGTCAATTCCAACCACGACGTTGGAAACGACAATGATGTCTAATAGACTTAACTTAGACGCTTTATCATACGTAGACCACCTTACTGAGGCGTTATCATTACGTCTTCAAGAGAAAGAATTCCAGGATATGATCCTCAATGAGATTTCTTTCAAGGGCAGTAGTTTTTCCACGTATAACTCCGCCCTTCAGTGGCAACCTGGAGTTGGTTAGACGTGACGCAGCCCTAGCTACATCCACGCGCGTGGATAGTAAGATGAAGAACTCAGAGTCGCTTCGGTCTCGGAGAAGCTTCTCTTCGATGGCAACCTTTCAGCAATTTATGAATTGCTCGATATATACGTTCTCTTGTCTATCAAGTGTAACAAGAGATTCAGACTTGGGCAAACATTCGGTGGTTGACTCAGAGAGTGCCACTGCAGTTGCCGGATCCGAGTTTTATGATTATGACGGATGCCAGTCAAACAGGTTGGGGTACAATATTGATCCCAACGGATTCGAAGTGCCAGGGTCTTTGGGTTCCGCAGTCTCTAAGCAAGCACTTATCTTCCACGGAATAATGTTTTTTTAGGCTTGCTTTATGTCATTGGATGAACATTATTCAGAAACGCATGTCCAAATCCTGTCCGTTAATTCGACAGTAGTGGCGTATCTCCGGAACCAGGGAGGCACTCATTCGTTTCCGTTATTCAATTTAATGGAAAGAATCCTTCTGTTTGTTATAGTACACCAAGTTCTGTTTCGGTCCGTCATATTCCGGGTCGTCTGATTGTATTACCGGAAATGATGTTATTTTGGCTTGCACTATGTCATTGGATGAACATTATTCAGAAACGCATGTCCAAATCCTGTCCGATAATACGACAGTAGTTGCGTATCTCCGGAACCAGGGAGGCACTCATTCGGTTCCGTTATTCAATTTAATGGAAAGAATCCTTCTGTTTGTTCTAGAACACCAAGTTCTGCTTCGGTCCGTCATATTCCGGGTCGTCTGATTGTATTAGCAGACTTCCTTTCACGTAAGGGTCGCTTGTTGCCGTCAGAATGGACTCTCAACAAACAAGTATTCAATCAGATTTTCTATCAATGGGAGCGCCCAATGATAATTTATTTGCGACACAACTCACTAATCAATTGCAGACGTATGTGTTTCCATGTCCGGATCCCTGAGCTTATGTAGTTAACGCTCTATTGATCTAATAGGACGGAATGATAGGATATGCGTATCCTCCAGCGCTGTTGATTCAGCAAGTATTGCTAAGATAAACATCCACGATACAATTCTTTTGGTAGCATCTCTGTCTTCACAGAGACCGTGGATAAATTTACTCAGGTGTCTGCTGTGGGACTTGCCGCGAAAACTTCCTCCATGAGAGGATCTTCTTTCGCTGGGGAAAATCGAGTCAACTTCATCACAACCCGCAAGGTCTCAACCTTCTCGTATTCCGTTGTGTGGTCCTTCTTGCACGGCAAGCATGGTACAGGACGAGCAATGGACGCAATTTCTTACTGTAGGAGAACCTCCTCTTCGCTATATTATGTGGCTAAAGTGGAGGCTCTTCCGTCGTTGGTGTAGGGATTATTATGTTGATATTTTTGATCCCTCCATACTAGACATTGCAAACTTTCTAGTATACTTGTTTGACAAGATTAACTGCAGCCTGTTACTATTAAGGTTATAGGTCTATGTTATCTCATACCTATGCACTCCATGATAGTTTACAATTGAGTCTAATGTCTCTTTATCTAAGTTAGTTAGAAACTTTTCGATAAATAGACCTAGAATCCTTAGATTAATTTCTATACGGAATTTAGCTTGGGTTCTTATTTAGCTAAGTAATCATTTGAGCCTCTGGAAACAGTAGTTTTCAAATTCTGACCTTTTAAGACAGTAATTCTCTTAGTCTTCTCTTCTCTTCTACTGAGGAGTCAGTGAGCTTCATGCACTATCGGTGGACGATTCTCACTTTTGTATATTTTTATACTGTACCAATGACCCAGACATAGCTGGTGCTAACTCTTAAAATATAGGGCCAAACACAAATTTTGCCCCCCAATCCCCAAAATTTGCATCTAAAACCAAAGAAAACATGTCCTGAATTGCCCTCCACACTTCACCTCTACTGCGCATGCGCAGTGTCAAGGACGTTCCGAAATTGGCGCCATTAATCATTCTAAGTTTGGCCCTTCATCAGTTAACATCTGACTGATCTTTGTGCTTGTAAATCTCAGTTTAAATGATGCCAGACACATAAATATTAGTGAAATGGTGATTCTAAGGAGGATAGAGAAGGAGGAGAGGAAAAATGTGTGACAGAATATTATCAGGGCTGTAACTTAAAATTTTTTAATGAAATTATGTTAAGTTACCTATTTTCGAGGCAGCAGCCATTTTGTTGTCATTCTTGTTATTTAGTAACACTGATTTTTCAGTGTTTTCCTCTCTCCCTTTCCTTTAAGTCCCCTCTTGCTATTCTCCCATGCTTTTGGCATAGTTTCTGTAATTATTATTACTAAAATTTCTTGGGAGTTTTAGCTGGATAACAGAATGAATTCTGTTCTTTTCCCCATGTTTACGTCTTCACCTACGGGTGGTTAGGCGTTGTGTTCTGCATCTACCATCTGATGTTCTGCAGTTTCTTCCCTGGAAGTCTCTGTTTTGCATCAGATAGTGTATTTTTGGTAACTGATTTCGGGCCTGGGTGCCTGGAGTCTTATTTTAGTGTTTTTACACTCATTGTTTACATTTACAACAGCCCTCTGTGTGAGGGGGGATTTCTGGAAAATAATATCTTGATGTTAATTTAATCATAACTAGATACATTATTATTGTTCGTAAGTGTTGCATAAATTGTTTAGAATATTTTTAAAATTTTTGTCCACACTTAGGCTTGGGATCCATTGGGGCTCAACGTTACTTTTCAGAAACTTGGGCTGTTCTGAAAAAATATTTTTTCAAAATAATTTGATTTCAATTATTTTTTCTATGTTAATGGATCATATTATTATTATGTATTTTGATTGTCAGGGGTTGGTGCGAGTACTAGGACTTTGTTTTCTTTTCACATTGAAAGGATTTTGATCAATTGTAATAAGAGGAAGTCTTCCTCTGACTTTTATAATCATTCTATATGTGGTCAGTGTACTCGCATTAACTCCTGTTCTGTATCTGATGATTTCGATGACAACATGGGAAACGTATGTCACGGTATGTTAGTGGGGAATTGGACATTTCGGTCCTTTCCCCGCAGGGTCACTCTACTTTATCAATTTCTATTTCAGACGATCAAGATTAGGGTGATGTATCTGTGATGTCTTCCAACAGTGTGCCTCCGTCGTCACAATTAATGAAGGGCTAGCGGAAAAGTGCTCATGTAAATACGCCAATTGCCTAAGAGGACCCTAGTAGGTTCGACGGCCTTTGACGTCCGCTAGCTCGCCCGGTGTAGTGTCCATTCATCGAATGGTTCGGCAGCCGGGTTCGTCCGTTGCGATCTAGAAGGAGTTTTGGGGTGATGCGAGCACTATAAATCAACCTAATGCACACCCAGTGATGGCGGATTAGAGGGAGAACGGAGGAAGCCTTTTAGTCCGGTTCATAGCTCGTTCTGGTCCATCCGGACGGCGAGCGAGAGAGGCCCCTCTCTCGTACAACAACATCTGGCCCCAGATGTTGTGGTACAAAATGTTTCGCATTCGGAGCATACGTCCGTCGCTCGGGACGCTCCGACATATAGTCAGTCCGGAGAGACTGTCAATAAGGCTTCCTCATTCTCATGGTAGCGCACACGACCGCTCTTGGCTACGTGACCTCGGATATCCAGTCAGCTTCGCCAGTCAGAGAATCATCGGCAACCAGGTCACACCATCCGGTAGCCAGGGACACGAGGCTTGCAGACTCCGGACGTTCGAATAGGAAAGTGTGCGGGAGTCAATGTACACGGAGCTTCCGGCGGCAATGCATCATAAGACCGCTACTGCACAGGCCTCGGGGACGGACGTGCTATCCTAAATAGCACAGCTTATCGCAGCATCCCAGCATCAACTGAATCTGTCGCATATGTTTTATCCGACGATGCTGGGTCGGGACGCTCCGCGGAAGCGGTTACAGACGTCCGAAAATTTCATCCGGTCCGACGGGATACCGAAAGGGATTCGGAGGATTTCGAGCTTTCCCTTTCGGAAAAACATATGCTGTTGTGTATGTCATCTGACTTGATCTTCTACAGGTTCTTTCGTCGGACCAGAATGCTGCGATGCCGGATAAGAAACTGATAGCGTCGGTGGACTTAGAAATTTTTGGTTCGGTTCAGGGACTTTGTCCGAGAGACTGTCAATAGTGCTTCCTCATCCTCACAGCAGTGCACACGACCGTACATTGGCTACGTGACCTCGAGTATCCGATCAGTTTCGTCATTCAGTGATTCCACGGCGAACAGGTCACGCCATCCGGTAGCCAAGGGACACGAGGCCTATACACTCCGTTCGCTCGCATATTAGTAGTATGCACGGGGTAACGATCACGGAGCTTCCAGCGGCAATGCATCGTAGGACCGCTTCTCCACAGGCCTCAGTGACGGACGTGCTATCCGAGTTAGCACAGTTTTTTTGCAGCATCCCAGCAATCGACAGTTTCTTAGTCGAATCAGGAATTATCTGACGGCTCTGGGTCGGTGCGGCCGCGGTTGCATCAGGTACGGACGACCGAACGCTTTATAGGGTCCGACAGGATGGCGAAAGGGATTCGAAAGATTTCGAGTTTTCCCTTTCGTAGCATCGGAAGCTGCCATTCATATCTTCCGGCATTATCTTCCAGTGATTGTTATTTCGGACTACATTGCTGCGATGTTGGATAAGAGACTTATAGCGTCATTGGACACGGAATTTTGGATCGGTTCAGGGACATTGTCCCTGACTTACCGACACAGTCCAATAATGTCATTAGAACATGTGTATTATTTATCGACGCTATATATACATATAAGCCTGCTACCAAGCATGATAGTTTAGTTTCTTGTCCGCAATGCTCATTTCTGCCTTTTATCATTTATACGAATAATTTATTTTGGCAGAACAGGGCATACCGAGAGTTCATATGCGTCTAGACGGCGTGGTTAAAGACTGGAAATATTCTTTTTCGCCGTCTATGTTTATTCCAACCACAATGTTGGAAACGACAATGATGTCTAATAGACTTAACTTAGACGCTTTATCATACGTAATCCACCTTACTGAGACGTTATCATTACGTCTTCAAGAGAAAGAATTACGGGATATTATCCTCAATGTGATTTCTTTTGAGGGCAGTAGTTTGTTCACGTATAACTCCGCCCTTCAGTGGCTGACTGGAGTTGGTTAGACGTGACGCAGCCCTAGCTACATCCACACGCGTGGATAGTAAGGTGAAGAACTCTCTCAGAGTTGCTTCGTTCTCGGAGAAGCTTCTCTTCGACGGCAACTTTTCAGCAATCCATGAATTGCTCGATTTACACTTTCTCTTGTCTATCTAGTGTGGCAAGAGTTTCAGACTGGGGTAAACATTCGGTGGTTGACTCAGAGAGTGCCACTGCAGTTGCCGGATCCGAGTTTTATAATTATGACGGTTGCCAGTCAAACAGGTTGGGATATAATATTGATCCCAACGGATTCGAAGTGCCAGGGTCTTTGGGTTCCGCAGTCTCTAAGCAAGCACTTATCTTCCACGGAATAATGTTTTTTTAGGCTTGCTTTATGTCATTGGATGAACATTATTCAGAAACGCATGTCCAAATCCTGTCCGTTAATTCGACAGTAGTGGCGTATCTCCGGAACCAGGGAGGCACTCATTCGTTTCCGTTATTCAATTTAATGGAAAGAATCCTTCTGTTTGTTATAGTACACCAAGTTCTGTTTCGGTCCGTCATATTCCGGGTCGTCTGATTGTATTACCGGACTCCCGTTCACTTATGGGTCACTTGTTGCCGTCAGAATGGACTCTCAACAAACAAGTATTCAATCAGATTTGCTATCAATGGGAGCGCCCAATGATAATTTATTTATGACACAACTTGCTTGTCAATTGCAGACGTATGTGTTTGCTTGTCCGGATCTCTGAGCTAATGTTGTTAACGCTCTATTGATCTAATAGGACGGAATGATAGGATATGCGTATCCTCCTGCGCTGTTGTTTCAGCAAGTATTGCTAAGATAAACAACCACAATACATTTCTGTTGATAGCATCTCTGTCTTCACAGAGACCGTGGGTAAATTTACTCTGATGTCTACTGTGGGACTTGACGCGAAATCTTCCTCAATGAGAGGATCTTTTTTCGCTGAGTAAAATCGTGTCATCTTTATCACAACCCGCAAAGTCTCAACCTTCACGTATTCCGTTGTGTGGTCCTTATTGCATTGTAAGCATTGTACTGGACGAGCTTTGGACGCGATTTCTTACTACAGGAGAACCTCTTCTTCGCTATTCTATGCGGCTAAAGTGGAGGCTCTTCCGTCGTTGGTGTAGGGATCACTATGTTGATATTGTTGATCCCTCCATACTAGTCATTGCAACTTTTTAGTATATTTGTTTGACAAGATCTACTGCAGCCTGTTATTATTAAGGTTATAGGTTTATGTTACCTCATACCTATGCACTCTATGATTGTTTACAATTGAGTCTTATGTCTCTTTATCTAAGTCAGTTAGTAACTTTTCGATAAATAGACTTAGAATCATTAGATTAAATTCCTATATGGAATTTAACTTCGGTTCTTATCTAGCTAAGTAATCATTTGAGCCTCTGGAAACAGTAGTTTTCAAATTCTGACCTTTTAGACAGTAATTCTGTTGGCTTCTCTTTTACTGAAGAGTCAGTGAGTTTCATGCACTATCGGTGGATGATTTTCACTTTCGTAGTTTCGGAATCACTACTTCCTTTACTATTTAGGTTGGATTTTTGCATAAGAGTCAGGCTCCTAATTAATATCCGGAACCTATTGTTATTAAGGTCCTTCTGTCTTCGTACGGGCATAGGCCTTTACTCGGTCCGGTTAGAGTTTATGTATTTATAAACAGATATCTGTTTATTACTACGGGCGTAAGCTTCTTCTGTCTTTGATGCCTAATAGAAGGACGTTACGCTCCATTCTATTGCTAATGGATTCAATTAACTATCGATACTGCTTATGGTATATCATTGACTCAGCAGTTGTTTGAGATTTCGGCTCATGAAGTATGAGTTCTTCTACATCTTGGGCTTACATTAATACTGTCGCTATTATAGATTTTTGAAGGCTGCTCATTGCGCTCAGCCATCCACATTCATGAATTTTTATCTCAGAAATATTGAGTCCATTTCTGGAGGCCTCTATTGTTAGGTCTATTATCTACTGCTCAGAATGTCATTCACTTAACAGTTGCTACTATAGCTAGGTAGGCTGTCTTTCGGCAGTGACTCCGTTCTGCTGCCCTCTTCGCTCTGGGCTATTTGACCCAGGGCAAGAAAAAGGGGGGGGGGGGAGGGTGTTCCCTTGGGTCACCTGGTTTACTATGAAAACAAGGGGATACCTCCTCCGGAGTTAGTAATTCTGAGCTGTTATTGGGATGGTTGTTTAGTGAGAAGTTTATGTTTTAAAAATTCATTCACGTCTTAGTTTTTAAAGTATAACTTTTGAATATAGCACGTGTCAACGGACATGATTATACAAATCCTCAGACACTTTTAAGGAGTATAAAGAGTCTCTATTCTCTAGACTTACTTTATTTATTGGCTTACTTTAAAAATTATTAGTATAAGGATTATACTAGATATTAATAGAGTACATGGATGTATGATGCTCAATTTTGGAAGGTGTTGTATCTTTCTAATTTATCATAAATAAGAAAGATGCATGTAAGGCCTAATACTTCTTTTTCCCTAGAGGGGATGACTCTATTTTATATAATTGAGCGTATTCCATCTTGCTCTATGTCCTTGGCCCTCCAGCCTTTTTACTATTCAGCTATGTCTGGGTCATTGGTATAGTATAAAAATGTTAAAAAATTTATAGTAATTTATATATTTTTTATACTTACCAATGACCCAGACGGGGATGGCCCTCCCAGGAGTTGGGAACTCTTACCTCCCCGCTGAGTACATAGCGCTTACCAGGCACTGGTTATTAGAATGATTAATGGAGCCAATTTCGGAACGTCCTTGACACTGCGCATGCGCAGTAGAGGTGAAGTGTGGAGGGCCATTCAGGACATGTTTTCTTTGGTTTTAGATGCAAATTTTGGGGATTGGGGGGCAAAATTTGTGTTTGGCCCTATATTTTAAGAGTTAGCACCAGCTATGTCTGGGTCATTGGTAAGTATAAAAAATATATAAATTACTATAAATTTTTTAACTTTCGGAAACACTATTTCCTTTACTACTTAGGTTGGATTTTTGGTTAAGAATCAGGCTCCTAATAATATCCGGAACCTATTGTTATTAAGGTCCTTCCGTCTTCCTACGGGCATATGCCTTTACTCTGTCCGGTTAGAGTTTACGTATTTATAAACAGATCTCAGTTTATCAGTAAGGACGTAAAGCTTCTTCTGTCTTTGATGCCTAATAGAAGGACATTACGCTCCATTCTATTGCTAATGGATTCAATTAACTATCGGTACTGCTTATGGTAATCTATCATTAACTCAGCAGTTTGTGCTTGAGATTTCGGCTCATGAAGTAAGAGCTCTTTCTACATCTTGGGCTTACATTAATAGTGTCGCTATTATAGATTTTATGAAGGCTGCACATTGGTCTCAGCCATCCACTTTCATGAATTTTTTTCTCAGAAATATTGAGTCCATTTCTGGAGGCCTGCATTGTTAGGTCCATTATCTGCTGCTCAGAATGTCGTTCACTTAACAGTTGCTACTATAGCTAGGTAGGCTTTCTGTTCCGGCAGTGACTCTGTCCTGCTGCCCTCTTCGCTCTGGGCTATTTGTCCCAGGGCAAGGAGAAGGGGGGGGGGGGGGGGGGAGGGTGTTCCCTTGGGTCACCTGTTTTATTATGAAAACAAGGGGATACCTCCTCCGGAGTTAGTAATTCTGAGCTGTTACTGGGATGGCTTTTAAGTGATAAGTTTATGTTTTAAAAATTCATTCAGGTCATAGTTTTTAAAGTATAGCTTTTGAATATATCATGTGTCAAACTGGCGTTATTATACAATCCTCGGACACTTTTAAAAGAGTATAAAGAGTCTATTCTCTAGACTAACTTTATTTATTGGCTTACTTTAAAAATTATTAGTATAAGGATTATACTGGATATTGATAGAGTACATGGATGTTATGATGCTCAATTATGGAAGGTGTTGTGTCTTTCTAATTTATCATAAATAAGAAAGATACATGTAAGGCCTAATACTCCTTTTCCCCTCGAGGGGATGGCTCTATTTTATATAATTGAGCTTATTGGAATTTCCTCTATGTCCTAGGCCCTCCAGCCTTTTTACTATTCAGCTATGTCTGGGTCATTGGTACAGTATAAAAATGTTAAAAAATTTATAGTAATTTATATATTTTTTATACTTACCAATGACCCAGACGGGGATGGTCCTCCCAGGAGTTGGGAACTCATACCTCCCCGCTGAGGACATAGCGCTTACCAGGCACTGGTTACAAGAATGATTAATGGCGCCAATTTCGGGACGTCCTTGACACTGCTCATGTGCAGTAGAGGTGAAGTGTGGAGGGCCATTCAGGACATGTTTTCTTTGGTTTTAGATGCAAATTTTGGGGATTGGGGGGCAAAATTTGTGTTTGGCCCTACATTTTTAAGAGTTAGCACCAGCTAAGTCTGGGTCATTGGTAAGTATAAAAAATATATAAATTACTATAAATTTTTTAACTTTCAATAAATATCTGCAACTGAAAGGAAATAACTTATTCATCAGTATTGCTTTTGGTTCTTCATTTTTTGTTGGAATGTCATTTTTTAAAATCTGTTCATAAAGCCCCAAAAAAGTAAAAAGAATCTGCTTCTCAGGCCCTACCGCATGGTCCTGTTGGCTGCCGCATTCTCTAAAAATATTTTCCATAATTTAATAAAATTGATAAATTTGTTCCTTGATTGCAAGCCTTCTTGCACTCATGGAATGAAATACACCACCACCTAGGGATCTGCGAATCACAAATTTCTTTTCGAATCGAATCTCGAATCGAATTGTGTCTCTGATATTGACATCAAATTGAATCCCGAATCGAATCTTAAAAGACAAGTTTTTCATATTGCATCAAACGGAAGTTACGGAACACTCTGATGACCCTTACGCGACGGAGTGAACACCTTAAACACCAATAACTAAATATTCTCTGTAGCACCGTCGCTGAAACAGCTAGGCCTATTATCCATAGTTTTAGTTTTTGAAGGCCTAACTTGTTACTATTCATGTTCTTAAGAACGTGAATAGTAACAAGTTAAGCCTTCAAAAACCAAAACTATGGATAATGTTCTGGGCCAAATTCACACCTTACCTAACAATTAAACATTGTCAATTACTCAAATAAATAGGAACTGAACCAACATGAATGAATTTTCTAATGACAGTTTTATCCTATTTTTGTTGGAAATGTAACAAATTGAAGTTGGTACGAGAGATTCGAAAAAATCGAATCCTGAGACTGATTCGGGATCGATCTTGAAGCATACGTATGGTATCGATATCGAATCGAATCTCGAATATTCGCATGACCCTACCACCACCCCTGCTATTTTGTACATTATGAGGCCTAAAACATAAAACTAGGGCTGTTGCGATTATTCGATTAGTCGACTAACTGTCGACTATTGAAGTAGTTGACGTTTTTTATTTTTAGTCGATCGTCGTTCATTTTCAAGGTGGTACACGTCTACTACACGTCAGGGCTAAATTGCATTGTTTTGTGAGGTGAATGATCAGTGATGGTGAATAACTTTAAATATCTAACCATAGTTAACATTCATATCCGGAAGACTGTACGACTGTCACTGACTGTGTAAGAAAGAACACACACAGTTACTCGAGAAGAATAGATTCTTCTGAATTTCTCCAGTCTTGTACACACGAATGCACCCATTGGAAAACCCAAAGCGCGGAAGTGACAAAATTATGACGAAAGTCAGAACGTCAGATCACTTCTCAAAGTTCGGAACTTCAGACTAAGATCCAATTTTAACAACTGACGAGAGAATGCATAGATCTCAATGTTCAAAATTTCGAGAAACTTATTGCAGAAAGGAAACATATGCAGGAACGTTCTTTGGTAAATTCATTTTAATTCATCGGCTTCAATCTAGTTCAATCTTGGACCCACAGTCAGTAATATTATTTTTGGGGTTGGTATGTCCTACAGGACGTACCAACCCCAAAAATTATATTACGGACTGTGGGTCCAAGATTGGACTACATGTAGCTTCAGTCGGGACTGATTTGTTGTTCCCACAACCCCACTTGGTCTGAACACACTGGTGCCATTGTCATTTTCAGAGTTTTGCGAACAGAAGAATGATTTGCTAAAAAATCATGGGAAGCGAATATTAATCGACTAACAGTCGATTACTGGTCACGATTATTCGATTACAAAAAATGATAGTCGCGACAGCCCTACATAAAACAAACCAAAAACATGAACTTCTGATGACAAAGAAATAAATACAATAATAAAATATAAAAAAAAAACCTGCCCACATGCAATTTTACATAATATGGCGTGAGAAACAGAAGATTTACTTTATGGGATCTAATTGTATAGGAATTTCAGCCAATTTCAACTTTTGAGGTATAACTATAGTGTTATATGCCTTAGTTGAGAGTGTGGCGGTGCAGTGGTCAGAGCATTGAATTTTAAATTGAAAGGTTGACTGTTCGATCTTGACTAGTGATAACTACGATAACTGCACAAGACACTGAATGCTGATTCCATAGGTGAAGGGCATGATGGTACTTTGAACCGAGTCTTGCAGCAGTAAGAGTTACATGGAGCTATGACTGATCATCCCTGAAACATCCTCACAAAATAATCCATGTGGCCTTCCAGGTGGCCTCATAATTCTTATCACAATGTGAAAAAATCAGTGAGTGGATTTCTTAGTACACAAACTTTTACCAACTTTCAAAGTGCAATTCCTTTCAATACCTATTATATAAAAGTAAATGGGTATTTTTTTTCCAGAAAAAGTATATATAAATAAAAAAAAATTTACAACATCTATTCACACTGGCTGCTGAACAGGTATGTATGTAGTCCAGCCACCACCAGTACATTTTTAGCTTAACTTGACAAAGTCAAGATAAGCTATTGCCATCATGCGTGCAGAAGTCTTTTAGTCTGTGGGTCTGTTCACATTTTCCTTTAGCACAGGCTACACCCTGTAGTTCTTGTCTGATCGTCACGAAATTTTACATGCAGGTTTGAGGTCATGTCTAGATGAGAACATCCCCTTTTGGTCACAATCGGTCCACCGGTATGGCTGCCCGAGTCCAAAACCTGAAAAACATTAGCACAGTCTGCAGGTCGTATTTATGAAGGGATTTCATTGTAACTTGGTAGAATGCCTCTATATAATGCCTAGATGAGAACCTCCCCTTTTGGTCATGATCTGTCAACCATGACTTATGGGCTTATGTAAAAACAACCTGGGATGGGAGAAACGGAGGGGTGGGGCACAAAGATAATATATGGATGCAACTCGTAATATAATTTTTATTTTTTTATTCTTCCAATTTTTTTTCTATTTTTGTCCATGAGAAATTAAAAAAATATCTATGAGAACATGTCCTGGGTGAAAAATCTAGGAGTAATCAGTCTGGGGAAAAAGTCCGGGGGATGAATAATTAGGGGAAAATGTCCTAGGGGAAAATGTCCTAGGGGATAATGTCCTAGTGGGAAATGTCCTATTGGAAAATGTCCTAGGGGAAAATGTCCTGGACCCGTTGAATAAAACTGAAAGTGGCTCACTGTTACGGTGTGGAAATATTATTGATATTGGTAACAGAAAGAAATCTGAGAATCAGCAACAATAACTACGAATTTAATTATTCTGAAATTTAATTAAAAAAAATTAATATAAAAAATATGATACAAAGATCTTTTACACTAATTGGTTTACAGAAAATAAAAACAGTGGTACTTATCAATTATTGAATTAGTCCAAAATACAGTTTGACAGAATCCAGTAATCCAGTGGTGAAGAATCTTGTGAAGAAAGTTACCAGCTGGTAGTATTAAATCCAAGAATGTGTCTTCAGAAACAGTATTCCTTAGATTTGTAATAAAATTTTCACATAAAAATTTCAGCAGTCTCCAATAAAATATACCAAAATGCTCTGCAAAATTCAAATGGAGTAAAAATCCAAGAAGTATTGGCACCAAAGGTAATTTTCAAATAATCCAGTAGAATCCTGGCTTTTCACAAAATATTATTCTGTTTCACACAAAGTATAAATTCTCTTTTCCAAGACGAACAAATTCTCTTCAAAATTCTCTTTTTCTATCAATTTTCTAAATTCACAAAGAAGCACTGCTTCTATAATAAATGCACTGTTCTGAAACAATAATAATCTCCAATGGAAACAACTGAAGTGAGTCTTTCTGAAATGGCTTTCTAAAAAATAAGTTTTTTTTAATTCTGTTGACAAACCTTTATATAGTAACCAGATGGAATGTTCCAGAAGATGAAAATTCTTACAGTTTCTAGGTGATTCTGTCATAGTTAAAGTAAACAAGGTCCTTGACCTACTAAAACAATCAACAGCTATATGTACAATATATTAGTGTAACAAAGATGTAAACAAAGGTCACTCAGTGCAAATGAATCAGACCAGTCAGAAAATGCAGAAATAAAAAATATCTTTTTCATATAATTATCTACTAAGGATATATCAATCTCAATACAATATGGGGGTTATATATAACACTCATGTAGGGAAGCTTTACATTCTTTATGAAGAAGTGGGCAGAGAAGCTCAAGGACTTGACGCCTTGGAGATTCTTCAAAGACTTCAATGCTTCATATATCTCATCACAGTGAAGGATAAAACTATCAATTGTTTGAACAGAATGGGGTGTGAGAACTAGCAAGAAGGCATGAGAGTCATCAAACGTAGAGCTAGAACAAAAGTATTCTTTAACTGGTAGAGTGCTGAATTATTTTTGGCAACCAAAATTTGTTCACAGGTCTTTGCCTTGCTACAATTTATGGGAGAGTGCCATTGGGCACTCTCCCATAAATTGTAACAAGGCAAATCCTAATTGACTAAATAATATCATTTCAAAGACAATATGAAGCATATCCATTAAATTTGAAGCCTTGATGTGGCAGTACCTGCACTTGAGAATGAAGCCCAAATATGGGCTTCCAGCACTCTACCAGTTAAGTACTTCAGCATTTTAAATGAGAACATCCTATTTCGGTTAGGTTCAGTCAATCGTGATTGCCACAGGGGCATGTTACCTAAATTTCTTTAGCACAGTCTACAGCTTGCATTTCTGAAGGGATTTCATTGTAAAGTTGGGAGGATGACTCAGTATAATGTCTAGATGAGAATGTCCTATTTTGGCCGTGATTAGTCGACCATGACGTCTGTGCTGGTCCGTGACTGCTGGACTGTCACATGACCTAGATTCCTTTAGCAAAGTCTATGAGTTGTATTCATGAAAGGATTTCATTGTAATTTTGTACGTAAGGATGACTTGTTGTGGATTGATTTTACTGTCACTTGATAACTTTGATTGACACACATTAATTGTGAGGGCCACATTAACCCCGGCCTCAATTCTTGAATACATTCTTCACCACAAATTATTTGTATTGAAAACATAGATTGTAGGGAACAGAAATTAACATATTCTCAATTATCACAATTCTTGTCTTATTTCATAATCCTTTCATAAACATTGAACATTATCCTTTTCTTCAAACACTACACACAGTCAAGTTAAGAAGCTACAGTGTCACTGACACTTTCATTAATTCTGAATTGGATACACCCCAATTTTTTAATTAAACAGTGTTCGGATGACAACAGCAATGGCTCATGGAACATAGGTTTAACCGATTGTTGCCAAGCATTTTTTTGTGATGATTCATCAACCACATCTTATTATCTTCTGCAATTGTTCAATTGTTAATGTAAAATGATGACAATGATACCATTCAGTAAAGTTGAAAAACCATCACAATGTGTATTCTTAATTTCTCTAGACACCCCTTTATGGGATATACAAGTTAAACAACGTAAAGCTTACTATTGAGCGTACTTACGGCAATCACCAGTTTATACTGGAAAAGTGAAGGTTGCACTCCATTTTCTTGGATCACAGTAAAAATTATCAGTTGCCTGCATTTGGGTGGTAAACGTGACTCTGAGAGCCATGTTTACCGCCCAAGTGTGCACGACTAGTAATTTTACTGGACCTGAGTCAACAGAGTTTAACACTGTGAAATATGTTCAGTTTAATGCAGTTCTTTTGAGTGTCGACTTACCTAGTAGTGAACAGACTGTAAGCCCTAAAATGAGTTCAATTTAATGTAGTTCTTTCGACCCTCGACTTGTCTAGTAGTGCACAGTATTATCAGAATTGGGAGATTGTGGGCACAAATAACCTGTTATTGGTCAGCGGCCATTTTTGGTAACAGGTTGAACAATATCCTGAATTGTTAGAATAATTTTATTTGAAAATCACCAGTATAGTATAACTTCTGAATAAGGATATTTGGATGGTTTGTCTTTGAAAGAGTAAATTTTTTTCAACATTTGCAGTGATCCAGGCGGCTCTGGAGATGCCACTTGTCCACAGACAATTACAGAATTGATGAAAACCATGTACAACTCTGTACCAGGCCAACAAATGTGAGTCTTAACTGTTTCAGTGTATCATTTTTGTAAAATTTGGTAATGATCGTTTCAAGTTTTGAGTATTTTTTGTAAAGTTAAAGCAAAACTTTTTTATTTTGTGATTAATATAATGAGGGTTTTTGAATGGATAGCAAAATTATTTTCAGGGCTCAAAATAAGAGGTGTCGCGTCACTTTTTGCTATGCAAAACTTGCAAAAAGCTACACAATGTTCAATTATGTTAGCATTTTGCGATACAAGATAATCAACTGCAGCCAATTCGGCTGCAGTTGATTATCTTCTTTCACAAAATGTAAATGAAAATTTGCAAACAAATTTGAAAACTAGTTCACTGATGCTTTACTTCTGATTGTGGAACAGTCCAGGCATAACTCAGATTAACTCTCCATCAAGCATCATTAGCAACTTCATATGTAAGATGAATTCTGTTGGTTTAAATTCTTCCTGTTTTTACAACATTTTGCATAAAATGTCCATTAAAAATAACTTCAAGCCCATCTAATTAACCCTTTACCTAACATGAAAAGCAGACGACACGTACAAAAAAAATTCTTGAATAACTAATTTTTTTTCATTTTTTGTCTCAAAAACATAGGTTATGACCCCTCGGTGGAACGAGCTCGATGAGCTCGTTCCAACGAGAGGTCATAACCTATGTTTTTGAGACAAAAAATGAAAATATTTTGAAAATTAATATGCGATTTTTGAAAATAGCGCTGGCTGGTTTTGGCCGTTACGTTGGGTAAAGGGTTAAAAATCCCAACTTCCATTTTGAGAACTCTGTTAAACAACCATGACGTCATTTGAAAATATCCAGGTCCATGCAACCCTTAAAGGCAGTTCAGTTAAAAAAAACATAGTAAATGTTTCATGTGTTTCAGATCATTTGGAAATGCCCAGAAATGGATGGAAACTATTCTATCTACTTAGAAGAATTCAATACAAAACAGCATAACATAACTCCGGTATACAAAAATAGCTATGTAATTTTTACAAAATGCTATTCATTTTTTGGAAATATGTAGCATTTTGCTACGCATAGAAAAAAAGTTATTTTGAGCACTGATTATTTTTTGAGTGGGTATGAGACTAGAAGGAGCTAATCATTTTCGCATGTGGCTTTGCTGCAAATAAAATTAAGTTTCCTTGTTCCTATGAATGAGATCATTCTAATATCCACTCAAATGTTAGATTTTCTCTCAATCGTAGTTCTGTGATCACAGAAGTGTAGAGAGAATTTCCAACCTGGTCACGTCCCCGTCACGATCTGATTGAAATTCTTGATATGCTTCCCTCCATGCAACACTAGAATTTCATTAGTCAAAAGAGAAATGTGCAGACATTTAAAGAGCTGAAATGGTTGAAGGGTTATCTTGCTCAGTTAATCACCCGGATTAACCTTGGTTAACAATTAATCAATTGCCCTAATTGGTAGCTGAATAATTGCCATACTGTTGATGATTTACAGTGTTAACACTTTATCCAATGTAATGAACAAAACCTGCTAGTGCTATATACAAAAAATCTCCATTCAAATGAACATAGCTTATGACCCCTCATTGGAACAAGCTCGTTCCAATGAGGGGTCATAAGCTATGTTTTTTGAGACAAAAATGGAACATTTTTAGTTGTTCAAAAATTTTGCAAGTTGCTCCCCGCATTGGGTGAAGGGTTAAGAATGACTATTTCCAGCTACTGATACAGTATAATGATCATTCATGTGAACAAGTATGTCAGCACGTAACTCACATACTTTACTCTGCCTCATATAATTGATGTCAGTGTGACAATGTTTGCCTGTTTTGGAGCAAGTTTGTTCCTTTGTTAACCCATATAATACAGTAGTTCAAAAAGTAATGGTTAATCGATTAATTATTTTTAAGATCAATCAAGATGTTGATCATTGGTTAATTGATTAATCGCTTAACCATTTCAGTTCTGGATATTCTGAGATGCTGCTTTGTCTTGTTTTTTTGTGATCGATCGTGATTTCACAGTATTTTATTTACAAAATTTTGACAAGTGATGAGCCGATAAGATAAATTATAAATAAACAGCTGAGACTCACATGCCTGTAATCCATAAAACATGGAATAACTTTTGTGGAATAACATTGGGTTTTAGAGTGCGGGGCTCAATGTTAGACTGTTGGACTTCCATGCTAGAGGTCCCGAGTTCGATCCCTGTCTGGGACGACCCACATTGTGTCCTTGGGCAAGGCACTTTATCCCGGTTGCCTACATGGGGGCACGATGACGCCGTGTGCTAAGGCATACTGCACGTCGATGGTGCACATGTCTTCAGCTGCTGTAACAGTGCTCGAGTGGAGCTTGAACAGAGTTAGAATGTTGAGGAGCTGACAGTTGCTCGTTGATGCTCGGTGGTTCTCTCCGGTTACTCCGGCTTCCTCCACCTGTAAAATTCAAGTTTGTTCAAATCGAGTCTCTGGGTTAATAATTTGGCTTCCTGTAGGAGCCCGAATTTTAATTTTGTGAAATATGAAGAAATTTCTTTAAAAATCTTCTTCTTCAGATCCACTTGTCAGAATGCTTTCGCATTTGTTAGACAACATCTCAAGTGGGGGTCAGATTCAAGTTTGTTCATATCGGGTTCCTGAGTTAATATTTGGGCTCTCTATTGGAGTCCAAAGATTAACTTGGTGCAATTTGAGGAAATTTCTTTAAAAATCTTCTTCAGATCCACCAGTCAGAATCCTTTTATGTTTGGTATACAGCATCTATAGAGGGGTCAGATTGAAGTTTTCATATTTTGAATTCAACATCTCCAGTGGGATTCAAGTTTGTTCAAACCTAGTCCCTGGGTTGATATTTGGGCTCTCTATGGAAGTCCAAATTTTAACTTAGTGCAATATAAGAAAATTTCTTGAAAAATCTTCTCCAGAACCATCAATTAGAATCATCTGATATTTGGTATACAACATCTCTAGAGGGGTCAGATCCAAGTTTGTTGAAATCGGATCCCTGGTTTGATATTTGGGCTCCCTGTGGTTGGGTTGGGGTCGGTTGGGGGACGGCAGAGGGAACATGTTAGGTTCAGGTTTGTTCAAATTCATTCCTTAGTGTTTTTCCATAAAATTTGCCTTTCATGACTTCATTCCTTTGTAGTGTTGATGAACCATGTCTGACTGAACGTGACCCTAAATACTTCTTTGAACCACTTTGTCAGGTGAGCTATTAAGGCCCTGTATATCTGGCCGTCACTCATCACTTGAGTGAACACAGTTGTCGCTCAGTTTTAGCCTGTGCACGGCTAAATTTGACAAGATCAAATTGAAGTACAAATTACTCAAGAGTCATTTCAATAAAAATGTTTTAAATCTAGATGAAGAATTGAAAAAATCTCGACAATTTTTAGCTCATCTTGACAAAGTCAAGCTGAGCTAATCTCATCGCTCTCCCTCCGTTGTCCGGCGTCCGTCGTCTGTCGTCCGTCGTCCGTCAACACCATGTTTTGGTCTTCTCCTCCAAAGCCACTGGGCCAATTCAAGTGAAAGTTTGTGTGAGTGATGGTCCCAAAGGGGCATTTCATTTTGTTCAACTCAGCATGCCCAGCCCCATAGGGAGGGAGTGGGGGAAAATGCTCCAAAATATTTTTAAAATCTTCTTCTCAAGAACCAGTGTGTACAATGACTTGATATTTGCTATGGAGCTTCCATATGAGGTGTAGAATCAAGTTTGTTCAAACGAAGTTCGTGAAGTAATATTTGGCTTTGTAATAGGAGGGGTAAGATTTTTGGCCCCGCCCAAAATTTCTATTTTCTGAACCGATGGTCCGGTATGAACCAAATTTGGTTTGTGGTAGTATTGGGTCATAAGTACTTGACCCATGGAAAAAAAAAAATTCCCGCATCCCCATGGGAACCCTGGGAGCTAAAAATAGAAATATTTACAAACGCCCATATTTCCCAAACCCCACGGAGCAGAGAGCTTTTATTTGGTATGAAGTATCCTTATGACCAGTAGAATTGAATGGTAAAAAAAAATTGCCATCGGTTATGTTAGGGTGTTCTGTAATGGGCATCGAAAAAATGCTCAGTCAGCATATTTGCAAAAATTTTTAAAAATCTTTTCTCCAGAACCAATCATCAGAATCTTTTGATATTTGGTATGCAGCATTCATGGGGGGGTCAGATAAAAGTTTGTTGAAATAAAGCTCATTGGTTCATATTTGGGCTCTCTACAGGAGCCCGAAGTTTTAACATAGGGTAATATGGGGAATATTCTTTAAAAATCTTCTTCTTCAGAACCACCAGTCAGAATCTTTTAATATTTGGTATATATCATTGTTATGAGGGTCAGATTCTAGATTGTTCAAACCAAGTCCCTACGTTAATATTTGGGCTTCCTACGGAAGCCCAAATTTTATCTTTGTTTAATATGGAGGGTAATTTAAAAAAATCTTCTTCTTCAGCTCCATCAGTCAGAATGCTTTGATATTTGGTATGCAACATCTCTATGGGGGTCAGATTCAAGTTTGTTCAAATCAGATCCCTAGGTATATATTTGGGCTCACTATGGTAGCCCAAATTTTTACTTGGTGCAATATGAGGAAATTTCTTAAAAAATCTTCTTCTTCAGATCCACCAGTCGGAATGCTTTTATATTTGGTATACAACATCTCTAGGGGGGGGGGGGGGGGGGGAGGGGGTGGTCAGATTCCAGGTTGTTCAATTCGAGTGCCTAGGTTATTATTTGGGCTCCATATGGGAACATGAAATTTAACTTAGTACAATATGAGGGAATTTCTTCAAAAATCTTCTTCTTCAGATTCACTTGTCAGATTGCTTTCACATTTGGTATACAACATCTCTAGGGGGGGGGGTCAGATTCAAGTTTGTTTAAATCGGATCCATAGGTTAAGATTTGGGCTTGCTATGGTAGCCCAAATTTGAACTTAGTGCAATTCGAAGAAATTTCTTTACAATTTCTCTTCTTCAGATCAGACAGTCAGAATGCTTTCATATCCGGTACACAACATCTCTAGGGAAGTCAGATATAACTGTATTCAAAGCAAGAGCCTGGGTTAATATTTGGGCTCTCTATGGGAGCCGGAATTGGCCATTTTGCTGAAGAATTAAAAATTTTGTATTCAGTACCCTCTAGAGATACTAAGATTAATCCACATAGGTTGTATTAAGGGGCTTCATAGGGGAGCTCTACATTTTACTTATGATCAACTGAAGAAAAGGCATGATGCCCAGATTATTTTTGTCACTCCTGAGGGACTCAGGGATTGACAGTGTAGCCTATGGAGATGGCTTGCTTAATGTAGACTCATTCTTGGACTCTGTTTAAATTGTGTTCTGTACAAGATGAGCGCTTCAGGCCCCGTGGGGCCTCTTGTTAGCTCACCTGACTGAAAGTCAGGGTGAGCTATTCTGATCACTTTTCGGCCGTCGTCCGGCGTCCGTCGTGAAGGTGGTGTTTGGGCTTTTTCTCCCAAACCACTGGCCGCATATTAATGAAATTTCATGTGAGAAGGGGTTGTGTCTGCGGACTTTGATTTTTTGTCAAATTAGGTTTCGGCTCACATTGAGCAGAGGGATGGGGCAAAAATGCTCCAATTCTTAAAAAATCTTCTTCTCAAGAACCAGCAATAGCAGAGACTTGATATTTGGTATGCAGCTTCCTTTTGAGGTGTAGACTCAAGTTTGTTCAAGAGAAGTTGGAGGGGCTATATTTGACGATGTTAAAGGAGGGGCAAAAATTTTGGCCCCGCCCCAAATTTCTATTTTCCAAACCGCGAGGCCGATTTGAACCAAATTTTACATGAGTGCTTATTGGGTCATAAGTACCTAATTTATGCCGAAATTTTTTTCCCCATAGCCCCGTGGGAACCACAGGAGCTAAAAATGAAAACGCCCATATCTCCAAAACTACAGGGCACTGAGAATTCTTATTTGTTGTGAAGCTTCCTTAGGACCAACAGAATGGAATGAAAAAAAAAAAAATTGCCATCGGTTTTATCATGGGGTACTTTTTGGGGACTTTGAAAAAGTGGTGAGTCAGCATTTTTTAACACTGTGGGTAATGGGAAAAACATAAGACTACTTTTCTCCGAAACCACTGCTCCAAAAGCTTTAAAATTTCACATATAACATCTTTGGAAGATTGTTTCACATGTTTATTGAAATCAATTGCCTGGGTCGATATTTGGGCTCTCTAAGGGAGCCCAAATGTTTAAATTAGTGCAGTATGAGGAGTATTTTTGAAAAATCTTCTTCTTCAGATCTAGCAATAAGAATGTTTTGATATTTGGTATGCGGCATCCTTAGGGGGGTGAGATTCAAGTTTGTTGAAGCCAAATCCCTGGGTTCATATTTAGGCTGAAAATTTGGGGTCCCGTTGTGGACTTCGAAATTTTGGACCAAAATCCGAAAATTTTTTTTTTTGTTTTTTCTGCCTTTCGGTCAATTTTAAGACAAAAAAAAAAAAAATTATTTTCCCCTGAAAATTTGGGGTGCGGGTGGGACTTAGAAAATTTTGGACCAAAATGGGAAAAATTTTTTTTTTTTGTTTTTTCTGCGTTTCGGTCAATTTTAAGACAAAAAAAATTTTTTTTTTTTTTTTTCCCCTGAAAATTTGGGGTCTGGGTGGGACTTAGAAAATTTTGGACCAAAATCCGAAAATTTTTTTTGGGGGGTTTTTTCTGCGTTTCGGTCAATTTTAAGACAAAAAAAAAAAAAAAAAAAAAATTTTTTCCCTGGAAAATTTGGGGTCTGGGTGGGACTTAGAAAATTTTGGACCAAAATCGGAAAAAAATTTTTTTTTGTTTTTTCTGTGTTTCGGTCAATTTTAAGACAAAAAAAAAATTTTTTTTTCTTTTCCCCTGAAAATTTGGGGTCCAGGTGGGACTTAGAAAATTTTGGACGAAAATCCGAAAATTTTGTTTTTTGTTTTTTCTGCGTTTCGGTCAATTTTAAGACAAAAAAAAAAAAAATTTTTTTTTTTTTTACCCTGAAAATTTGGGGTCTGGGTGGGACCAAAATCCGAAAAAAAATTTTTTTGTTTTTTATGCATTTCTGTCAATTTTAAGACAAAAAAAAAAAAAAAATTTTCCCCTGAAAATTTGGGGTCTGTTACAACCAGTAGTGTATAAATTTACCAGTAATGTCGAAATCGACCAGTAATGTCGAAAAAATTAACCAGTAATGTCGAAATCAACCAGTAATGTCGAAAAAATTGACCAGTAATGTAAAAATCCGTAATGTCGAAAAATTAACCAGTAGTGTCAAAAAGTGACGACCAAAATGAGGAGCACTAACACTTGCCGACGGGGGAGGGGGGTATATCCCCCCCCCCCCCACCACCCCGATGACACCCCTGGTCGTGTGCTCAATTTTAAGACAAAAAAAAAAAAAATATTTTTTTTCCCCTGAAAATTTGGGGGCCGGGTGGGACTTAGAAAATTTTGGACCAAAATCTGTAAATTTTTTTTTTGTGTTTTTTATGCGTTTCTGTCAATTCTAAGACAAAAAGAAATTTTTTTTTTTTTACACCGAAAATTTTGTGTCCGGGTGGGACTTCGAAAATTTTGGACCAAAATCCATAATTTTTTTGTTTTTTGTTTTTTATGCGTTTCTGTAAATTTTAAGACAAAAAAAACATTTTTTTTTTACACCAAAAATTTGGGGTCCGGGTGGGACTAAAATCCGGAAATTAGTTTTAGCGTTTTTTATGTGTTTTAAGAAGAAGAAAAAAAATTAGGCTGAAAGTATTTTGTTTGGGAAAAAAATATACACTACGTGGAGAGTGGATTGTAACTAAATCACCCACAGAGTGGAGTTGTCACCCGAGCTATAACTTTCAAATTTTGTACATATCAACAAAAAACACAAGCAATGTTTCAGCCAATGGACCTCCAGGTTTAACCCGGAGGTCCATTGGCTGAAACTTTGCTGGTGCTGGTTATGCTTTGCAACAAATTTGCAATTATTGCTTGGGTGGAATCTCCACTCTGCGTGTTATTTAGTGATAATACACTCTCCACGTACTGTATAAGCTGAGTTTAAATGCTCTTTTGAGAATAGTACTGGTTGGTTTTGGCCTTATTATTGGATAAAAAGTTGTTATTGATGAGACTTACACTTAGGCTGTGCAGTGCACAGGGTTAGTTACTCAGTGAATAATAAAGTTTTTATAACCACAAAATGTGGCTAACCCTGTGCAATGCGCAGGGTTAGTCACACTTTTGGTTATAAAAAATTGGTGACTGTCACACCACACACCAGAGACCAGCCGTGAGGGCGACTAGGGCGATTAAGTCGCCCTTCTAAGCCCAAAGTCGCCTAGAAAAATAGTCGGGGCGATTACAAGTCGCCCTCTAAAAATTGGCCAAAATGAGAAAAGGCTGAACTGAGTGATGCGAGGTTTACATGAAAACGAGTATTTTCAAAAATCGAATGTGCTCGAGTGTGATAAATGGGCATTTTAATTCGTCAAATAAACGTCCATTTATTTGAAATCACACGACAAGCGATTGTCCATTGTCACTTTCGGCGGATTTTTTTTATTTCTATTTTGTTGCGTTCCAGTCGGAGCTTCAAGTGTCGAAACGAAAATAAGTGACTTACACGACTCAACAAAACAACCCAGTTTGAAAGTAGGTTACGTCGCTTAGGATGCCGAAAATGTATACACAACGGACGTATTTTATAACACATTATTTTCATTTCGATTTGCTGACGACTGTTAACTGTTGGGCTGTCTATTCCCAGAAAAACACGAATGGAATTGAAACACATGAAAAAAAGCTTTAGTGATGTCAAGAAAAGCTTTGTACAGGACACAAGTGTGCATGTGGACGATCTTGAAAAAGGGTCCTCCTAAACATCGGAATGACATGAAATGACGCGGAATGACACCGGAATGCCATAAAAATGATGCGGAATGACATTTCTTTTACAAAATACTCGACCCCAGAATGTATTTTGTTTATTAACTAACAAAGTACCTCCCAAACAACCTTCTTACATCTGGTCCTGTTCACACTTTCAGACTTAGGAAATTATTAGCTTAGTAGACTTTGTTGAAAGGCAACCACAGGAGGGTGATGGGGGATTGGCACGAAGAAGAGGTGAGGGGTCATGAAGGAGAAGGTAGCAGTGGGGGATTTTCAGTCAATAATTACATTGTGATTTTTTAACCTGGCACAGATGCATCATAGACAACTGGACCTGGATTATTTGTACGTTAATGGAGGACCATAAATTGAAAATATGAAGGGGCGGCGAGGGTGGTACATGAATATTCTTAATTTTCCCCACTTGCCTATGAAGTCTCCATACATGACTCTGCAGTCTCCCTATTTTTTCTGGAGGGAGACTTGAAGTCTCCCTAAAATTCCCCCCTAGGCTGGTCCCTGCCACACACCACATGAAAAATGAACACTCACTTAGTCTGTGCTGCGTATAGGGTTAGTCACATAATTGAGATGATCTTATTTAGGCGAAAAAAGAATAATGTTTTGATTCTCAGGCCCTCCCTCGTTGGATTTGAACCTCCTCATTAGACATTTTTATTATGTCATGTTTTTTAAAGAATTTGTGAAAACTTGCAATTCTCATTTTTTCACATTTCTCGACATAAAATTATTTAGTTGTCTTGGCAGTAAATTGTTTTTTCTTGTTGCAGTTTATGGGAGAGTGCCATTGTTACAAACTGTAACAAAGAAAATTCTGATATACTGGATCATGGTTTAATTATTTATTTATTTGCTGGTGTTTAAGGTCATACATTTCTGCACAATGGCTAATAATGGCTGCAACACCGATATAAATTCAAGTATCGCCAATCATTTAGAGCCATGTTTCCCATTTTAAAGGACTCCTACCCCAAGCATTGGTTAGTGGGGCCAGTTCTAATGGATCATGATGCTTGATAGATCTATACCATTAAAAAGATCAATAAAATACAAATCCTTTTAGCTGTTGTTACGGCAGTTCGTTATAAAAGGTATACTATAATTACACTAAAATACAACCTTTTCTCTTTTTCAAGTGGAAAGACAGCAAAAAGATTTACTGAGTATACTCAACCCTTTTACACGAAAAAAAACTTTCAAAAAAGTAAAAATAAAATCCTCCCTTCCTCACTGATTTTAAAAAAAAAATTGCCTGAGAATCAATTCATTTTTTTTTTATTTGGCCTTATAATCAGAAAGAAAGGAGAAAGGTGTGACTGACCCTGTGCATTGCAGAGTTAGTTGGTAAGTTAATATACAATGACTAACCATATGCGTTGCTTACAATTAGTTGATAAGACTGTCATATTACACACTTCATGAAAATATACACTAAGGCTGTAAAAATACACAGTCTTAGTTGGTGACATGTTACGTAGGGTGAAGGATTCAAGGAACTAATGGAAATTTAATTAATAGCTTGTTTTATTGATTGGAATATCTACAGTTAAGACTAGAAGTCCTGTCATGAAATGCGCACAAATAGCACGTCCCTCTGCGCGTTAATCTACACGTTATGACCATAGCAAGGCTATAAAATTCTGTACATATGGCCTGTGCACAAGCAATGTTTCAGCCAATGGACCTCCGGGTAACCCGGAGGTCCATTGGCAGAAACATTGCCTGTGTTTTCTATGAGTAATCAGGAGAACCTGTCGTGCTTTGGATGCCATTCGATATGGCAAGTGCGCGCAATTCCTACGCGCAATTAAGCCTAGAAAGTGCACAATTCGGGACAGGACTTCTACTTTTAACTGTATAACTGTATCACAAAATAATATCTATATCTTTCTGAGTAAAATGACATCATATTACATCAATGGTAGAGACTCCAATGTAAAGTGGATAAACAATTATCCTATAACAGCATCAGATTCTTTTAGAGATGGGCTATACAGTGGAACCCTGTTAATTGAATAGCCACTTTGCCAATAAAATTTATTCAATTAACAGGAGTATCCAATTAACAGGGATTGTGTCACTTTCCTATATTCTAGAGACAAATTTAGCATTTATTTGCCCACCTGACTGAAAGTCAGGGTGAGCTTTTCTTATCACTCTTCGTCCTTCGTCCGTCCGTCGTCCTGCCTGAAGGTGGTGTTTGAGCCTCTTTCTCCTAAACCACTGGCCACATTTTAATTAAATTTCATGTAAGTAGTGGTCATATAGGGGCATTTTGATTTTTTTATGCAAATTAGGTTTCGGCTCGTATTGAACAGAGGGGTGGGGAAAAAATGACCAACTTTTTTGAAAATCTTCTTCTAATGAACCACCAGTAGCAGAGACTTGATATGTGGTATACAGAATCCTTTTGAGGTTCAGAATCAAGTTTGTTCAAGAGAAGTTTGTCGGGCATTATTTGCCTTCGTTATGGGAGGGGCAAAAATTTTGGCCACACGTAAAATTTCTATTTTGAGAACTGTGAGGTCGATTTGAACCAAATTTGATATGAGATGATAATGGGTCATAAGTAGTTGATTGATGCAAAAAAATTTTTCTCATTGTCCTGTGGGAACCTCGGGAGTTAAAAATGGGAAAATCCTTAAAACTGCCATATCTCCAAAACTACATGGCATGGAGAATTCTTATTTTGTATAAATCTTACTTTTATCCAGTAGAATAGAATGGTTAAAAAAAATCCCTGTCGGTTTGATCACAAGGTACTTTTTTCTGGACTTTGAATTCAAAGTGCTGAGTCAGCGCTTTTTAAGACTGTAGGCAATGGGAAAAACATTAAAAAATTTTCTCCAGATCCAGCAGGCAGAATCTTTTGATATTTGGTATGCAACATTGTAGAGTGGATCTGATTCAAGTTTGTTCAAATCGGCCCCCTGGGTTCATATTTGGGCTCAGTGTAGGAGCCCGATTTCGAACTTAGTGCATTTCAGGCAAATTTCTTTAAAAATCTTCTTCTCCAGATCCAGCAGGCAGAATCTTTTGATATTTGGTATGCAACATTGTGGGGTGGATCTGATTCAAGTTTGTTCAAATCGGCTCCCTAGATTCATATTTGTGCTCACTATAGAAGCTTGAATTAGAACTTAGTGCATTTCAGGCAAATTTCTTTAAAAATCTTCTTCTCCAGATCCAGCAGGCAGAATCTTTTGATATTTGGTATGCAACATTGTGGGGTGGATCTGATTTAAGTTTGTTCAAATCGGCCCCCTGGATTCATATTTGGGCTCACTATAGAAGCTCGAATTCTAACTTAGTGCATTTCAGGCAAATTTCTTCAAAAATCTTCTTCTCCAGATCCAGCCGGCAGAATCTTTTGATATTTGGTATGCAACATTGTGGGGTGGATCTGATTCATGTTTGTTCAAATCGGCCCCTTGGATTCATATTTGGGCTCACTATAGAAGCTCAAATTCGAACTTAGTGCATTTCAGGCAAATTTCTTTGAAAATCTTCTTCTCAAGAACTAGCAGGCAGAATCTTTTGATATTGGGTATGCACCATGCTTAGGGGGGTGAGATTCAAGTTTGTTCAATCCAAGTCCCTGGGTTCATATTTGGGCTCACTGTGGTAGCCCGAATTATAACTTAGTTCAAAATGAGGAATTTTCTTTAAAAATCTTCTTCAGATCCAGCAGTCAGAATGTTTTGATATTTGGTATGCAGCATCCTTAGGGGGATGAGATTCAAGTTTGTTCAAGCCATGTCCGTAGGACCATATTTGGGCTCACTGTGGGAGCCCAAATGATAACTTAGTTCAAAATGAGGAATTTTCTTTAAAAATCTTCTTCAGATCCAGCAGTCGGAAAGTTTTGATATTTGGTATGCAGCATCCTTAGGGGGGTTGTGATTCAAGTTTGTTCAAGCCATGTCCCTAGGTCCATATTTGGACTCACTGTGGGAGCTCGAATTGTAACTTAGTTCAAAATGAGAAATTTTCTTTAAAATCTTTGGATATTTGGTATGAGCTTTTCTTAGGAGGAGCAGATGCAACTTGTTGAAATCAATTCTCTGGGTTGATATTTAGGCTACCATGTCAGGTGAGCGCCATCTGACCCCTTGGGGCCTCTTGTTGTATTATATCTGGTTTGACAGCTCCATGAGCTCTGTCAAACAAGATATAATAGATTAAATGCATGTACTGGATGTACTGAGGCCAGATAGGTCTATAAACAAAGGAAAACTGAGGAGAGTGAGGGTAATTTCTAGACAGGTTACAAGATTTTTTTATGTTTGGTTCCCGCAAGAGTCCCAGGAAGTGAAGCAGTGCCTGTTCACTGCAGTAAACAGGCTCTGTTTTACTGGTAAAATCGGACCCAGTCACCAATGCTTGGGGGGTGCAAACCCTCTCTAAAATGGGAAACATGGCTTATTAATGCTCACACCTGGTCTTGAGTTGATACTCATGTTGTGGTCAAGATTAGCCATTGTGCAAAAATATGTAACCTTAAACACCAGCAAACAAATAAATAAATTGTGTAGTTTGATGCATGGCAGGTTGTGTGGGGGGCATAAACAATTGGTTTCCGGATGATAACTTGATACTGTTTTGAACCACGTTCATGAAACTTCATAAGTAGGTTGGCCTTGTTGAGCAGAAGAACCCAATTATTTTGGACTTGCTAGGTCAATGGTCAAGGTCACAGTGACCTTGAACATACTAAATCGTGAACGATTGGTTTCCGGATGGTAACTTGACTATGGTTGAACCCACATTCATGAAACTTCATATGTAGGTTGGCCTTGGTGAGAGGAAGAACCCTATTTATCTTGGACTTGTTAGGTGAAAGGTCAAGGTCACAGTGACTCTGAACATAGTAATCAAATTATCAAAACAACTGGTTTCGGATGATAACTTGACAATAGTTTGACCCACATTCATGTGACTTCATAGGTAGGCTGGCCTTGGTGAGAGGAAGAACCCTATATATATTGGATGCACTAGGTCAAATGTCAAGTTCTTGGTGACCCTGAACACAGTAAATCGTAAACAATTGCTTTCTGCAGGGTAACTTGATAATGGTTCAACCCACAGTCATGAATCTTCATAGGTTGGTTGGCCTTGGTGAGAGGAAGAACCCTGCATATATTGGTCTTGTTAAGTTAAAGATCAAAGTCACAGAGACCTTGAATATAGTAAATCATGAACAATTGATTTCCAGTTGGCAACTTGACTATGGTTCAACCCACATTCGTGAAACTTCATATGTAGGTTGGCCTTGGTGAGAGGAAGAACCCTATTTATTTTGGACTTGTTAGACGAAAGGTCAAGGTCACAGTGACCCTGAACATAGTGATCAAAACAACTGGTTTCCGAATGATAACTTGACTATAGTTTGACCCTCATTCATGAAACTTCAGAGGTAGGCTGGCCTTGGTGAGAGGAAGAACCCTATCTATATTGGATGCACTAGGTCAAAGGTCAAGTTCTTGGTGACCCAGAACATAGTAAATCGTAAACAGTTGGTTTCTGCAGGGTAACTTGATAATGGTTCAACCCACAATCATGAAACTTGATAGGTTGTTTGGCCTTGGTGAGTGGAAGAACCCTATCTATATTGGATTTGCTAGGTCAAAGGTCCAGGTCACAATGGCCTTGACCATCCTAAATCATAAATAATTGGTTTCCGGATGATAACTTGACAATGGTTGAGCCCACATACGTGAAACTTCATATATAGGTAGGCCTTGGTGAGAGGAAGAATCCTATTTATCTTGGACTCCGCCAGGTGAACAGTCAAGGTCACAGTGACCATTCACATAGTAAATTGTAGACAATTAGTTTCAGGATGATAACTTGATAATGGTTCGCCCCACATTCATGAAACTTCATAGGTAGGTTGTCCCAGGTGAGTGGAAGACCCCTGTTTATTATACCCACTGCAAACAAAGTTTGGGGGGGGGGGGGGGGGTATATAGGAATCACCCTGTCCATCCGTCTGTCCGTCTGTCCATCCTTATAAGCGCAACTCCTCCTAAACCGTTTAAAGAATTTTCATGAAACTTTACACAGTGGAAGAACTCCATATGAAAATGTGCATGAAGCAATATATTTCCGTTCTGACAAGCGCGGGGGGTATCAGTTTGTGAGCTTGCTCATAGTACCTCTAGTTTTGGATTCGAAAGGTCAAGGCCACAGTGATTTTGGACCCACGAGATGAACGGTCATTGTCACAGTGACCCTCACCATAGTAAATCGTAAACACTTTCTTTCTGGACGATAACTTGAAAATCGTTCAACCCACTTTAGTTAATCTTCATAGCTAGGTTAGCCTTGATGAAAGGAAGAACCTAATTTATTTTGGAATGAGTAGGTCAAAGGTAAAGGTCATAGTGACCCTTCACATAGTAAATTGTAAAACAGTTGGTTCCCGATTGCCTACATGGGGGCATGATGACGCTGTGTACTAAGGCGAACTGCACGTCGATGGTGCACATGTCTTCAACCAATCTAACCCTGCCTGTGTCACCGTGCAGAGTTCCGAGTTACAATGTTGGGAGAGCTGACAGCTGCTCGTCGTTGCTCGGTGGTTCTTTCTGGGTACTCTGGCTTCCTCCACTCGTAAAACTGTCACGGTCACGATTATCCATTGTGCATAAGTATGTGACCTTAAACACCAATAAATAAATAAATAAACAATTGGTTTCCCGAGCGATTCCATAGTGACTAACGGGACAACCTGCTGTTAATTTTGGAGTCTTTTGTGCTTAATGTTGTGCAAATGCCAAGGTTTCTAGGTATTGTGTGAATACTGCATAAGTTCTATATCTCACCAATTGGAGGAGTGAGCTTTTGGGTGCACCCCCAGTTAGCTGTGGTCTAAAAATAGACCGTAACTAACGGGACAAAAAGTGGACATGATCTTTTTATTCTCTTAGGGGAAATACAAATTTATCCCCACAGCTGCAAATAGACAAAAACTCTCTGTCTCGTTGTATTGGGGTACTCCAGGGGTACTCCAGTCTCACAATGAAGACTGGTGTAGACCTTGTATCTTGACAATGTGTGAGATAATATCCCAACAGTGGTGTGACTAACGGGGCACACTTGAGTGTGACTAACAGGACAAAATGTAAATGGATGGCCCTTTTGTATTGCAATTCAGGGTTGAAGCTTGCATGAATAATATAAAAAAAGAATTAATTCAACAAAATCACTTTTATAACACTATTTTTTACAAGGAACAATAACTCAACTGTTAATAATGAAACCTGTCCGCCATGGAATCCAGGGAAGGGAAGGAGTGTTTATTTACTGTGGTAAACAAGTTTTGTTTTACTGGTAAACTCACTACCCGTGGGAACCCCGGGAAGTAAGCAGCACTTGTTTACCAGTTCCACTTTACTTGTAAAATAGGACCCAGTCACCAATGCTTGGGGTGAAAGTCCTCTAAAATGGGCAACATGCAGATCAATGATTGACTACACTTGACTTCATCTCCATGTTGTGTCACGATTAGCCATGGTGCATAAATATGTGACGTTAACCACCAACAAACAAACAAACAAACTGGTAAACTCGCATCCGGTAAAAATGCCTGGGGTGGAAGTCCTCTTAAATGGGGCAACATGGGTCCTATCTTGACAGTAAAATGGAACTTGTTCACCTTAGTAATAAAGCACTGCTTCACTTGCTGGGGTTCCATAGTACAGTTAAAACTAAAAGTCCTGTCCTGACATGCGCACAAATAGCACGTCGATATGCGCATTAATCTGCGCGATATGACCATAGTAAGACTATCAAATTCTGTAAATATGGCCTGTGCACAAGCAATGTTTCAGCCAATGGACCCCCGGGTAACCCAGAGGTCCATTGGCAGACACATCGCCTGTGTTTGCTATGAGTAACCAGGAGAACCTGCCGTGCTTTGGATGCCATTCGATATGGCAATTGCGTGCAATTCCTACGCGCAATTAAGCCTAGATAAGCGCACAGTTCGTGACAGGCCTTCTAGTTTTAACTGTATGTGTGTGTGGGGGGGGGGGGGGGCGATAGGTGGGTGGAGGCAACCCAACTTTTTACCCAATAAAAGATGCTTACCCATTTAAATGACCTGACGTCTACAAAGCATGTGTCAATGTTGTAATCAAACTGGCAGGCCTTGCCAGGTATGACACATTGTATTTAAAATTGATCTTCTTTCGCAATGAAAATTTGATAAACACACAGTTGTATCAATAATCTAGATACATGGGTGACCTCGTTCTATAAAGTTTCTACTCCAAAACAATCATGAGGCCACACAAAGTAGATCTTCTGTTTCTCGGGCCATTATTTGTGAAATTGCATTCGGGCGAGCGTTTTTTTATTTTATTTTTTATTTCAGTAAATACTTCTTTGCCAACAAAAGTTCATGTTCTTGGTTCAAGTTTTAAGCCTCATAACCTACAGAATAGCATGGGTGGTGGTGTATTTCATCTCTTGAGTGTAAGAAGGCTTTGCAATGCTAAGCATTGCAAAACCTTCTTGCACTCAGGGGACAAATTCATCAATTTTTGTAACTTGGGTAAAATATCAGACATAAACCATTTAATATTAATTTTTTTAAAGTTTAAATTGGTTATAAAAAGAGAGCATGCGGCAGCCAAAAGGACCATGCGGGAGGGCCTGAGAAACAGATTTTTTATTTTTTTAGGCCTAAAAGCAAAATTTTTCACTGTGGTACCTACTGATAACTGCTTTAGCTTTATTAAGCACCTTATTTGTGCAGCAGTAATTGAATGATCATACCCCAATATGAAATCACTATTTATGCCACTTAAATCTGGTCACTACACATCCCTTTTAACCTCATCTGTTATATTGTGGGCTACAAGTAATTTACTTCTGGAACACAATATAATCAAAGCGTTTAAAAGGAATCCACAGTGACCCAAGTAATGAATGTACAATATAAGTACATGTAAAGGTTAAAATGGGTTTTATTCACAGGCAATCAGGCACTAAAATTTAACCCATTTCGGCCATTTGTTGAATGCTTTTTTGTGATCTTAGTGTCCTGCAAAATTTATTTGAAATCATGAAAGTTTACATGTGGATGGTATTTCTTTTTTGAAGGAGATCCATAAATATTACAAAGAAAAGAGTAACCCTCCCTACCAGCCACCCCCTCCCCACCCACGCCTCTCCTTGGCTGATTTGCAAAATTAAAGGCCAGTGAACCAAATGTATTAATCTGTTAGGCCTAATAAGTTTAGAAAGTTTTGACGTTAACGTTTTGCTCAAACTCGTAGACCCCTCTCTAATACTGGCAGGGGTAAAACTTCCATGATTGACTCTTTCTTGACAACTGCAGTGTTGCCATCAATAAGTTTGACACGCCTTTTACTGATAGCTTTTGCAAACATGATTGAAACATTGTCAGAATTGACAGCAGTAATCAGTATGAATATAAAATCTGTTAACTTCCAGGATGTGTGTTGATTCAAAAAACTGCTGACAGAACTCTTGCAGGGCTTCATCACATGACCTTCTCAATCTTCCATCTTGAAACATTTTGTGCAAAACAACAGTTGGTTTGGTATTTTTTGTCTATGCAAAACAGTGTCATTTGTGTTAGTGTAAAACATTTTAAAAAAAAAAAAAATTAGTTTTCTGCAATGTAGATCATGTGAACCAGAATCGTGACTAACGGGACATTCGAATGTGACTAATAGGACAGATACATTTGTGACTAACGGGACAAGTTTTTTTGGCAGTTAATTTTTAGCTAAACTTGACATAATCAAGATAAGCTATTGCCATCACGCGTGCGGAAGTCTGTGAGTCTGTTCACATTTTCCTTTAGCACGGGCTACACCCCGCAGTTCTTGTCTGATCGTCACAAAATTTCATATGCAGGTTTGGGGTCATGTCTAGATGATAACGTCCCCTTTCGGGCAACTGGTATGGCTGCCCGAGCCCAAAACCCGAAAACCATTAGCACAGTCTACAGGTCGTATTTATGAAGGGATTTCATTGTAACTTGGTAGGATGCCTCTGTATAATGTCTCGATGAGAACGTCCCCTTATGGGCATGATCAGTCAACTGTGATGGCTGCCCAAGCCCAAAACCCAAAAACTTTTAGCACAGTCTGCAGGTCATGTTTAATATGGTGGGATTTCATTGTAACTTGGTAGGTTGACTCCTTATGATGTCTAGATGAGAATTTCCCCATTTGGGCATGATCTGCCAACCGTGACGACTGCCCGAGCCCAAAACCCGAAAACCTTTAGCACAGTCTACAGGTCATATTTATTGAGGAATTTCATTGTAACTTGGTGGGTAGACTTCATATATTGTCTGGATGAGAAGATCCCCTTTTGGACGTGATTGGGCAACTCTGATGGCTACAGGGGCCCGAAGCCCGAAACCCGAAAACCTTTAGCACAGTCTACAGGTCATATTTATGAAGGGATTTCATTGTAACTTGGTAGAATGACTCCAAATAATGTCTAGTTTAGAACGTCCCATTTTGATCGCGATCATTCAGCCTTGATGGGTGCCCGAGCCCAAAAACCTTTAGCATAGGCAAAAGGTCATATTTATGGAAGGATTTCATTGTAACCTGTTAGGTTGACTCCATATAATGCCTAGATGATGACATCCCCTTTTGGTCACGATTGGTCAGCTGTGATGGCTACAGTGCCCGAAGCCCGAAAACCTTGAGCACAGTCTACAGGTCATATTTATGAAGGGATTTCATTGTAACTTCATAGGATCACTCCAGATGATGCCCAGATGAGATTGTCCCCTTTGGTTGCGATCATTCAACCAGGAGGGCTGCCCGAGCCCGAAGCCCAAAAACCTTTAGCACAGGTTGTTGTTGGTTTGTTGGTGGTGGTTAACGTCACATATTTATGCGCTATGGCTAATCGTGACATAACATGGAGATGAAGTCAAGTTTAGTCAATCGTTGATCAACATGTTGCCCATTTTAGAGGACTTTCACCCCAAGCATTGGTGACTGGGTCCTATTTTACTAGTAAAGCGGAACTGGTTTACCACAGTAAACAAGTGCTGCTTACTTCCCGTGGTTCCCACGGGGACTTTAGCACAGGTCATATTTATGAAGGGATTTCATTCTAACTTGGTAGGTTGACTTCATATAACGTCTAAATGAGAACGTCCTCTTTTGGACACGATTGGGCAACTGTGACGGCTACAGTGGCCCAAAGCCCGAAAACCTTTAGAACATTCTACAGGTCATAATTATGAAGGGATTTCATTGTAGCTTGGTAGGATGACTCCAAATAATGTCTAGATGAGAACGTCTCCTTTTGGTCGTGATCATTCAGCCTTTATGGCTGCCCGAGCCCAAAGACCTTTAGCATGTTCTACAGGTCGTATTTATGGAAGGATTTCATTGTAACCTGTTAGGTTGACTCCAGAATGCCTAGACGATGACATCCCCTTTTGGTTGTGATTGGCCAACTGTGATGGCTACAGGTGCCCGAAGCCCGAAAATCTTGAGCACCATCTACAGGTCATATTTATGAAGGGATTTCATTGTAACTTTGTAGGATCACTCCAGAGGATAATGTCCCCTTTCGGTTGCGATCATTCAACCATTATGGCTGCCCGAGCCCGAAGCCCAAAATCCTTTAGCACAGTCTACAGGTCATATTTATGAAGGGATTTCATTGTAACTTGGTAGGTTGACTTCATATAATGTCTAGATGAGAACGTCCCTTTTTGGGCGCAATTGGGAAACTGACGGCTACAGGGGCCTGAAGCCCGAAAACCTTTAGCACAGTTTACAGGCCATATTTAATAAGGGATTTCAATGTAATTTGATAGGATGACTCGTTTTGGAATAATTGCACTGTAACTTGGTAACTTTCGTTAATATACGTTAACTGTACTTTCGTTAATATACGTTAACTGTGAGGGTCACATACATTAACTGTGAGGTCATATTAACCCACCCCTCAGCTCTTTAGCACAGTGTACACCTCATATTATTTTTATCAAAAACATAGCATACAGGGACCAAAAATGAACATATTCCCAATTATCACAATTCTTGTCTTATTTCTTAATCCTTTCATAAACATTGAACATTATCCTTTTCATCAAATACAACACACAAGTTAAGCTACAGTGTCATTGATACTTTCATTGAAAAATCGTGACTAACGGGACACGTTTTTCTGTAAACAAAAAAGGTTTCCTTTCAATGCCCCAAAAAAAAATATTCCCAAAATTGATCATGGATGTACACTTGAGCTTCACAATGTAATATTTGGACTATATTTTTCACAAAAGGAGAATAGGAATTAGATTAAAATTAATTGAGAAGACATTTTTCTAAATTTTAAGTTTTAATTAAAGTTTGAGGTTAACAAGGGTAACAATTAACAAAATCGTGTTTTCAGTAGAAAATTTATTTAAATTATCATTGTTCAGATGCTCTACTATACACAAAACATAGAATGACCATTTGTGTGAGAAGTTTATTTTTTACCCTTCATGTCCTATTTCTATGGAATGGCTCGAGGACCGACGATAAATTGATAATGATTAAAAACCCACTTTTGTGCTGTCACAACTCGGTGATCCTTTTTTATTCAATTAACAGGAGTTTACTGTATAACCTATATTCAATTAACAGGTCAAATTTATACTTGAAGTATGGTAAATGGTTTTGTGTTGGGAAATTATATTCAATTAAGAGGGTTATTCAATTAAGAGATATCCAATTAAGTGGGCTCTACTGTATACCGAAAAACCGAATCATTATTGATATTACCATGAGCATACAGAAAAAGTGAACTGAAACAATCATTGGATAATGAAATTGTCTGAATTTTCAAATTTTACTACATGTTCTACTATTTACAGTACGTGGAGAGTGTATTATCACTAAATCATCTGCAGAGTGGAGATTCCACCCATGTAATAATTGCAAATTTGTTGCAAAATCTAACCAGCACAAGCAAAGTTTCAGCCAGTGGACCTCCGGGTTAAACCCGGAGGTCCATTGGCTGAAACATTGCTTGTGTTTTTTGTCGATATGTACAAAATTTGAAAGTTATAGCTTGGGTGATAACTCCGCGGGTGATTTATTTACAATCCACTCTCCACGTACTGTATAAGTTCTTATTGAGGCTTGATAGCAGTTGAAGGGTTCATTTTTATAAAAGAAGTGGTTGATTTTCTTTTCAGTTTTGGTAACCCTCAGGAGCCTGGACAATTGTTCTGAATTCTCACTATGCTACAACCTGTACATGTTCAACTGCTTACATACCAGAAAATAAGTGGTCAGACAAGGACAATGTCGGGTACAAAAGGCTAATGTCAGACTGAGGTTTAAAATCATCAGACAAAATGTCTGATGCCAAAATTATTAATGAAGTTCAGTGATCAGAACATCATGCATGCTGGAAATCATGTACTTAACTAGCAAGCCTAAAATGAAGGATTATTGTGGTTTCTGGTCCTGGCAAGTTGGGAAGTGTGAAAAAAGTGACTGTACAGCTCATCAGTATTAACCCTTAAGTCCTCAGATTAATTTTAAAGTATTTATGGCCTTTTTCTGCTTACATAGTTATTGATGACTTGGCAGTGGTTCTACATCACTGCCAGGGAAAATTCAGTCTACACACAAGAGTAATAAAAAAGATTACACAAGGGAGCACCTGCTTCAATGCAATATAAAAGTGGCGGTTTGGGGCTATATGGGGGCTTAAGGGTTAACAGCATGTGAAGAAATTCAATCTGACATGGCCATACATGTATCTAAATTATGTTTGAAGAGTAATTCAGTTCCAATTCAGAATGAAACCAATCATACCTTTTTGAGCCAAGCAAGGTATAGTTGGATGAATTCTGAGCAGTTTCAAGATGAAGGTCCATGTACAGTAGAACCTGCCTTGAGAGACCGCCCTTTGGGCCACACAAAAGTGGTCTCTCAAGACAGGTGGTCTCTCATAACAGGTTTCGGGTTTTCTCAAGTCAGTGAATAACCAACAACAAAATTCAGAAATGGAGAAGAATGGATTTTTGTAATTACTTTGTAGTTGTTCTTTTTTATGAAGTTTTGGTAACAAATTGAAATGGACTGTTATAAAAATTATAAAATTGAAGATTTTCAACACTAATTTATTTTTATAATTTTTATAACAGTCCATTTCAATATGTTACAAAAAGATTTTTAACACAAATTTATTTTTATTCCTATCTGTCACATTTCAAGTTTGTATGAAATTGTTTATTCAGCAATAATCCTAATCTTTTCACAGGGGTCTTATAAAAACATCTCAGTCTTTAATGAGTTAGCAATTGAAACCCTGTTAAGAGCTTTTAATACTTTTAATTATGTTAGTATAACCACAACAAATTTTCCAATTCCAGAACAGGTAAAAAGTTTTTGTCATGGTTTCAGTTTTCAAAGGGGCGGTCTCTCAAGACAGGTCTATTATGGCTTAAAAATACAAGTTGGTACCAGGTCACAGTGGTCTCTCAAGACAGGTGGTCTCCCATAGCAGGTCCATTATAGAGTAAAACCAATCGGTGCCTGGTAGATGTGGTCTCTCAAGACAGTGGTCTCTCAAGACAGGTTTTACTGTACACCCAAAACACATTATTAGAATGGTCAAACTTCATTTTGTAATATGTCAGATGTCATTCTCAAATGACAGACTTGATTCGTTTGGTGTCTGACATTTTGTCTGGAAGCAAAATGAAAGTTATTTTCAGGCTTGGCTGCTTAGCAGTGATTTACAGGCAGCCAAGACTTGTGTAGAAAACACTGCCCAGGTACTTTTGTCTAGCATCTGCAGAACCGCTTGAAGATCGTATGGTCAGGACTCATGCTCTGAGATTGCATACGCCTGAAATAGGGCTTTAAAATGTTAAGGTGTATTTAGAACATGTCAAAAAATTACTGTAGATATGATTTGTTTTTATAAAAGAATGCCACTGTTGAGCTCATTGGCAGTGGCATTTGCGGCACTGAGGTAGAATGATACAACAACTTATTCTGTACTTTCCTCATTATGATGTGACTTCCCCTTTTGGTACTATCAGCAAATCTCATTCAAGTCAGAAACCGAGTACCCAACGATAGCGAGGTATACCCCCTAAAATACTGAAACCGATACCGAACTTAAAATTCCTACACTGCCCATCTGTAGATTCTGTACAGAATTTGTCGGTAATCATAGAGCTCGCCTTGGAATATGAAGTCCAGCACTTAGAGCACTGGCAATTTTTAATAAAGCACATATTGCGGCTTCTAGCACTCAACCAGTTAAATATTAACTTCTAGTGAATATATTTTTTGTTTTTGTCTTCACCTTTCAGATTACTTCAGGGTACTGATGCATGTAACAGCTTTAGTGTATATGGTAGAGAAGTTGATGTGATAGCAAGTAGATATAATGGTAATCAGAATCGGCCAGCACCTGGAAGCAACAAGGTAAAAAATAATCAGATTAATCATTTCTAAGAGCCATAATTATTCGTATACTCTATTATGGGGGTCATACTTTGTGAGCTCACTGAATATTAGAATCATGTGATTGCATTTAGCTCTAAAAAATGTCTGCTATTGAGTTATTTTGTGTCACAACCAGACCTGTTAACCTCTGAATGCAGCTGTCAGGGAGATTTTGTTGAGCTCTCAGGGAGATTTCCGTTCTTGTCAGGGAGATTTCTGTGCACATCAAAATTCACTGTCATTATACACTATGGGCAGTATGACAGAGCCCTTTTAACCCCTAGTGACTGAACGAAGGAACGTTGCAAGTTGAGTAAGAATTTCCCACATTCATAACATTTGGTTCTGTGCATTATTCTTTGGAAAGCTCTCATTGCCACTCCCATAACGAAGGTAAATATAGCTCCTCGAACTTTTCTTCTACACCTCAAAAAAAAGCTGCACACCAAATACCAAGTCTCTGCTACTGCTGGTTCATGAGAAGAATTTTAGTCGTGTTGCGACAAATAGATTGGTGAATGGAGGTTGGGCGGCGGGCTGGTGGGCGGTTTCGTAAACAATTGGTTTCTTATCAACCTTCCTTACAATTGTTTATTACAGGCTTGCACTACAATGGAAGTCCCTAACTCAGAAAATATATTCTCTGTTTTGATCTTTCCCAAAAGTGGTGCAAAAGCACCAAGAAAAAATAAGCCAAAACTGGGTCGAGAGCTACCGGCACACGCCCAGTAGGGGACACTCTTCTCCTAGTACAAATCTACGGCTTCCGTTGCCAGTGTGCAAAGTCACGTAGCTAATGACTCCTTCTTTTTTCGTCCACCATGTTGACGAGACGTCTTTCTTCTGCGTTCGAAATCAGTGATCATCTTACTCGTTGATTGATTGTTCCTGTGATAAGAATGATGTATCTGAGGATCTTCTAATATCAGGACAGTGTTTATATTATATTCTCGCTTATTAATTTATTCCACATTTATGTTTTATTTTTTCTCTGTGTTCACACTTGTATTTCGTGTGCCGTGCGGTTCGGACATAGAATTTTGACATTAATAATTTATGTTATCATTTTTGATACTTTTATTATTATTGGAGTTAGGTGTCAGCGGGTTGCTTCTTGGACAGGATTTCTCCTCTCCATTGAGGGTGGAACTTCTGTTTTTTGGGTCCCTGTCGACCGTCTGGGATCTGTTGTGTTCACCCTGGTCCAATTTTTCTGTTACCTTTCTCTCTTAGTTGGGGGTGTTCTGTCTACATCTGTTGAATTCACCTTCTTCTCTTCAGCTCTCACTTCTGCAGGCTTGGCAATTTCAGGAGAGCGATTTTTTAGCTCTCCTTACTGCCCTCCTGAAAGAATTAAGGAGAGCGAAAAATTGCCCTCCTAAATATTTTGGTCTGGGATGATTGAGATTACATGTATTATGCTCACATTAAATTTTTGTTGTAAAGCAAAAATGTAATTTAACTTCGAAGTCACATAACATCACGTAATTTCATTTTGAAAGTGGTTTAGTGGTAAAAGGTAATGGCTGCAACCATACCCAAACACAATTGCAATCATTTGAAGCAAAATGGGTCACAGCAATATTTTTTGTTCTGTCAGTTTCAAGTTCAACAACTGACATCACAGTTTGAGGGTAATTATTCAAGGAATATTGGCACTATAATATACTACCATTACTACTATCCTGTCACTTGAAGCACTTGCACCAGGATGTGACTGTAGATTCAAGCAGACCTGTTGTCCAAGAAAGTCATACGCCTACTACTACCACCTTCAACCCCCTCTTGGGGGGTTGAAGGTGGTAGTGGTAGGCGTATGACTTTCTTGGACAACAGGTCTGGGTACACACATAGGTCTTGTCAAGTGTGTGTTCGGTTGTTGAGTGAGACATCTAGATGTCTAAGAGATTTCGCTTTACCTTAGTAAAGTTAATAAAATCACTGATGTAGTCTGTTGGTTTCAGTTTCAATGAGTTCGTTCAACTGGATACTTAAAATGCTGTGTAAAGCTAATTGCTCTCCTAAGCTGATTGAGGAGAGCGATTTTTTGCCCTCCTGCATTTTTCAGAATGCCAGGCCTGGGTCATCCACCTTTTGGGCATCAGTGAACCGTGTTGTGTGCGTTTTCGTGGCCGTGCCTCCTGCACCTGCGGGAAAGGGGAACGCTGTTGTTGGGGCCTACCGAAACGACCACGTCTGGTAAGAGTTATTCCTCCTCCATGGGGGATGTGCAGTTTTTTCCTGTGGTGGATACTACGGGAGCTGTTGAGCTGTCTGGTGAAGAGATGCCTGGTTCCTGGACTGGTCCCCCTCCAGTCGACATCTGAGGCTGTCACTAGGATTGTGGCTCGAGCTGAGCTCTGTTGCTCTCTCCACCTTTCCACCAGTTTCAACGGCTCCTGATGTATCTTCTGCTAATGCTGTTCCATCTGCTATGTCATCGGTCACCGTTTAAGACGGCCTCGGCTTATCCCTGCAGGGGTCTGCAGAGATGTCTGGTAGTGTAGACGTGGGGTATCGGCCTTAGCCTTCCCTGACTTCAACTCAGCGAAGTTGGAAGGGGCTGCCGGCCGCACCCTCTGCTGTGGTCTCTCAGCCGTCGAGCACACCAGTTTTCTCATTGGATTCGGATAGTCATGGTGGAGCCACTATGAACTCCATGGTGTTTCCGTCCACGCACTCTGGTCCCATGGCTCTCTGTAGATCCTCAGGTTATGTCATACCACTATACGCATCTGCCTTGAGATGTTTCGGCTGCCACCTGTTGCCCTACGTCAGGTGTACTTGAGGATCGTGACCCTTCACTGGTTAAAAGGGTCAGGAGTGAAGCCACTTTGCCAATTCGTTCCCACTTTGAACCGGCCGACACGGTCCGTGAGCTTACGGAGGCCCTCTCCTTGTTCACTCAGGTTCTTTCCAAGAGCCTTCCTTTGCTTCCAGCGAGTCTACTAATGGTTTCCAGGCGTCCACCCTGCGGTGCTGCCACCCCGGATTGGAAACATGCTGCTTTCTGATCCCTCAGGAGTGCCTACATCATTGGAGACATCGGCTGGTTTGCCCATAATGGGCTATGTGTCATCCGACTCAGAGGTGGAGTCCGACATACTTGACGTCGAGAGCCAACAGTCTTCTGGGCAGCTCTTGACTTTGTGTTTGAGTTACTTCCAGATCTCAAATCGTCAAACCATCCGATAGTGTCAGCCAGGCCGTGATCATCGGTCGCATGCCTGCAGCCTGTGGAGTAGAGCTGTAGGTTTTTAAATTTCTTGTTCGGTTTCGGTTTTGGTTTTTCAGGTGGAGAAAAACCTCGGTTCGGTTCGGTTTTCGGTTTGTTCATGAGGCCAAGTAAAATTCAGTAAAACTCATTCTTATGTCCAGAGTCATAACTGAATGGTAATGAAATTGAGTGAAACTCAATGAATGCCCGAAATAAGCTATAATACATGAAGAATCAGGAAGGCCAATATAATAATTACCTAAATATACAGAACTTTTATTGTGCTTGGCCATTTTTCGAGGTCTGACACCTACACGCAACTTGAGGAAAGCTGCAAACACAACTAAACTGAAATGTCGGAAATTCACAGAATGTAGCCATCCCAGAGTAGTGAGAGTACCCAGACACTGCCAATGGCAGTGTCTGGGTACTCTCACTACTCTGGGAAGGCTACATTCTGTGAATTTCTGCAGCAAGAGCTGGCAAGAGAGTATTTAATAAAAAATGAAAAGCCTTAGATTACGGGATGTCGACGGTTTCGGTTTCGTTTTTTTTAAAAAAACTAAAAACCTCGGTTCGGTTTCGGTTAACCTACAGCTCTACTGTGGAGCAACCTGCTTCTGGGCGCCTTCGACTGTGAAAGTCGGTACAGGTGATTGAAGCGTTTACAGCTTTGGACTCGAAGCTGAGTTCAAGGCTATGAAGACTTTGTTCTTCACCAGGATTTACACTTTTTTGCTTCCAGTTCTTTATTGTTCTTATTGGAATCTTTTTTGGGTGCTGCTTTGCTTTTGGGTTGGGGGGGGGGGGGGGGCGATTGAGCCTTTATCCGAGGTGTATATGAGTTTTCTCACATACAAGTCGGCTTTTCTGATGGCTTCTGCCTCAGCCAGACGGGTTAGTGAGCTTCACGCCCTCTCGGTTGACCCAGCCTTTTTCAGGAGCTCTCCCAACAGTGTTACGTTTACCATGTATTGCTCCTTTCTAGCCAAGAATCGGATACCAGAAATGAATTCACCTCCTATCTGTATCAGGGCTCTTTCTTCTGCTGAGGGTAATCGCCCTTTGCTCTGTCGGGTTCGTGCAATTCGCATTCTCAATCGGACACAGTTCATTAGGAAAGGCAGGAAATGATTTTTTCTGTCTCTTTATTCCTGGTAGACAGAAGATCTCTCCTCAATCCATTTCTCAATGGATTTGTCTTGCTAGTCACACGTCTTACGCTCGTCTAGCGACTGACGATTGTATTACCAATTGTATTTTCTGCCCGTATTTCTACCTCTTGCGCTTATACTAACTCCGTCAAGTTGTCGGATGTTATGCAGGCATCCTACTGAAGAAATGCTTCTACTTTCTCCACCTTCTATATGCGTCATTTGCAGGAGCAGTCTGAGGACCTTTTTGCTTTGGGCCCTCTTTCTTCTGCTCAGGCTGTTGTTTACCCTAGCCATTAGGCTTCTTACAAGGTGAGTTCCAGCTCTGTGCTGTTACTGCCCTTTTCTGTCTGTGCGTCACACAGAACCGTACGCCTCATCTCTCATTGTCTTTTACTAATGTTTGTGAGGCTATGGTCTGATAGGCCTGGGGAACTCTTTCTCTGTCCACGGTTCCAGTGCACTTGGGTTTTGTGGGGGTTGGTTATGGGATTCCCTCCATCCTATTGTCTATTCAGCCTATAGTAAACAATTGTAAGGGAGGTTGATAAGAAATTTAAATTTTATAGTAATTTTCCTTTCTTATACCTACCACAATTGTTTACATGGAGGCCCTCAAGTCTTGTTATTCGGGTAAGAATCCTTCCTCCCTGCCGATCACATAACTCCAGTGTTGGCAGATTCAGAAGAATGAGTATACCACTTGCGCACTGGGAACGGAAGCCATGGATTTGTACTAGAAGAGCGTCCCCTTCTGGGTGTTCACCGGCAACACTCGATCCAGTTTTGTCTTATTTTTTCTCAAATCGCTTGGGAAAGATATATTATATATATTTTCTGTGCTAGGGACTTCAACTGTAGTGCAAGCCTGCAGTAAACAATTGTGGTAGGTATAATAAGAAAGGAAATTTACTATAAAATTTAAATTTCCAGATGATAACTTGATAAAGGTTCAGCCCATGTTCATGAAACTTCATAGGTAGGTTGGCATCGATGAGAGGAAGAACCCTATTTATTTTGGACTCGCAAGGTCAAGGTCACAGTGACTTTGAACACAGTAAATCGTAAACAGTTGGTTTCCAGATGATCACTCGACTGTGGTTCAACCCACATTCATGAAACTTCATATGTAGGTTGGACTTCGTGAGAGGAAGAACCCTATTTATTTTGGACTCACTGGGGCAAAGGTCAAGGTCACAGTGACCCAGAACATAGTAAACCAAAATTGGTTTCCAGATGCTAATTTGATAATGGTTTGACCCATGTTCATGAAACTTAATAGTTAGGTTGGCATCAGTGAGAGGAAGACCTCTATTTATTTTGGACTTGCTAGGACAAATGTCAAGGTCACGGTAACCTTCAACATAGTAAATCATAAACAATTGGTTTCCAGATGATAATTTGACAATAGTTCCACCCACGTTCATGAAACTTCATAGGTAGGTTGGCATTGGTGCAAGAAAGAGCCCTATTTATTTTGCAATCACTAGACCAAAGGTCAAAGTCACAGACTCTTCACATAGTAAATTGTAAACAATTGATTTCCGAATAATAAGTTGATAATGATTAAACCCACTTTTGTGCTGTCACAACTCAACATTGGATTTATGATCCTATCTGCACTTTTTAAGACTTAAGCACACTTTTTGGGTGTGGCCCTATGATAGTCGAGTGCTTGGGTTAATATTTGGGCTCCCTGTGATAGCCTGAATTTTAACCTAGTGCAATATGGAAATTTCTTTAAAAATCTTCTTCAGATCCAACAGTTGGAATGCTTTCATATTTGGTATACAGCATCCCCAGTAGGTTAAGATTCAGGTGTCTTCCAATCGAGTGTCTGGATTAATATATGGGCTCCCTATTGTTGCTGAAGCTTTACAAATTTTCAAGTAAGTACCCTCTAGAGGTGTGTAACTAAGATTAATCCACATCGGTTGTATCAAGGTGCTCCATAGGGGAGCTCCACTTTTTACATTATGATTAACTGAAGAAAAGGCTTGATGCTTGAACTATTTTAGTCACTCTCGAGGGGCTCAAGGATCGACAAAGGATCCTATGGAGATTGATTGCTTAATGTAGATTCATTCTTGGACTCTGTTTATATTGGGTTCTGTTCAAAGTGAGTGCTTCAGGCCTGTGGGGCTTTTTGTTCTTTTTATAAAATTTGTAGCATTGAAGTTGAACTAAAACAAACCTGTCTTACGTTTGAGGTTTTATTTTGCAGGTCAAAATTACGCCAGTAGTGAATTATGAATGGGAATTCAAAAGATATGTTGGTAATTTGGTTGCTGTTCACAAAGATAATAAGATTGTAGCTTATTCTATTATAGGTGGGTATAATGTTTTTATGCCCCTTAGAGATTCTCTTGCAAGCATTATGCTTTCACCATATCCATCCGTCTGTCTGTCGTCTGTCCATTAACTTTTGGTTTCCATCAAATAACTAAAGAACCACTTATTTGATCAAATCATAATTTTAGGGGTAACTTGTGGATGAGTTGACAATGCTTCCTTTCGATTTTGGTCCAGCCAGCCAATTCAATATGGCCATCACAGCAGCCATATTGAATTTGGTTTCCGTCCAATAACTTGTGAATGCTGACTCAAATCATTTTTAGCTTAACTTGACATAGTCAAGATAAGCTATTGTCATCACGCGTGCGGAAGTCTGTTTGTGAGTCTGTGAGTCTGTTCACATTTTCCTTTAGCACGGGCTACACCCCGCAGTTCTTGTCTGATCATCACGAAATTTCATATGCAGATTTGGGGTCATGTCTAGACGTCCCCTTTTGGTCGCGATCGGGCAACCGGTATAGCTGCCCGAGCCCAAAACCCGAAAACCATTAGCACAGTCAACAGGTTGTATTTATGAAGGGATTTCATTGTAACTTGGTAGGATGCCTCTGTATAATGCCTAGATGAGAACGTCCCCTTTTGGGCATGATCTATCAACCGTGATGGCTGCCCAAGCGCAAAACCCAAAAACTTTTAGCACAGTCAGCAGGTCATGTTTACTGTGGAAGGATTTCATTGTAACTTCGTAGGATGACTCCTTACGATGTCTAGATGAGAATTTCCCCATTTGGGCATGATCTGCCAACCATGACGACTGCCCGAGCCCCAAACCCGAAAGCCTTTAGCACAGTCTACAGGTCATATTTATTGAGGAATTTCATTGTAACTTGGTGGGTTGACTTCATATAATGTCTAGATGAGAAAGTCCCCTTTTGGACGTGATTGGGCAACTGTGATGGCTACAGGGGCCCGAAGCCCGAAAACCTTTAGCACAGTCTAGAGGTCATATTTATGAAGGGATTTCATTGTAACTTTGTAGGATCACTCCAGATGATGCCCAGATGAGATTGTCCCCTTTGGTTGTGATCATTCAACCATGACGGCTGCCCGAGCCCGAAGCCCGTAAACCTTTAGCACAGTCTACAGGTCGTATTTATGAAGGGATTTCATTGTAACTTGGTAGGATGACTCCAAATAATGTCTAGATGAGAACGTCCCATTTTGATCGCGATCGTTCAGCCTTGATGGGTGCCCGAGCCCAAAAACCTTTAGCATAGGCGAAAGGTCATATTTATGGAAGGATTTCATTGTAACCTGTTAGGTTGACTCCATATAATGCCTAGATGATGACATCCCCTTTTGGTCGTGATTGGTCAGCTGTGATGGCTACACGTGCCCCGAAGCCTGAAAACCTTGAGCACAGTCTACAAGTCATATTTATGAAGGGATTTCCTTGTAACTTTGTAGGATCACCCCAGATGAGATTCTCCTCTTTGGTTGCGAGCATTCAACCATGATGGCTGCCTGAGCCCGAAGCCCAAAAACCTTTAGCATGGTCTACAGGTCATATTTATGAAGGGATTTCATTGTAACTTGGTAGGTTGACTTCATATAATGTCTAGATGAGAACATCCTCTTTTTGACACGATTGGGCAACTGTGACGGCTACAGGGGCTCAAAGCCAGGCCTGGCATTCTGAAAAATGCAGGAGGGCAAAAAATCGCTCTCCTCAATCAGCTTAGGAGAGCAATTAGCTTTACACAGCATTTTAAGTATCCAGTTGAACGAACTCATTGAAACTGAAACCAACAGACTACATCAGTGATTTTATTAACTTTACTAAGGTAAAGAGAAATCTCTTAGACATCTAGATGTCTCACTCAACAACCGAACACACACTTGATGAAATTATGTGATGTTATGTGACTTCGAAGTTAAATTACATTTTTGCTTTACAACAAAAATTTAATGTGAGCATAATACATGTAATCTCAATCATCCCAGATCAAAATATTTAGGAGGGCAATTCTTCGCTCTCCTTAATTCTTTCAGGAGGGCAGTAAGGAGAGCTAAAAAATCGCTCTCCTGAAATTGCCAAGCCTGCAAAGCCCGAAAATCTTTAGAACAGTCTACAGGTCATAATTATGAAGGGATTTCATTGTAGCTTGTTAGGTTGACTCCATATAATGCCTAGATGATGATATCCCCTTTTGGTCGTGATTGGTCAGCTGTGATGGCTACAAGTGGCCGAAGTCCGAAAACCTTGAGCACAGTCTACAGGTCATATTTATGAAGGGATTTCATTGTAACTTCGTAGGATGACTCCAGATGATGCCCAGATGAGAATGTCCCCTTTTGGTTGCAATCATTCAACCATGATGGCTGCCAGAGCCCAAAGCCCAACAACCTTTAGCACAGTCTACAAGTCATATTTATGAAGGGATTTCATTGTAACTTGGTAGGTTGACTTCATATAATGTCTAGATGAGAACGTCCCCTTTGGACGCAATTGGGAAACTGATGGCTACAGGGGCCCGAAGCCCGAAAACCTTTAGCACAGTCTACAGGCCATATTTATGAAGGGATTTTAATGTAACTTGACAGGATGACTCGTTTTGGAATAATTTCACTGTAACTTGTAACTTTTGTTGATATACGTTAACTGTGAGAGCCACATACATTAACTGTGAGGTCATATTAACCCACCCCTCAGCTCTTTAGTACAGTGTACGCCTCATGTTATTTTTATCAAAAACATAGCATACAGGGAACAGAAATGAACATATTCCCAATTATCACAATTCTTGTCTTATTTTATAATCCTTTCATAAACATTGAACATTATCCTTTTCATCAAACACAACACACAAGTTAAGCTACAGTGTCATTGACACTTTCATTATGTGTACCCATACCATGTATGGTACACATAATGCCGGCATCCAGGGTAGCCCTCCGTCGTTCGTCCATCCTTTGTCTGTCTGTCTGGCATCCGTATCCATTTCTTTGGCATTCAAAAACTTGAAAACTATTGCTTTGATTGTCATAATACTTTATATTTGTGTTCAGGTTACTAATGCTTCGAGCTGTATAGTTTTTGGTGTAAATCTGATTATTCAATACTGAGATATTAACCCTTTACCCATCCAATTAAGCATTATTCCAATCCATTTCTTTGGCATGCGATAACTAAAAAAATATCAATCCTCTTGTCATGTTACTTGATAGATATGTTCAGGTAACTGATGTGCCAAGCTGTATAGTTTTTGATGTAAATCTGACGATTCGATCCTTAGATATTAAACCTTTATCCATCAAATTACTCCACTCCATTTCTTTGGCAATGGTAACCTAAAAAATATTGATTAGGTTGCCTTGTTACTTCATATGTGTGGTCAGGTTTCCGAGGTGCCAAGCTGTATAGATTTTTGTGTATTCTGGTAGTTTGATCCTGAGATTTTGACCCTTTATCCATCAAATTGTGCATTTTTCCAATCTATTTCTTTGATTTTAGTAATTGTTAATTAAAAAAAATGTCTTTTTGGTTATAATATTTTCATAAATACTTTCAGATAACAAAGAGGGTGTGCTGACAAAATGCCCTCACATGGATTTTACCTGTGCACAAAATTGGTCCAGAGATAATAACCACGCTCTACTAGTTGCGCATATGGGTACACATCTGACTATTTAATCAGCCTATTTTTTATTTTTTAATTATGCATTGTTGGCGTCTAAAGGAAGCTTCCTATTGATTTTTGAGCAGTCAGCTGATCCAAGATGGCCACCAGTGGCCAATTCATTATGGCTTCCATGGAAACCATCTTGACTTTGGTTTCCATCCAATTACTAATGAATACCGGCTCGAATCATTTTCAATTTTTGGTTACGCATTATTCATGTCTAGAGGAAGCCTCCTTTAAATTTTGGTCCTGCTTGCTAATTCAGTATGGCCAGGAGCGTGGTGGCGTTGCAGTAACCGGTTCTCGTCCGATCACCGAAGTTAAGCAGCATCAAGCCTGTTTAGTCCTTGGATGGTGACCATCTGAGCGATCGATTCAGACTCCCGCGTTGTGTCCTTGGGCAAGACAGAAAACCCTGATTGTCCCCATGGTGGACCGATGACGCTGTATACTAAGGCGTACTGCACATCGATGGTGCACATGTCTTCAACCAATCTAACCCTGCCTGTGCTGCAGTGAGGAGTTACGATGTTGGGGAGCTGGCAGTTGCTCGTCGTTGCTCGGTGGTTCTCTTCGGGTACACTGGCTTCCTCCACCCATAGAACTGTCACCGACACTATGTGTCCTTGGCTGTTAAAGTGTTGTTAAACCTTTATAAATAAATAAATAAATTAAATATAGCCATCATGGTGGCCATATTGAATTTGGTTTCCGTCCAATAACTAATGAATACTGACTTGAATCGATTTCAGTTTTCGGTTATACATTATTGGTATCTAGAGGACGCTTCCTTTTGATTTTGGTCCATCTAGTCAGTTCATTTTGGCCGCCATATTGAATTTGGTTTCCATCCAATAACTATGAATGCTGACTCAAATCATATTTAGTTTTTAATTATGCATTGTTGGTGTATAAAGAAAGCTTCCTTTCGATTTTGGACCAGTCAGCTCAACCAAGATGGCCATCAGTGGCCAATTAATTATGGCTTCCCCGAAAGCCATCTGGAATTTTGTTGCTGTCCAATAACTGATGATTACTGACTAACATCAATTTCAATTTTTGGTTATGCATTATTGGTGTCTAGAGGAAGCTTCCTTTTGATTTTGGATCAGCTTGCCAATTCAATATGGCCAACATGAATTTTGTTTCTGTCCAATAACTAGTGAATACTGACTCTAATTATTTTTAGCTCAACTATGAGCTATTGGGATGGGTTGTGATCTGTCGTCCGTATGTCCGCCCATCCGTCCACAATTCCTTTAGCATACCCTACAGTCTGCAGCTCTCACCCGATCATTTCCAAATTTCATACATAGCTTTCCGGGCAACGTCTAGATGGGAGCTATCAAATTTTTCAGAATTTTGTTGAAAAACGTGGCCGGCAGTGGCTATCTTTGATATGGCATATAAATTGTCGACAATTCCATTAACAGACCCAACAAGCCACACCTCTCACCTGATCTTTTTCAAATTTTTTATGTAACTTTGGAATGATGTACAGATGGGAGTCATCAAATTTTTCTGCAATCCGTTGAAAAAGATAGCTGCCATTGGCCATCTTGTTTTTGACAGAAAATTGTCAACAATTCCATTATACACCCAACAGGCCCCATCCCTGAGCTGATTTTTTTCAGATTTTATGTGTAGCTTTGGTGTGATGTCATTTCTGTAGAAACTTGAGTGAATGACATGGATCTTTCTATTTAGTTCAGTCCCTTCTTGGACACGTTGAGCTGCATTGTCAAATGACACTTTCATTATTAGTCCCCTACGGGAACCGTAAGGGGACTATAGGATTGCACTCCGTCCATCCGTCTGTCTGTCCGTCTGTCTGTCTGTCTGTCCATCTGTCTGTCTGTTTTTTATGTTATTTATGTTACCACCTCTCCCTCCAACATGCTTTAAGCTACTCCTTTCATATTTGGTACATGGATAAATGGTTTTGAGCAGATGATGCACGCCCAAAATTTTTTTTTCAACATCCAAGATGGCGGAATGGCGGCCATTTTTGTTGTGTTTTTTAAGCTTTTTTTCTCTATTTTGATGTTACCATCCCTCCCACCAACATGGTTCAAGCTACACCTTTCATATTTGGTACATGGATAAATGGTTCTGAGGGGATGATGCACGCTCAAAATTTTTTTTTTAAAATCCAAGATGGTGGAATGGCGGCCATTTTTGTTGTGTTTTTTAAGCTTTTTTTCTCTATTTTCATGTTACCACCCCTCCCACCAACATGGTTCAAGCTACACTTTGCATATTTGGCACATGGATAGAGGGTTGGGAGGGGATGATGCACGTTCAATATTTTTTTTTCAAAATCCAAGATGGCGGCATGGCAGCCATTTTTGTTGTGTTTTTTAAGCTTTTTTTCTCTATTTTATGTTACCACCCCTCACTCCAACATGGTTCAAGCTACACTTTTTATATCTGGCACATGGATAGAGGGTTGTAATGGGATGTTGCACGTTCAATATTTTTTTTCCAAAATTCAAGATGGCGCCATGGCAACCATTTCTGTTGTGTTTTTTAAGCTTTTTTCTCTATTTTATGTTACCACTACTCCCTCCAACATGGTTCAAGCTGCACTTTTCATATATGGTACATGGAATAAGGATGTTGTGAGGGGATTATCACGCTCAATATTTTTTTTTCAAAATCTAACATCTGTCTGTCTGTCCATCTGTCTGTCTCTGTTTTTACCACCTCTTCCTCTAATATGCTTCAAGCTACACCTTTCATGTTTGGTACATGGATAAATGGTTCTGAGGGGATGATGCACAGTTAATATTTATTTTTCAAAATCCAATATGGCAGAATGGCGGCCATTTTTGTTGTGTTTTTTTAAGCTTTTTTCTCTATTTTATGTTACCACCCCTCCCTCCAACATGGTTCAAGCTACGCCTTTCATATATGGTACATGGATAAAGGGTTGTGAGGGGATTATGCACGCTCAATATTTTTTTTTAAAAATCCAAGATGCTTATATACTCTAGTGTCTTCTGTGACAAAAACACCTTATGTCACAAAAGCGCTGTAGGGGACTAATACCACCTCGGTGGTCAAACACTTGTTTTTAATTATGCCTTGTTGGTGTCTATAGGAAGCTCCCTTTCAATTTTGGACCAGTCAGCTGAACCAAGATGGCCACCAGTGGCCAATTCATTATGGCTTCCATTGCGGCCATACAGTAAAACCTGTCTTGAGAGACCACTGTCTTGAGAGACCACCTGTCTTGAGAGACCACATCTGCCAGGCACCGATTGGTTTTACTCTATAATGGACCTGCTATGGGAGACCACCTGTCTTGAGAGACCACTGTAACCTGGTACCAACTTGTATTTTTATGCCATAATTGACCTGTCTTGAGAGACCGCCCCTTTGAAGACTGAAACCATGACAAAAACTTCTTACCTTTTCTGGAATTGGAAAATCCATTGTGTTATACTAACACAATTAAAAGTATTAAAACCTCTTAATTGGGTTTCAATTCCTAACTCATTAAAGATTGAGATGTTTTTATAAGACCCCTGTGAAAATATTAGGATTATTGCTGAATAAACAATTTCATACATACCTGAAATGTGACAGATAGGAATAAAAATAAATTTGTGTTGAAAATCTTTTTGTAACAAATTGAAATGGACTGTTAGGCCATAAAAAAAGAACCTCTGTTTCTCAGGCCCATGCGCATGGTCATTTTTTGTGCGCATGCGACCTTTTTATGACACCAAAAAATCTTTAAAAAAAATTTGAGATATTGTGCTCATTTCGGTAAATCGATATCGATGCGTTCGCAAATTTTAAATTAACACACTTCAAGCTTTTTCTACATCATACTTTTAATAAAGTGGGTGGGTTTTAGCAATATTCACGACAGAAAGTGTTTTATTCTGTAAAGGTAAGTCATAATGACAGCAAGAAGGAAGGTGTCTTTCAGTCTGACAACAAACAGTCACAAAGGGGAATGGTCGATTCGCACCACGTTTGATTCGAACCAACCCTCAGAAAGTCTGAAAAGTCAGGTGCTATGTTCAATGGAACACAGTCTCCTGGCATTTATTTTTAGTAACATTTGTATTGTAAATGGCCGTCATTGGGAATTTGTGTACTGTTATTTGAAACCGTTACGAGTTTCCCGTTAATTTAAATAAATGCATTTGAGATGCAGGATAATTGGATAACTAATAGTAACCGTTGCTTGATATAAAAGTAACAGTCATAGTTGAAAATAAATCGCATATAGGCAGGTATGTGTGGTCGAATTGGTTAATAAAAACACGCAAACATTCGTTTTGTATTTCATTTTCAGATTTCCGAAAAATATTATTTATGGATGAACTGCCCTTTCAAATGGGTTGTGATAATTTTGAATATAATGGGGAAAAATTGCGATTCACGATTTTATTAGGCAGGTTGTGAAAGGATTTTATTTCTTTTGGTAAAATAAATCTCTGAATGTTGGCACTTCGACATTTGATTTGTCCCAGAGACATTTCAACCCGAGACGTTTCACCCACGAGGCGTTTCATGACTTTCGTCCTGTGTTATAATTTTCACGTTTCACTGAAAAACAAACATTCAAACCCCACTTCATTTATGACCCACCACCCCTATGGTGAATAACCAATATATTTGCGAAATTTTGCGTGGTCCACCAGGCGTTTGGGTTGGCGTCAAATTACCACAAACAACCTCTCGGGAAGAAAATAAGAAAAAAAAAAAAACCCCGCCTGCCCGCATGCTTTTTTGGAAAAAATGGCCTGAGAAACAGACAATCAACCTTGTATGGCCTTATAAAAATTATAAAAATAAAATACTGTTGAAAATCTTCAATGCAGATTTTCAACACTAATTTATTTTTATAATTTTTATAGCAGTCCATTTCAATTTGTTACAAAAACTTCTTAAAAAAGAACAACTACAAAGTAATTACAAAAATTCATTCTTCTCTATTTCTGAATTTTGTGGTTGGTTATTCACTGACTTGAGAAAACCTGAAACCTGTTATGAGAGACCACCTGTCTTGAGAGACCACTTTTGTGTGGCCCAAAGGGCGGTCTCTCAAGACAGGTTCCACTGTATTGAAATTGGTTTCCATCCAATAATGAATGAATACTGACTCAAATCAGTTTCAATTTTTGGTTATGCATTATTGGTGTCTAGAGGAAGTCGTGGTGGCCATCTTGAATTTAGTTGCTGTCCAATAACTAATGAATACTGACTCGAATCAGTTTAAATTTTTAGTCCCCTACCGGCATCGCAGGAGGGGACTATAGGTTTGCACTCCGTCTGTCCCGTCTGTCTGTCTGTCCATCTGTCAGTCTGTCAGATACACTTTAGTTTTCCGGAGTTTTTTTGGAAACGCTTCAACGGAATGATTTCATTTTTGGTAAACTACTATAGAACGATGACTTACAGATCAAGTTTGAGTTTCATGCTGATTGCATTATTCTTGTGAGAGTTATTGCCCTTGGAAATATGGAAAAGTGCCAAAATATCAGTTTTCCAGACTTTTTCTGGAAACGCTTTAACGGAATCATTACATTTTTGGTAACCTACTATAGAACGATGACTTACAGATCAAGTTTCATTTACACTGTGTCCATCCATCCGTCAGTCTGTCAGTCAGTCTGTCGGTTATACTTTAGTTTTCCGGACCTTTTTTGGAAACGCTTAAACGGAATGATTTCATTTTTGGTAACCTACTATAGAACGAAGACTTACAGATCAAGTTTCATTTGTACTCTGTCCATCCGTCAGTCTGTCAGTCAGTCATACTTTAGTTTTCCGGTCTTTTTTTGGAAATGCTTCAACCGAATGATTTCATTCTTGGTAACCTACTATAGAACAATGACTTACAGATCAAGTTTGAGTTTCATGCTGATTGCATTACTCTTGTGTGAGTTATGGCCCTTGGAAATATGGAAAAGTTCCAAAATATCAGTTTTCTGGACTTTTTTTGGAAATGCTTCAATGGAATTCATGCTGATCACATCTAGGTTATAACATTTGTATAATTATTAATGCTCATTAGTCCGGTAGGGGACATTGTATTGCTTCAGCGATACGAGCGCTCTTGTTGGTTATTGGTGTCTAGAGGAAGCTTCCTTTTGATTTTGGATCAGCTAGCCAATTCAATATGGCTGCCTTGGTGGCCATATTGAATTCTGTTTCTGTCCAATAACTAATGAATGCTGACCCAAATCAATTTTTTTTTTTGATGCATTGTTGGTCTCTAGAGGAATCTCCCTTTTGAACCAAAGTTTGGGGGGGGGGGGGGGGTATATAGGAATCACCCTGTCTGTCTGTCCGTCTGTCCATCCTTATAAGCGCAACTCCTCCTAAACCGTTTTTCATGAAACTTTACACAATGGAAGAACTCCATATGAAGATGTGCATGAAGCAATATAATTCCATTCTGACAGGTGCGGGGGGTATCACTTTGAGCTTGCTCACAGTACCTCTAGTTATTTCCAGACTTCATATATTCATTTGTTTAGTTTTGAAGTCTTGTGCTTTAACTTTTGTATTGCCGTACTCCAGGGCTTAAAATTCATGTAAGAATCAGAACAGATTCTCGCAAATGTTTCTTCCAAGGGAAACTATGAGAATCAACTTTTTTGCAGAATGTTCGTGTTGATTCGTGTCATAGATTCTGAATGTGTCCTTAAAGGTCTTGAAAATTCTACTTATTTTTTGCTGCTTCAAAATATGTTTACATTTTGACTAAGTGGTGTGGTATCTAGTGATGTCTTGGATGCCTCTGTAGTCAGCCAAGACTTCACTGGAAACCATTTCCAAAGCACTGCAACTTCTATCAGCAAAAAAACCAAATGCTTTCTTTGAATGTGTTGTGCATGTACATGTAAACCAAGAAAACCACCAAAATTGGAACTTGCCCTTAGTGTTTTAACTATTACTATTATTACTATGAGAATGGTTTTTCCTATGGAATATGTGCAGCCTACGCTCATAAGCATATCACAGAGCTTTTAAACGCTAAAATATGTATGGACTGAAAATTGATTCTTGCAAAAGAGTTTGCAAAAATCAAAACTGATTCTTGTAAATCATAAGAAATTTTAAGTCCTCTTCTCCATTCTTGAATGAAAACAATATCTTGACATATCTTTGCAATTCATTTTCTGATGGAATCTTGTAAGCTATGAAGGGCACTGAAACTTTGATCAACAGTACTTGAAAGTTTCATTATGGTTAATAATGGTATGTGATAATAATAATATTAACAGTGTATTCCTCTTTCTGTGCTCAAACAAGTTTCTATAGAAGTTTCAACAGTTTGACATTGTTTTCAAGTTGTGAAAATATGAAGTTTCAAATTTTGTTAAAAATTTACACACTGAGTCATAATTCTTTTGCATAAAAAGCCTATTCCGGAATGGTTCTAAGATGTGTTAACTTTGACACTTTTTTATATCTCAAGTGTTGAAGTTATTAGAAATGAAAATGGTAATTCTGCAGGGTTCATTTCCACTAGACCAATTCCCTGCAGACCAACTCCCACGAGGCCAATTCACAAAAGACCAATTCCCCTTAGACCAACTGGTGTGTTCTACTTTAAAAATAATTCTATATCAATAATTTGATATATTTATAAATATTTATAAATGTATTTAATATTATTGATATTCAAGCCTGAAAATAAGCAGTCTGTCATTTGCAGAATGAGGTCCCTAGAGGGTGAATTTGATGATGCTTTCCCATACAGTGGGCCAATTTATCCTCTGGGTACCTCTTTCTGTTTAGTTTTGAGACCATTATTCAGATTGAGGTTCACAGAGGGTAAATTTAGTGATGCTACCCTGCCGCGCAGGGTAGCATCACTAAATTCACTTTCTGGGGACCTCATTTTTCAGATGATAGTCTGCTCATTTTCTGGCTTGTTGATATTTTATAGATGTTGGTCAGGTTTTTATAAATAATTGTTTTCCTAATTATCCTTAATCAACCTTTAATCAGAAACACTATGTAGTTGGTCTAAGGGGATTTGGTGTATTGGGAAGACACCTTCTACAGGTCCCAAATGTCATTTTTGGACATATCTGTTCAATTGAGTATTTCTCGGGCCTGAAATTAAGAGCTTACATAATAATCCTTAAGTAGGTTATTCTATATAACATGCTTGGAATTTGTACGGAAAAAGGGTATGTGATACTTTTCTGCCTACCAAGCTGTTTTAACTATGCCTGCCGTGCTGTTTATGTCTTATTGAATTTTCGTCAAAATAAATAGCAACAACTAACCCCCAATCTCGCTTAGGCAAGATCATGCGTCATGCGTCAGTTGTTGTTTATTCTGATGGAAGTTCTGTTAAAATATAAATGACATGCCACTATATTCATATGTGGCAGTGCACCACCTTTGAGTAGAGATAATTTTGAAAGATTGCCAAATTTTATTAACATGTAGGATTAGGAATTCAATTTGTTGCGTTATTTTGCCATAAGGCCATGGTTAATTAATTTTTGGTTTAGCGTTATTCACTTCATTTTGTTATTGGCCCGAAATAATAATGCATTTTTCTTATTACGAGCTCTGCAAATGGGTCACCTCCGTTATAGGGTCAGGAGAATACACCATTTCATGTTTCTATCTCATCCATTAAAATGCCAGCTTATTGACTCATTTTGAGGCAATCGTCTGGGATTATTAACCCTTAAGTCCTCAGATTAATTTTAAAGTACTTATGGCCCTTTTCTGCTTACATAGTTATTGATGACTTGGCAATGGTTCTACATCACTGCTGGCTGCCTATGCAGGCAGCCAGCAGTGATGTAGAACCACTGCCAGGGAAAATTCAGTCTTCATACAAGAGTAATAAAAAAGATTACACAAGAGAGCACTTGCTTCAATGCAATATAAAAGTGGCGTTTTGGGCTATATGGGGACTTAAGGGTTAAGAATGAAATCTTGACTAATGGTACATTTTGTTGTAGGCTGTTCTGTTTATAACCCTGACCATTGAAAGTTCTATTTGAGATACCTACACAAGCAAGGGATATAACCTACACAAGCAAGGGAGATAACCTACACAAGCAAGGAAGCAGGGTGTAAGAGCAAAATGATAAAATATGTATCTTGTGAAAGGGATATCAGACTTGGCAATTTCAGGAGAACGATTTTTTAGCTCTCCTTACTGCCCTCCTGAAAGAATTAAGGAGAGCGAAAAATTGCCTTCCGAAATATTTTGGTCTGGGATGATTGAGATTACATGTATTATGCTCACATTAAATTTTTGTTGTAAAGCAAAAATGTAATTTAACTTCGAAGTCAGATAACATCACGTAATTTCATTTTGAAAGTGGTTTAGTGGTAAAAAGTAATGGCTGCAACCATACCCAAACACAGTTGCAATCATTTGAAGCAAAATGGGTCACAGCAATATTTTTTTTCTGTCAGTTTCAAGTTTAACAACTGACATCACAGTTTGAGGGATAATTATTCAAGGAATATTGACACTATAATATACTACCATTACTACTATCCTGTCACTTGAAGCACTTGCACCAGGATGTGACTGTAGATTCAAGCAGACCTGTTGTCCAAGAAAGTCATACGCCTACCACTACCACCTTCAACCCCCTCTTGGGGGTTGAAGGTGGTAGTGGTAGGCGTATGACTTTCTTGGACAACAGGTCTGGGTACACACACAGGTCTTGTCAAGTGTGTGTTCAGTTGTTGAGTGAGACATCTCGATGTCTAAGAGATTTCGCTTTACCTTAGTAAAGTTAATAAAATCACTGATGTAGCCTGTTGGTTTCAGTTTCAATGAGTTCGTTCAACTGGATACTCAAAATGCTGTGTAAAGCTAATTGCTCTCCTAAGCTGCTTGAGGAGAGCGATTTTTTGCCCTCCTGCATTTTTCAGAATGCCAGGCCTGGGATATATTACACTATTTCCACACGAGGATATAATTAATAATTAATAATAACCTCAATCAGCATTTTTTTTCTGATAATCTGGAATAACGCTAAACTGAAAATTAACTAACCATGGCCTAACTTATAATTAGTTCTCATATTTTACAATTGAAGTAATCCTCAAGTAAGGCCACACAAAGTAGATCTTCTGTTTCTCAGGCCATTATTTGTGAAATTGCATGCAGGCGAGCGTTTTTTTATTTTATTTTTTATTTCAATAATTTCTTCTTTGCCATCAGAAGTTCATGTTCTTGGTTCAAGTTTTAGGCCTCATAATCTACAGAATAGCATGGGTGGTGGTGTATTTCATCCCTTGAGTGCAAGAAGGCTTTGCAATGCTAAAGCATTGCAAAGCCTTCTTTCACTCAAGGGACAAATTCAGCAATTTTTTAACTTGGGTAAAATATCAGACATAAACCATTTAATTTTTATTTTTTTCAAGTTTAAATTGGATATAAAAAGAGAGCATGCGGCAGCCAAAAGGACCATGCAGGAGGGCCTGAGAAACAGATTTTTTATTTTTTTAGGCCTAAGCTAAAGTTTCAGCTTTTTTGTTAGAAATATGCACAGTGTCATAGCACAAAAGCCAATACGAGAATAATCATACAAAGCATGAATTTCAACTTTTTTTTATATCCCAAAAGTGTTAATGCTATTGGGAGCTAAAATGGTGATTGTAGAGGCCCCAAATGCCAATTGTAGTACGTATCTGTTCAACTGAATACTACTGTATTTCTGTGAAATCACTCTTCATTTAACAAATGTTTCACTCTATTTTCAAGGAAGTACCGTATTTACTCTATGTATTGGGACACACTATGATTTGGGACACACATTTTTTCCAGAAAACTATATATTTTTATACTGTACCAATGACCCAGACATAGCTGGTGCTAACTCTTAAAATATAGGGCCAAACACAAATTTTGCCCCCCAATCCCCAAAATTTGCATCTACAACTAAAGAAAACATGTCCTGAAAGGCCCTCCACACTTCGCCCCTACTGCGCATGCGCAGTGTCAAGGACGTTCCGAAATTGGCGCCATTTATTATTCTAAGTTTGGCCCTTCATCAGTTAACATCTGACTGATCTTTGTGCTTTTAAATCTCAGTTTAAATGATGCCAGACACATAAATATTAGTGAAATGGTGATTCTAAGGAGGATAGAGAAGGAGGAGAGGAAAAGAATGTGTGACAGAATATTATCAGGGCTGTAACTTAAAATTTTTTAATGAAATTATGTTAAGTTACCTATTTTCAAGGCAGCAGCCATTTTGTTGTCATTCTGATTATTTAGTTACACTGTTTTTTCAAGTGTTTTCCTCTCTCCCTGTCCTTTAAGTTCCCCCTTGCTATTCTCCCATGCTTTTGGCATAGTTTCTGTAATTATTATTACTAAATTTTCTTGGGAGTTTTAGCTGAATAACAGAATGAATTCTGTTCTTTCCCCATGTTTACGTCTTCACCTACGGGTGGTTAGGCGTTGTGTTCTGCATCTACCATCTGATGTTCTGCAGTTTCTTCCCTGGAAGTCTCTGTTTTGCATCAGATAGTGTATTTTTGGTAACTGATTTCGGGCCTGGGTGCCTGGAGTCTTATTTTAGTGTTTTTACACTCATTGTTTACATTTACAACAGCCCTCTGTGTGAGGGGGGGATTTCTAAAAAATAATATCTTATGTTATTTTAATCATAACTAGATACATTATTATTGTTCGTAAGTGTTGAATAAATTGTTTAAAATATTTAAAAAATTTTTGTCCACACTTAGGCTTGGGATCCATTGGGGCTCAACGTTACTTTTCAGAAACTTGGGTTGTTCTGAAAAAATATTTTTTCAAAATATTTTGATTTCAATTATTTTTTCTATATTAATGGATCATATTATTATTATGTATTTTGATTGCCAGGGGTTAGTGCGAGTACCAGGACTTGTTTTCTTTTCACATTGAAAGGATATTGATCAATTGTTTTAAGAGGAAGTCTTCCTCTGACTTATTATCATTCTATATGTGGTCAGTGTACTCGCATTAACTCCTGTTCTGTATCGTATGATTTCGATGACAATTTGGGAAGCGTATGTCACGGTATGTTGTTGGGGATTTGGACACTCCGGTCCTTTCCCCGCAGGGTCACTCTACTTTATCAATTTCTATTTCAGACGATCAAGATTAGGGTGATGTATCTGTGATGTCTTCCAACAGTGTGCCTCCGTCGTCACAATTAATGAAGGGCTAGCGGAAAAGTGCTCATGTAATACGCCAATTGCCTAAGAGGACCCTAGTAGGTTCGACGGCCTTTGACGTCAGCTAGCTCGCCTGGTGTAGCATCCATTCACCGAATGGTTCGGCAGCCGGGTTCGTCCGTTGCGGTCTAGAAGGAATTTTGGGGTGATGCGAGCACTATAAAATTTACTTAATGCACACCCAGTGACGGCGGATCGGAGGGAGAACGGAGGAAGCCTTTTAGTCCGGTTCATAGCTCGTTCCGGTCCATCCGGACGGCAAGCGAGAGAGGCCCCTCTCTCGTTCAACAACATCTGGCCCCAGATGTTGTGGTACAAAATGTGTCGCTAGCGGAGCATACGTCCGTCGCTCGGGACGCTCCGTTGTATAGGCAGTCCGCTGAGACTGCTAAGGCTTCCTCTTCTCGTCAGCGCACACGACCGCACCTTGGCTGCGTGACCGCCGATATATTACCAGCTTCGCCGATCAAGGATTCTTCGGCGACCAGGTCACACCATCCGGCAGCCAGGGATTCGAGACCGATGGACTCCGGACGTTCGCATAGGAAAAGTATGCGGGAGCCATCTGATGCGGAGCTGCCCTCGGCGAAGCAGCGATAGACTGCGCCTCCGCAGGTCTCGACGCCGGACATTCTTGTGCACATAGCACAGCTTATCGCAGCATCCCAGCAGCCGACAGAAACGGTGTCGGATCGAGAATTATCCGACAGCGCTGGGTCGGTAGCCGGGGACTCGAGGCCTGCAGACTCCGGACGTTCGCGTAGGAAGTGTGCGGGAGTCAACGTACACGGAGCTTCCGGCGGCAATGCATCGTAAGTCCGCTACTGCACAGGCCTCGGGAACGGACGTGCTTTCCTTAATAGCACAGTTTATCGCAGCATCCCAGCATCAACTGAATCTGTCGCATATATTTTATCCGACGATGCTGGGTCGGGACGCTCCGCGGAAGCGGGTACGGACGTCCGAAAGTTTCATCCGGTCCGACGGGATACCGAAAGGGATTCGGAGGATTTCAAGCTTTCCCTTTCGGAACAACATATGCTGCGATGACGGATAAGAAACTGATAGCGTCGGTGGACTTAGAAATTTTTGGTTCGGTTCAGGGACATCGTCCCTCAGTTCCGACTTAGTCCAATAATGTCACACAAACTTTCGAATTATTGAACGACGCTATATATATTATTATTTTATGCTTGCTATCCAAGCATTTCTGGTTTCTTGTTCGAAGAGTTATGGAGATGTCTTTCAAAAGTGTGCCTCTGTCGTCATAGTTAATGAAGAGTTAGCGGCAATAAGTGCTCATGGAATATGTCTATCGCTTACGGAGTGACATTCGCTAGCTCACCCGGTGTAGCGTACATTCATCGAATGGTTCGGCTGCCGGGTTCGTCCGTTGCGGTCTAGGAAGGAGATTTGGGTGATGCGAGCACTTTAATTACTTTAGTACTCACCCAGTGACGGCAGATTGAGGACAGATCGGAGGAAGCCTGTTAGTCCGGTTCCTGGCTTGTCCAGGTCCGTCCGGGCTGTGAGCGAGAGAGGTTCCTCTCTCGCCCAACAACATAGGGGACCGCATGTTGTGGTTCAGATATTTTACATTCGGAGCATATGTCCGTTGCTCGGGACGCTCCGTTATATTGACAGTCCGAGAGACTGTCTTTAATGCTTCCTCATCCTCACAGCAGGGCACACGACCGCACATTGGCTACGTGACCTCGAGTATCTGATCAGTTTCGGCATTCAGTGATTCCACGGCGAATAGGTCGCGCCATCCGGTAGCCAAGGGACACGAGGCCTATACACTCCGTTCGCTCGCATATTGTAAGTATGCACGGGGTAACGATCACGGAGCTTCCAGCGGCAATGCATCGTAAGACCGCTTCTCCTCAGGCCTCAGTGACGGACGTGCTATCCGAGTTAGCACAGTTGTTTCGCAGCATCCCAGCAATTGACAGTTTCTCGGTCGAATCAGGAATTATCCGACGGCGCTGGGTCGGTGCGGTCCGCAGTTGCATCAGCTACGGACAACCAACGCTTTATAGGGTCCGACAGGATGGCCAAAGGGATTCGAAAGATTTCGAGTTTTCCCTTTAGTAGTATCGGAAGATGCCTTTCATATCTTCTGGCATTTCTTCCAGTGATTATTATTTCGGACTTCATTGCTGCGATCTTGGATAAGAGACTTATAGCGTCATTGGACTCGGATTTTTCGATCGGTACAGGGACATTGTCCCTGACTTACCGACGCAGTCCAATATTGTCATTACAACATGTGTTTTATTTTTCGACGCTATATATATATATATACAAGCCTGCTACTAAGCATGATAGTTTAGTTTCTTGTCCGCGTTGCTCATTTCTGCCATTTTATCATTTTTACAAATAGTTTATTTTGGCAGAGCAGGGCATACCGAGAGTTCATATGCGTCTAGACGGTGTGATTAAAGACTGCATATATTCTTTTTCGCCGTTTATGTCTTTTCCAATTTCAATGTTGGGAACGACATTATGTATAGTAGACTTAACTTAGACGCTTTATTATACGTAATCCGCTTTTCTGAGGCGTTATCATTACGTCTTCAAGAAAAGATTTACGGGATATTATTCTCAATGTAATTTCTTTTGAGGGCAGTAGTTTGTTCACGTATAACTCCGCCCTTCAGTGGCTGATTGGAGTTGGTTAGACGTGACGCAGCCCTAGCTACATCCACATGCGTGGATAGTAAGGTTAAGAACTCTCTCAGAGTCGCTTCGTTCTCGGAGGAGCTTCTCTTCGACGGCAACTTTCCGGCAATCCATGAATTGCTCGATTTATACGTTCTCTTGTCTATCTAGTGTTACAAGAGATTCAGACTGGGGCAAACATTCGGTGGTTGACTCAGAGAGTGCCGCCGCAGTTGCCGGACCCGAGTGTGGCTGTTATGACGGTTGCCAGTCAAACAGATTGGGATATATACTGATCCCTACGGATTCGAAGTGCCAGGTTCTTTGGGTTCCGCAGTCTTTTAGCTATCAGTTTAACTTCCACGGAATAATGTTTTTTAGGCTTGCTTTATGTCATTGCATGAACATTATTCAGAAACGCATGCCCAAATTCCTGTCCTTTAATTCGACAGTAGTGGCGTATCTCCGGAACCAGGGAGGCACTCTTTCGTTTCCGTTATTCAATTTAATGGAAAGAATCCGTCTGTTGGTTATAGTACACCAAGTTCTGTTTTGGTCCGTCATATTCCGGGTCGTCTGATTGTTTTATCGGACTCCCGTTCTCTTACGGGTCGCTTGTTGCTGTCAGAATGGACTCTCAACAAACAAGTATTCAATCAGATTTGCTATCTATGGGAGCGCCCAATGATGATTTATTTATGACACAGCTTGCTAATCAATTGCAGACGTATGTGTTGGCTTGTCCAGATCTCTGAGCTAATAGTGTTAACGCTCTATTGATCTATAGGACGGAATGATAGGATACGCGTATCCTCCGGCGCTGTTGTTTTAGCAGGTATTGCTAAGATAAACAACCACAATACATTTCTGTTGATAGCATCTCTATCTTCACAGAGATCATGAGTAATTTACTCTCTTGTCTTCTGTGGGTCTTAACGTGAAATCTTCCTCTATGTGAGGATCTTTTTTCACTGGGTAAATCGTGTCATCTTTATCACAACCAGCAAGGTCGCAACCTTCATGTATTCCGTTGTGTGGTCCGTATTGCATTGTAAGCACTGTACTGGACGAGCTTTGGACGCGATTTCTTACTATAGGAGATCCTCTTCTTCGCTATTCTATGCGACTAAAGTGGAGGCTCTTCCGTCGTGGTGTAGGGATCATTATGTTCGTATTGTTGATCCCTCCATACTACTCATTGCTATTTTTTTAGTATACTTGTTTCACAAGATCTACTGCAGCCTGTTATTATTTAGGTTATAGGTTTATGTTACCTCATACCTATGCACTCTACGATAGTTTACAATTGAGTCTTTTGTCTCTTTATCTAAGTCAGTTAGTAACTTTTTGATAAATAGACTTAGAATCTTTAGATTAAATTCCTATACGGATTTTAACTTTGGTTCTTATTTAGCTAAGTAATCATTTGAGCCTCTGGAAACAGTAGTTTTCAAATTCTGACCTTTTAGACAGTAATTCTGTTGGTTTCTCTTTTACTGTAGAGTCAGTGAGTTTCATGCACTATCGATGGATGATTTTCACTTTCATAGTTTCGGAATCAATACTTCCGTTACTATTTAGGTTGGATTGTTGCATAAGAGTTAGGCTCCTATTATCCGGAACCTATTATTTTAAGGTCCTTCCGTCTTCGTATGGGCATAGGCCTTTACTCTTTCCGGGTACAGTTTATGTATTTATAAACAGATATCTGTTTATTACAAGGACGTAAGCTTCTTCTGTCTTTGATGTCTAGTAGAAGGACGTTACGCTCCATTTTATTGTTAATGGATTCTATTAACTATCGGTACTGCTTATAGTATATCATTGACTTAGCAGTTGTGCTTAAGATTTCGGCTCATGAAGTAAGAGTTCTTCTACTTCTTGGGCTTACATTAATAGTGTCGCTATTATAGATTTTTGAAGGCCGCTCATTGCGCTCAGCCATCCACATTCATGAATTTTATCTTAGAAATATCGAGTCAATTTCTTGAGGCCTCTTTTGTTAGGTCTATTATCTACTGCTCAGAATGTCATTCACTTAACAGTTGCTACTATAGCTAGGTAGGCTGTCTGTTTCGGCAGTGTCTCCTTTCGGCTGCCCTCTTCGCTCTGGGCTATTTGACCCAGGGCAAGAAAAAGGGGGGGGGGGGAGGGTGTTCCCTTGGGTCACCTGTTTTACTATGAAAACAAGGGGATACCTCCTCCGGAGTTAGTAATTCTGAGCTGTTATTGGGATGGTTGTTTAGTGAGAAGTTTAAGTTTATAAAATTCATTCAAGTCTTAGTTTTTAAAGTATAGCTTTTGAATATTGCATATGTCAACAGACATGATTATGCAATTCTCAGACACTTTTAGGAGTATAAGAGTCTCTATTCTCTAGACTTACTTTATTATTGGCTTACTTTAAAAATTATTAGTATAAGGATTATATTGGATATTAATAGAGTACATGGATGTATGAAGCTCAATTTTGGAAGGTGTTGTATCTTTCTAATTTATCATAAATAAGAAAGATACATGTAAGGCCTATTACTTCTTTTCCCTACAGGGGTTGACTCTATTTTATTTTATTGAGCGTATTCCATTTTGCTCTATGTCCTTGGCCCTCCAGCCTTTTTACTATTCAGCTATGTCTGGGTCATTGGTACAGTATAAAAATGTTAAAAAATTTATAGTAATTTATATATTTTTTATACTTACCAATGACCCAGACGGGGATGGCCCTCCCAGGAGTTGGGAACTCTTGCCTCCCCGCTGAGTACATAGCGCTTACCAGGCACTGGTTATTAGAATGATAAATGGCGCCAATTTCGGAACGTCCTAGACACTGCGCATGCGCAGTAGGGGCGAAGTGTGGAGGGCCTTTCAGGACATGTTTTCTTTAGTTTTAGATGCAAATTTTGAGGATTGGGGGGCAAAATTTGTGTTTGGCCCTATATTTTAAGAGTTAGCACCAGCTATGTCTGGGTCATTGGTAAGTATAAAAAATATATAAATTACTATAAATTTTTTAACTTTTTTTATGCTCCAAAGTTTGGGACATTCAGGAGATTTGTTTCCAGTTGGCCCGTCGCTAGTAGCAGACGACACTCATTAAAAAAATTCTTGAGTAACTAAAAGTTTCCATTTTTTGCTTCGAAAACATAGCTTATGATCCCTCATTGGAACGAGTGCAATGTGCCCGTTCCAATGAGGGATCATAAGCTATGTTTTGGAAGCAAAAAATGAAAATATAAAAAAAAATTAGACGGCGATTTTTGTATATAGTGATGGAAAACGAATCACACACAACTTTATTCAGCATCAAATCATCAAATTAAGACCAGGCTGTTTTCTTTCCCCATTTTCTAACAATTGGGACACCTGTGAAAATAATTATTTTTAGCTGTCCCAATACATAGAGTAAATACGGTAAGTAGAAAGCATGCATATTGTTATATGCCTGCCCAGACTGGGAGTAAACAACTCTTGAAAGATGAGTGTCTGAAATATCTGAACTTACTGCTACAACTCACACCCTGTTGTTCATACAAGGCCAGTGCAACCTAGCACAGAGCCACACCCTACATAAGATGGTGGCACTTGGTATTATCTAATTAGCTTTTTCCAGCAACATGTGATTGGGTCCACCTGGTACAGTACAGTCACCATGGACTGGTCGTAATCCATGCATGGGCTGTGATGTCCACGCATGCATTTACCAGGTAATAGAAAATCATCATCATCAAAATTTCAATTAATGAAGCACTGGGTTGCGTCCAGTGCTTCATTAGCTCACCGAAGGGAGCTTAACTTATCACCGGCCGTCCATCGTCCGTCATCTGTCGTCGTGAACATTTTTCAAACGACTTCTCCTCTGAAACCACTGGTCTGATTTTCACGAAACTTCATGTGGATATTCATTACTATATGGCAATTCATGTTTGTTCAAATGAAATGGCCACGTCCCATTGGGGCTCTGTATGGGGCATAACTCTGATAGTACCGTATGAATTATAGAAAAATTATTAAAAAATCTTCTTCTCCAGAACCAGTGGGCAGAATCTTCTGATACTTGGAATGCAGCATCTTGGTATGGGTCTGATTCAAGTTTGTTCAAATTGGCCCCCCCTGGCTTAATATTTGGGCTCAGTATAGAAGCCCGAATTCGAACTTAGTGCATTTCAGGCAAATTTCTTAAAAAATCTTCTTCTCAAGATCCAGCAGACAGAATCTTTTGGTATTGGGTATGAAGCATGCTTAGGGGGGTGAGATTCAAGTTTGCTCAAGCCAAGTCCCTGGGTTCATATTTGGGCTCACTGTGGTAGCCCGAATTATAACTTAGTTCAAAGTGAGGAATTTTCTTTAAAAATCTTCTTCTTCAGATCCAGCGGCCAGAATGTTTTGATATTTGGTATGCAGCATCTTTAGGGAGGTGAGATTCAAGTTTGTTCAAACCATGTCCTTAGGTCCATATTTGGGCTCACTGTGGGAGCTCGAATGATAACTTAGTTCAAAATGAGGAATTTTCTTTAAAAATCTTCTTCTTCAGTTCCAGCAGTCGGAATGTTTTGATATTTGGTATGCAGCATCCTTGGGGGGAGGGGGAGGGAGGGGGGTGGGGAGATTCAAGTTTGTTCAAGCCATATCCCTAGGTCCATATTTGGGCTCACTGTGGGAGCTTGAATTGTAACTTCGTTCGAAATGAGGAATTTTCTTTAAAAATCTTCTTCAGATCCAGCAGTCGGAATGTTTTGATATGTGGTGTGTAGCATTCTTAGGGGGGTGAGATTCAAGGTTTTTAAAGCCAAGTCCTTGGAATTTTCTTTAAAAATCTTCTTCAGATCCAGCAGATGAATGCTTTTGATATTTGGTATCAGCATCCTTAGGGGGGTAAGATTCAAGTTTGTTCAAGCCATGTCCCTAGTTCCATAAGATTTGTCTCTCATGATTTCATTCCTTTGTAGTGTTGATGAACCATGTCTAACTGAATGTGACCCCAAATACTTCTTTGAACCACTTTGTTTGAATCACTGTGCCCAGTGAGCGATTAAGACCCCTTGGGGCCTCTTGTTTAATTAAATTTTTGATGATTATTCATGTAATTAGTGTTTGGCATCTAATATTATGGCATCCATGGGTATATTGCCCACCCGTGGAAAGTGACCATTCCATGGCAGTTGTACTGTATGAGGTTTAAGCTTAACTTCAGTATAAAAATTGTCAGGAAAATTAAACATCACTTACAGAAAATACGGTATATTTTATTCAGCACTCTTATGATTTCTTTAATAAGTCATTCTAATAATAGTCATAGCTGAAGTAATGAACTAGATACAAAGATGATGATTTAATGTAAATCTGGATGATTCTGTTAACCCTTTACCCAACAAATCGCCTGCATCCGTCCGTGTAATATGCAAATTCAGCAGTTGAAAAAATATTATTTTTCAAAAAATTTCAACAAAACCATATCATGTGACCCATGGTTGGAACGAGCTCATTGAGCTCGTTCCAACGAGGGGTCACATGATATGGTTTTGTTGAAATTTTTTGAAAAATTTAAAAAAATGATATTTAAAATAATAAATTTTGATATCGTCTGCGTTGGGTAAAGGGTTAATAGTGTTAGAATATTTTACAAGTTATGGGGAAAAATTCATAAGCTGATTGTATTTCTGGATAGTGGGCTATTCAAATAAATTGAGTACATAAAATATCTATGAGTAGTGTCCTAGATCCAGGTCTCAATTGAGTTTCCAGATCTGATGCAGTTGTTATTTATGTTTGGACGTTATTAGAATGTATCCCAGATCTGGAGTTGCGTGATTATGAAGTTTGGATGTTATTGTAAACTACAAGAAGTACCAGGCATGTCATTGCTAACTGACATACTGGTGCTGTTGATTTAATTAAAGTTTAAATTTCCAACAATTGTAAATAAATTATTACATGTGAACTGTTAGTTTTTCATTTTAAAATTAAGTGCACCTAGCAGGCCTGTCCTTTTGAAAATCACTGGAGGGCAGTTGCTGGCTGTCCTTGATCTATATTCAGGTGGGCACAAGCCCACCCAGGCAGGCTTGTAACTGCCAAAATCATTAGAATCAGGCTGTTGAGGAGGGCAGTTACTTGCTCTGCTCAACAAAATTCCAGGCTGGCTGTAAGGAGCTGGATCAATCACCCTCCTCTGAATGATAGGCCTGGGATAGGTATCTTGATTTCAGAAATGACAGTAAAATATCACAGGTAATTCTCCAGTGGAGTCGAGGTGGATCAGGTTATTTTTTAAAGTTTTTAAAAAAAAAACTTGACCAATAGTTTGATGAAGTTGGTGTGTGGGCGGCTGCCAGGCAGTGTGAGTGAGTGAGCAGGTTTATCAGCTCGTTAGCATGATAGCTTGAACAAATATCAATGGATTTGGTCAATATTTGGTATGTGAGACTTTCTTTACAATGTTTTGAATGAGTTCGAAAACTGGTGCAGTTTGGCCTTACTGAGCAGAGTTTTTGCATTTAATTGGTTAATTTTGTCCTGTTTTCTGCTCATTAGCATGATAACTTTAACAAATATCAATGGATTTCATCTGTATTTATTATATGAGGCTTTCTTAACAATGTCTTGAATGAGTTTGAAAACAGGTATGGTTTGGTTATACTGAGTGAAGTTGTGGCCCTTAATTCTTTAATTTTTTGCCTGTTTTCAGCTTGCTAGCACAATAACTTGAATAAATACCATTGGATTCTGTCAATATTTGGTATGTGAGAGTTTCTTAATAATGTCTTGAATAAGCTTGAAAACTGGTATGTTTTGGCCATATTGAGTGGAGTTATGGCCCTTAATTTTTGCCTGTTTTCAGCTTGTTAGCGTGATAACTTCAACAAATATCAATGGATTTGGTCAGTATTTGGTATGTGGGACTTAATGTCTTGAACTAGTTTGAAAACAAGTGTCATTGGATCATACTGTGCAGACTTATGACTGTTAATTAGTTAATTTTTGTCTGTTTTCATCTTGTTAGTGGGATTACGTGAACAAATCTCAATGGGTTTCATTATCTTATAATGACCAGCCTAACAGATCTGTAAAATCTTGACACCATATCGGCGATGCAATATCCTTAAGTTTGTTTTTTTAATTTTCTCTCTTTTACTTTAAAATGATTTTCAAAGGATTTGAAATCATTTTATGAAAAAGAAATCACCCAATTGCCTTGTGCCAGTGTGTGGAATTTCTCATTTTAAAGAAAAAAGAAAGTTTACCCAATTCTCCCACTCACCTCAGGGGTCTTCCACAGCAGGGTGATGCATAAAGCAGGCAAGACCTTGCTGAGGCGGTTGCCTTGTTTACAATAAACAAAGTTATATTTACAGGAAAGTCTGGAGGTGTTGTACGTATTATAAACAGAATCACAGCAGAAAGAGCCTTGATAAAAGATTTTTCTGGTAAGGTTGTGGATATTGCATTTGCTCACACAGAAGAACCTCTGCTTGCAGCTGTTGATAAAATTGGCAACATGCAAGTCTATGAAATTGAAGAAGCCAATGACAAGAAGATAATGTATCCTTTCAAAAAATTACGATTTCTTTCATAGCTTTTCCAGTCAATTCAGGTCTTTAGATTTGTCAAAATTTGTGGTATTTAAAGGATGCCGCCAAAATATGCTCATTTCCAAAATTATGAAATTCACAAAATTTGGTGATGTAACACGACATCCAGGAGACATATAATACAGTGGATTCCTGTTAATTGAATAGCCACTTTGCCAATGAAAATTGTTCAATTAACAGGGAGTGTGTCACTTTCTTGTCTTCTAGGGATAAACTTAGCATTTATTCTATTATATCTTGTTTGACAGAGCTCCTTGAGCTCTGTCAAACAAGATATAATAGATTAAATGCCTGTATTGTATGTACTGAGGCCAATTAGGTCTATAAACAAAGGAAAACCAGGGAGAATTAGGGTTATTTCTCAACAGGTTACATGACTTTATATTCAATTAACAGGAGTTTATTCTATAAACTATATTCAATTAACAGGACAAATTTGTACTGGAGTTATGGTAAATGGTTTTGTGTTGGGAAATTACATTCAATTAACAGGATTATTCAGTTAAGAGATATCCAATTAAGTGGTCTCCGCTGTATATTGCAATGATTCTGAGGTGTTCTGTAGCCCCTGTACACCTATTACACCCCTCACTCTATCACAAGGAGTCAAAAATTCAGCACACCTCCACTCTTCCGAATTGCTCCCCTGAACACTGCTGTGATGGTTGGTGTGCTTGATCATTTTGTCAATAAAATGGCAACAGATCAGATGCCATTATTCATGGCTCCTGATTTCATAACAGTAAAAAAAAAAATTACCCAAGTTCAACTGCTGAACCCCCAGCAACTGCCCTCATCCCAGCCACCCACATGCACATGAAAACACTTAAGAGGGGCCTACACACTGGATGAATATGCTGAAATGTCCAGTAATTCTCACATTGGAGCAGTTACCCATCTTCTAAGTACACAGTGGTATGAGTTGAATTCTTTACAGAAACGTTCTTTCACTTCATACTTCTATCGCCTTACTGACCCACCAGCTAGGGCTTCACGGTATTTCAGTATTTAACCGAAAGTCGGTAATTTTTTTAATACCAAGATCATTTTACTTTAGTCGGTATACTGTGTCTCACGGTATTTCGAACAATTCTGATGGTAATCCGAGTAAAAATAAATAAAAAGTGTGTACATTATAAAATTTCTCCAATTAATTGTCAGTAACCTGTAAAGTTTGTTTGACTGCAGCACACATGGAGAAAACTTGAATGGATTAAAGGTGGACCTCCACAATGAATAGTCACCAGGGTAGTGTGTGTGTTTAACACTTACTAACAAAAAAAAAGCCATGCGAGTTGGGATTGTTTTCACAGCTGTTATCAAGACAACTATTCATTAATAACCATTAATCAAATTGAAAAATAATATAAAAACAAAACATACTATTTCTTTGTGTTGTTTTATTTTTATACAACGACTAATTGTTTTCATGTATATTAAGCATGAAATTAACACTTAACACGAACTGGTTCATGTATAAATTATTCATGAATGATTTTTAGCTCAACTTGACAAAGTCAAGCTGAGCTATTGCCATCACTTCTCGTCCGTCGGCGTACGTACGTACGTACGTTAGTACGTACGTCCACAATTTCCTTGGCACGTAGAACTTAGTATAGTCAGACCTCAATATTTCCCTTTGGCACACCCTACAGGGCACATTTATGATCAGATTGCTTTGAAACCTGGTATGCTTGTTTGGGGAGACCTCTAGATGGGTGCTATCGATTTTCTTCAATTTCTGTCAAAAAATGTTGCCGCGGCCAACGTTCTTAGAACTTAGTTTAGTCAGAAGACTCAATATTTCCCTTTGGCACACCCTACAGGGTACATTTATGATCGGATTGCTTTGAAACCTGGCATGCTTGTTTGGGATGACCTCTAGATGGGAGCTATCGATTTTCTTCAATTTCCGTCAAAAAATGTTGCCGCGGCCAACGTTCTTAGAACTTAGTTTAGTCAAACCACAATATTTCCCTTTGGCACACCCTACAGGGCACATTTATGATTTGATTGCTTTGAAACCTGGTATGCTTATTTAGGGTGACCTTTAGATGTGAGCTATCGATTTTCTTCAATTTCCGGCAAAAAATGTTGCCACGGCCAACGTTCGTAGAACTTAGTTTAGTCAGACCTCAATATTTTCCTTTGGCACACCCCACAGGGCCCATTTATGATCAGATTGCTTTGAAACCTGGTATGCTTGTTTGGGGAGATCTCTAGATGGGAGCTATCGATTTTCTGCAATTTCTGTCAAAAAATGTTGCTGCGGCCAACGTTTTTAGAACTTAGTTTAGTCAGAAGACTCAATATTTCCCTTTGGCACACCCTACAGGGCACATTTATGATCGGATTGCTTTGAAACCTTTCATGCTTGTTTGGGGTGACCTCTAGATGGGAGCTATCGATTTTCTTCAATTTCCATCAAAAAATGTTGCCGCAGCCAACATTCTTAGAACTTAGTTTAGTCAGACCACAATATTTCCCTTTGGCTCACCCTACAGGGCACATTTATGATTAGATTGCTTTGAAACCTGGTATGCTTATTTATGGTGACCTCTAGATGGGAGCTATCGATTTTCTTCCATTTCCGTCAAAAAATGTTGCCACGGCCAACGTTCTTAGAATTTAGTCTAGTCAGACCACAATATTTCCCTTTTATACACCCTACAGGGCACATTTATGATCGGATTGCTTTGAAACCTGGCATGCTTGTTTGGGGAGGCCTCTAGATGGGAGCTATCAATTTTCTTCGGTTTCTGTCAAAAAATGTTGCCACTGGCAAAAAAAATGACATTGGTACCAATGATCTTCAATTTTTCCATTTCATTTATAGCTTACCAAGTTCAAGTTTGTCAAGTTGAGCTACAGTGTCATTGACACTTTCATTATTATGGGCATGCTTAAGGAATGATTGACAAGTGAGAGAGCATGTTGTCAAGTTTGAGCTTCATCAAAGTGAATTTGAGAAAATAAAAACACCACCATTTTTGCTTCAGAATGAATTTTATTTTAATAAAATAAAACCACTTACCTCTTTTTGACATATCAAGACATGCAACAATCCATTTCTTAAACGTTAGATGGAAATGAAAATCATCACCGTCGTCGGGTAATGACAACACGTTGCTACTCATCCAATTTTGTTTCAAATTCACCTGCGAACCGGCAGACTTTTAAAGTTTTTGAAATTGGGGGAGTGGGTTTGAACATGGAGAGGGCACCTTGTTTTAGACATGCCAAAGTTTTTTTTTTAGCTCACCTGACTGAAAGTCAGGGTGAGCGTTTCTTATCACTCTTCGTCCTTCCGTCCATCGTCCGTCGTCCTGCGTGAAAGTGGTGTTTGAGCCTCTTTCTCCTAAACCACTGGCCACATTTTAATTAAATTTCATGTAAGTAGTGGTTATATAGGGGCATTTGGGTTTTTCTTCAAATTAGATTTCTGCTCATATTGTGGAGTGGGGTGGGGCCAAAATGCACAAAATTTAAAAAAATCTTCTCATGAACCAGCGATAGCAGAGACTTGATATTTGGTATGCAGCTTCCATTTGAGGTGTAGACTCAAGTTTGTTGAAGAGAAGTTTGACAGGCAATATTTACCTTTGTTCTGAGAGGGGCAAGAATTTTTGCCCGCCCAAAATTTCTATTTTCTGACCCCAGAGGCCGATTTGAACCAAATTTAATATGAGGTATTATTGGGTTATAAGTACTTGATTTATGCCAAAAAATTTTTCCTGCAGCCCCGTGGGAACCGCAGAAGCTAAAAATAGAAAAAAATTAAAACGCCCATATCTCCAAAACTGTACAGCACAGAGAATTTTTATTTGGGTGTGAAGCTTCCTTAGGACCAACAGAAAGGATTGGTAAAAAAAATTGCCATCGGTTTTATCATAGTGTACAGTTTCGGGACTTTTGAAAAAGTGCTGAGTCAGCACTTTTTAACACTGGAGGCAATGGGAAAACATTAAAAAATCTTCTTCTCCAGATCCAGCAGACCAAATCTTTTGATATTTGGTATGCAACATTGTAGGGTGGATCTGATTCAAGTTTGTTCAAATTGGCCCCCTGGGTTCATATTTGGGCTCAGTATAGGAGCCCGATTTCGAACTTCGTGCATTTCAGGCAAATTTCTTAAAAAATCTTCTTCTCCAGATCCAGCAGACAGAATCTTTTGATATTTGGTATGCAACATTGTGGGGTGATCTGATTCAAGTTTGTTCAAATCGGCCCCCTGGATTCATATTTGGGCTCACTATAGAAGGTCGAATTGAAACTTTGTGCATTTCAGGCAAATTTCTTTAAAAATCTTCTTCTCCAGATCCAGCGGGCAGAATCTTTTGGTATTTGGTATGCAACATTGTGGGGTGGATCTGATTCAAGTTTGTTCAAAGCTACAAAAGTCCCCACTGCACTTCAGTGTCAACTGCTGTGGACTGGCAATCACAGAACAGTAACTACCAACAAATAGGGTGATGCACTTTAAAAAATAGCCACAATTAAATGTGACGCCAAGAGCTTTGCACTAAAACTGAACATAAAACAAAATTAATAGATTGCCAGGTTATCCACCCATCGCCATTACCCATGTTAGGGTCTACAATTAGGAGTCCCAACAAGGATCCTCTGGTCATTACCCATTCCTCCCACTTCCCTTAAAGGGGGAGGGGGGGGGGGGGGTAATGACCTGAGGGATCTAGATGGGACTATAAAAATATCACTCCACAGACCTGCCTTTTAAGTTTGAGATTGTGAACTTTGTGTACTGCTTGACAACAACTCGTCTCCATTATTACAGTGTGCCCTGTACAGTATTGTGTTCTATAGTGCTGGAGTGGGAGATTGTGGAGAGAGGCATAACATGGCAGACCACTGGGCAGAGAGATGTCTCTCTGGTATTATGGAGTACAGAGATTCAAATATCGTCAATCGAGAGTCAAAAGAAAGTGGATGGGCGCCATGTTCTCCATGCGTTGATGATTCACAGAAACTATTCAAAAATTTTCTTTCTCTTGTGTGCACACCTTGATGATGGTGCTGTAACAGGCCTTTGTTTTTGGCCCGCATTCCAATTTGCCGCATTTTAACATACCCCCCCCCCCCCCCCCTGCCCCCAGCACATTCACACACCCATCACCCATAATGAATTACAGTACCATACCACAGTATTTCTCATGAGAAAAATACCGATACCAAGCTCAAATTTTCAGTACCGATCATCTCTATTTTTTTTTTTTTTACTGCGCTCATATCTACAACAAATGTACAATCTTTCCTTGAAAATATTTAGTACACATTTGGTTTTATCGGTTAAAAGGGCTGATGATGCAACACCATCAGATTATCATAGGGTAATATGGTGCCCTTATATTCCGGATGACTCGGATGACAGCACAACAGATTCCTCAAGCCAGGAAGCATACAGAATGTTGGTGCTCACCCATAATGAGAAGGTTTGTCTATTATTTATATAAACAATTAGATGTTTCCATAATTCAAATAGTGTTTATAGAGAGAAAAAAAAATTGAAAAAAGCTTGGAAATATTTAGTTGAGTTTTGACAAAGTCAAACTTTGCTTCTGGTTTCATGAAAATGGATGGGTGGACATACACAATTGGCTTCCAGGACTGTTAATATATAGAGTATATCTAGTGTTTTTGAGTGGATGCCAAAAATTATCTCCCGCAAGCGCTCGCGAAAAATAAACGTTTGTCTCGGTCACTCATGAGATAATTTTTGGTATCCACTCTAAAACACTAAATATTCTTTTTATAAAATGCTTTTTTAGCTCACCTGAGCGAAGCTCAAGGGGAGCTTTACTAATCACTTTCCGTCCGTCGTCGTCCGTCGTCGTCGTCGTCCGGCGTTAACTTTACATTATCGACTTCTCCTCCTAAACCACTAGCCCAATTTTATTCAAATGTTGGCTAAATGTTTATTACCTAATGCCAATTCAGATTTGTTCAAATGAAGTTGCCCCTCCTCCTGGGTGGTGCCACGCCCCCAAGGGGCACCAAAATCTTTGTAAATCTTCTTCTCATGAACCAGCAGTAGCAGAGACTTGATATTTGGTGTGCAGCTTCCTTTTGAGGTGTAGACTCAGATTTGTTCAAGAGAAGTTTGTGGGGCTATACTTGGCGTCGTTATGAGAGGGGCAAAATTTTTTGCCCCGCCCAAAATTTCTATTTTCCAAACCGAGAGGCTGATTTGAACCAAATTTTATGTGAGGGCTTATTGGGTCATGAGTACTTGATTTATGCAAAAAAAAAATTTCCTGCAGCCCCGTGGGAACTGCAGGAGCTAAAAATAGAAAAAAATTAAAACGCCCATATCTCCAAAACTGCACGGCACTGAGAATTTTTATTTGGTGTGCAGCTTCCTTAGGACCAACAGAAAGGATTGGTAAAAAAAAATTGCCATCGGTTTTATCATAGGGTACAGTTTCGGGACTTTGAAAAAGTGCTGAGTCAGCACTTTTTAACACTGTAGGCAATGGGAAAAACATTAAAAAATCTTCTTCTCCAGATCCAGCAGGCAGAATCTTTTGATATTTGGTATGCAACATTGTAGGGTGGATCTGATTCAAGTTTGTTCAAATCGGCCCCTTGGGTTCATATTTGGGCTCAGTATAGGAGCCCGATTTTGAACTTAGTGCATTTCAGGCCAATTTCTTAAAAAATCTTCTTCTCCAGAACCAGCAGGCAGAATCTTTTGATATTTGGTATGCAACATTGTGGGGTGGATCTGATTCAAGTTTGTTCAAATCGGCTCCCTAGATTCATATTTGGGCTCACTATAGGAGCTCGAATTCGAATTTAGTGCATTTCAGGCAAATTTCTTCAAAAATCTTCTTCTCCAGATCCAGCAGGCAGAATCTTTTGATATTTGGTATGCAACGTTGCGGGGTAGATCTGATTCAAGTTTGTTCAAATCGGCCCCCTGGATTCATATTTAGGCTTACTATAGAAGCCCGAATTCGAACTTAGTGCATTTCAGGCAAATTTCTTAAAAAATCTTCTTCTCCAGATCCAGCAGGCAGAATGTTTTCATATTTGGTAAGCAACATTGTGGGGTGGATCTGATTCAAGATTGTTCAAATCGGCCCCCTGGGTTAATATTTGGGCTCAGTATAGGAGACCAATTTCGAACTTAGTGCATTTCAGGCAAATTTCTTAAAAAATCTTCTTCTCCAGATCCAGCAGGCAGAATCTTTTGATATTTGGTATGCAACATTGTAGGGTGGATCTGATTCAAGTTTGTTCAAATTGGCCCCCTGGGTTCATATTTGGGCTCAGTATAGGAGCCCGATTTCGAACTTAGTGCATTTAGGCAAATTTCTTAAAAAATCTTCTTCTCCAGATCCAGAAGGCAGAATCTTTTGATATTTGGTATGCAACATTGTGGGGTGGATCTGATTCAAGTTTGTTCAAATCGGCTTCCTAGATTCATATTTGGGCTCACTATAGAAGCTCGAATTTGAACTTTGTGCATTTCATGCAAATTTCTTAAAAAATCTTCTTCTCCAGATCCAGCAGGCAGAATCTTTTCATATTTGGTAAGCAACATTGTGGGGTGGATCTGATTCAAGTTTGTTCAAATCGGCCCCCTTGGTTTATATTTGGGCTCAGTATAGGAGCCCAAATTTGAACTTAGTGCATTTCAAGCAAATTTATTAAAAAATCTTCTTCTCCAGATCCAGCAGGCAGAATCTTTTGATATTTGGTATGCAACATTGTGGGGTGGATCTGATTCAAGTTTGTTCAAATCGGCTTCCTAGATTCATATTTGGGCTCACTATAGAAGCTCGAATTCGAACTTAGTGCATTTCAGGCAAATTTCTTAAAAAATTTTCTTCTCCAGATCCAGCAGGCAGAATCTTTTGATATTTGGTATGCAACATTGTGGGATGGATCTGATGCAAATTTGTTTGAATCGGCTCCCTAGATTCATATTTGGGCTTCCTATAGAAGCTCGAATTCGAACTTAGTGCATTTCAGGCAAATTTCTTAAAAAATCATCTTCTGCAGATCCAGCAGGCAGAATCTTTTGATATTTGGTATGCAACATTGCGGGGTGGATCTGATTCAAGTTTGTTCAAATCGGCCCCCTGGATTCATATTTGGGCTCACTATAGAAGCTCGAATTCAAACTTAGTGCATTTCGGGCAAATTTCTTCAAAAATCTTCTTCTCCAGATCCAGCAGGCAGAATCTTTTGATATTTGGTATGCAACATTGCGGGGTGGATCTGATTCAAGTTTGTTCAAATCGGCCCCCTGGATTCATATTTGGGCTTAATATAGAAGCCCGAATTCGCACTTAGTGCATTTCGGGCAAATTTATTAAAAAATCTTCTTCTCCAGATCCAGCAGGCAGAATCTTTTGATATTTGGTATGCAACATTGTGGGATGGATCTGATTCAAGTTTGTTCAAATCGGCTTCCTAGATTCATATTTGGGCTCACTATAGAAGCTCGAATTCGAACTTAGTGCATTTCAGGCAAATTTCTTAAAAAATCATCTTCTCCAGATCCAGCAGGCAGAATCTTTTGATATTTGGTATGCAACATTGCGGGGTGGATCTGATTCAAGTTTGTTCAAATCGGCCCCCTGGATTCATATTTGGGCTCACTATAGAAGCTCGAATTCAAACTTAGTGCATTTCGGGCAAATTTCTTCAAAAATCTTCTTCTCCAGATCCAGCAAGCAGAATCTTTTGATATTTGGTATGCAACATTGCGGGGTGGATCTGATTCAAGTTTGTTCAAATCGGCCCCCTGGATTCATATTTGGGCTTAATATAGAAGCCCGAATTCGCACTTAGTGCATTTCGGGCAAATTTATTAAAAAATCTTCTTCTCCAGATCCAGCAGGCAGAATCTTTTGATATTTGGTATGCAACATTGTGGGGTGGATCTGATTCAAGTTTGTTTAAATCGGCTTCCTAGTTTCATATTTGGGCTCACTATAGAAGCTCGAATTCGAACTTAGTGCATTTCAGGCAAATTTCTTAAAAAATCTTCTTCTCCAGATCCAGCTTCAGAATCTTTTCATAATTGGTAAGCAGCATTGTGGGGTGGATCTGATTCAAGTTTGTTCAAATCGGCCCCCTGGGTTTATATTTGGGCTCCGTATAGGAGCCCAAATTTTAACTTAGTGCATTTCAGGCATATTTCTTAAAAAATCTTCTTCTCCAGATCCAGCAGGCAGAATCTTTTGATATTTGGTATGCAACATTGTGGGGTGGATCTGATTGTGATTCATGAACGTATTTATTTGTAAAGTTGATAGAATCTTAGACAAAATTTGCAGAAAAGATCTACTATAGAAGGGGTGGTATCCAGGGTGAACCGTTTACCCAAATCTAGCAGTACTAATGCATTATTCACACAAATCTCCGTTCAAATTTTATGACCCCTCATTGGAACACACGCATTCAGCTCATTCCAACAAAGGTCATATGCCATGTTTTCGAGACAAAGGAATAAAAATTTTAGTTATTCATGAAATTTTTAGGCGACTGTTGTCTGTTATTCACATTGCTTCATGAAATTTCAGTACTTTTAGAAGTTAGCTCAGTAATCAAGGGTTAATTCCCCTTAATTAAATGTCGCCTCTAAAAAACAACCACTTTGCATATCTTACCTTTTTACCAGCATAACTGCCAAAACTTGTCTGCATTCTTCGCAAAAATCGCTATTCAAATTTTAATTTTTGTCTCTTAAACATACATGTACTTATCGCTTGTAAATACCCCATTGGAATGAGCTTTTTGAGCTCATTCCAATGAGAGGTCGCACACCATGCTTTTTGAGTCAAAAAAGCTATTTTTTTAGTTATTCCAGAATTTCGTACGTAAAACACAGCTTTATGACTTCACATTAAAATGAGCTCTCTAAGCTTGTTCCAATCAACATTCACGCACTATGTCTTTCACACAAAAAATAAAATTTTCCATTTATTCAGGAATTTTGTTTGCAAGAACACTCTTACCCCCCCCCCCCCCCCCCACACACACACACACAAACACACACACACACACACACAAACACAGACACACACATCTAAAAGTTCGTCAGCAAAAAAACAGTTACTTCAGTTTTTAAATGCATTATAGGAACAACTTGCCTAATCAAATTTAAATACTTTTGCATCATTCTGTATCTAGAACAAACCATTTACCATATCTTTACGCAAAATTCTCCAGCATCATTCACAAAAAAACACCATTATTTATATATTCACATTTCTGTCTTAAAAATATACCTGATCTTCCCATACCCCTATTGGAATAAGCTGTTTGAGCTTGTTCCAATGATGATAAAAAAACTAATATTTTGGAAAATTTGTGAAAATATTTGTTTTCTTGCATGCAAATATATACATGTAGCACATGGAAGATATCCACAGTTGGGGAGAGATGTCCAAGGCTATCTCTTCACATTCCTTGTTTGTGCTTCATGCTAAACCAGTTTGTCTGCAGAGATAAATTTGCTTTATTAAAAATCATTGGAGATTGGCCACACACCAATGATTTTAAATAAAACTAATTTTAGGTAACAAATGTTGAACTTCAAACAAAATCTATCACTCAACCAGTTAATGTTGATGAGGCATGACATGGTGAAGGTGACCTAAAATACTTCTTAGAGTCACTTTGTCAGGTGAGCGATTAAGGCCACGTGGGGCCTCTTGTTTTTTATAGGAATCTGATCTTTCCTATCGATAATTCCACTCGTTTCAACCTTAATTGATGCATGAAAGTAAACAGCTGATGAGCATTGATATGCAGAAGTGATTTGATTGATACTCGGATCAAGTAGCGTCTTTCGATCTGATGAGTCTGGTGGGTTTCATGCATCAATTCAAGGTGAATACATGTTGAATTATTGCTGGAAATGATCGGTATCCACTCAAAGACACTAGATTTTCTTTTCATTATATGTTTTTAGAACAAATTGATCATTTCCAGTGACAATTTGACTCGTATTCACCTTGAAGTGATGCTTTGAAAGCCGCCATTTTGATTGATACCGTAAAAGTGAAAATTTCTATATCTTCCAGTGGGGGATAAAATTTCTATCTTTCTGCAATTTTTCGATAATCCATCATTTAGCGTATAATAAAAATTAAAACTTAGTTAACTTATTAATTGGTATCTGGACAGTAACCTTAGTTCTTTATGACCCATGCACACCAAATTTACAAGTTAAGAACAGTGAGTAATTTAACCAGTATCGCATCGCTTTTTGCAGTTACTCTACTGTCTACTGACATCATTCATCATTTATCTCCCTGGGCCAATTTTATTCTCACAAAGTCTCATTATTAAACTGATTTCGACTGGACAGTTGGCCAGTAAGGCCCCTCAAATAAAATAGATTAAATTATCAGGTAAAGATTCGAGATTCCATTACAATAATTAAACCACACAAATGAGGTGTGAACAGTATACCTGCAAACTGTTGTCATTTTAATTAATGCTGACAGCAGAAGTACATCAACAGAAGTTCATACTTTTTTCAACACGTTCTTGTTTTGGATAAATGTTGCAGTAATAAGGTTGGTCAGAAAGCAAAATGTCACATAATGATTAGTGTTGTGCGGTTTTATTTTTCTTGTTTCGGTTCTGTTTCGTTTCGGTTACTTAAAAAAACTCGGTTTATAGGTCGGTTTTCGTTTTTTTATAGTAAGACATCTGCAGTTTCCAACAGAAACTATGTAGTGTCGATATAATGCCTATACTGTCATATTTTCAATGATGATTTAATTGGCATTGACTAGCATTTGTGCTAAGTGTATAAATGGCAGAAATTATCAAACCAAAATAATATAAAAGAAAATAAAATGTAACAGTGTTCGTAGAATATCACCACTCACCAATTCTAGGCACATGCCCCCCCCCCCCCCCCCCTCTGGTCTTTAAGTTCAGGCACAGAGAGTCAGAGTCTATGATGAATTGATATTAACACATGGGTGTGAAAAGAGTTAATTCACAATTTCCCAGGGCTCTGTTCAGTGCTCACTCCTGGGTGGGGCCCTGGGCAGCCTAACAAAATGACCCTACCAGGCATTGCAAATAATAACAAGCATTTCCAAGTGGGTCACCTAGACACCCATCCTAACATATTTGACAATGAACTGATGTATGGACTCTTTTCAATACCCCCCCCCCCCCCACACGCACACACACACACACACACACACACACACACACACACACACACACACACACACACACACACACACACACACACACACACACAGTGGTGACTATTGCCACCACCCGCCCTAGTAAAATAATCGGCAATCATTTCATGTCAGCCTGGAATGGGAAAGTGATATTGTTTGTAGCTGGGTGGGCTTCAAAACGAACCACTTTACCAAATACCTATTGTCTTTCCTCCCCCCCCCCCCCCTCGCGCACGCGATGGTTTTACCTCAACAGAATTGATTTCGCAAATTCACTGGTGTACTGTTATATATTGTAACTTTTTTGCGTTTGCCTCTTGCCATTCCAATTTCTATTTCTACCGCTGATTTATTCCTTTGGTTGGCCCCCTTAAAGTAAGTTGTGTGGGAATGCAACCGTGGCACGTTGACAGCGATGTTACGGAACGCAGCTTTTTCTCTTGGATATGGACGATTCAGTCTTGGGACGTTTCGGCCGCGGGACGTTTTGGTTCAACTCATTTTGGCCTTCATATATTGAACTAAACAGAATAAGAACTTGCGGTTTCGTGTTTTTAGTGGGCCGAAGCCAGACATGTTAACTCTCCCGGAATGCCCGGGAAAATCCTGGAATTTCAGTGTCGTTCCCGGCCTCCCAGACAGGAATCAGTTTTGGACCAAAAATCCCAGAAAACAACAGTCAAATATTTCGTTCCTGTTGTAACTTATGAAAAACGTTCGGAGTCAAATCACATGCATTTCAAACTCTGGTAAAAACTCACGAAGCAGTAAAATATGGATTTAAGTTAAATTTATTTAAGAAAAGGCTATTTTACGATATATATTTCAACTGTGTTCATGTTTATTTCTGGGGTTTTTCTTCGGAGATTTGTGATAAATGTGCGAGTGTCGAAGTGAAAATAGGTGACTTACTTTAAAAAAATTGAAAACTCCACCTTCATTTAAATGCAGTTTTTGGAAATTAAAATGTATGAAAAGGAATTAAATAATATATATTTATTTATTCCTTCATAGAATAGATTTAATTCTCATCTCTTTTCCAAAATCAAAACGTAAACATCAACTATTTAGCACAGCTTAAAAGTAGGTTAATGTCGCTTAGGATGCCGAAAAATTATGACAGCATATTTAAACACAATGGACGTTTTTTCTAACACCACATTTATTCTGTTGTGCTGACTACAGAACGTTAACTGTAGGCCATCTGTAACCAGAAAATTTTGAATGGAATTGAACAAAAATACTTCAATGATGAAAAGAAAAGTTTTGTTTAGGGCATAAGCGTCCCACATGCATGAAGTTTGATAAAGATACTTTCTGAGTACAAATGTTCTTGAAGTAACTGAACATCAGGACATCTTTTCCTTTTAACATTTCCAGACGTGGGAAATTATTAGCTAAATAGACTTTGATAAGAGCAAACCACAGGTGGATGTGCTCTGTGGGACAGTGTGGGTGGGTGGGGAGGGGGGGCTCATGAAGAAGAGGATATGGGGGGGGGGGGGTCAAATCAACAGTTATTTTATGATTTTTAAAAATTTTTCAACATAGCATAAATGCATCAGCATAGTTGACAACTAGTTCTGGATATAACCTCGTGTTAATAGTGGTTCGTGAGCTGAAAATTCACAAGTTTTTTTCTTTTATTTTGCCCCCACGCGAACTTTTCCCTGAAATCCATCCCATTTCCCTGAAAATCACCCTCAGGTTCCCTGAAAAATTATTCTGGAGGTTAACATGTATGGCCGAAGCCTTCAGGACAAATCGTCTCGGGTCGGAACGTCCCAAGGCTGAATTGCAGTAAAACCTCTTCCCAGATAAGCACATCAAGGGAGGCAACAGACTACATCCGAAACACGTGGTGGGGCAACCCGTGACAAATGTTATTTTCGAATACGACAATGAAATGCCAAGACCTTTTTCTGATATGGTATTATTCCCTGTCCAACAGATTGTAGATAAGTAGTTTTAATTAAACTTGATTGACTATGTCATACAAACCTGTTCAGAAACGAAGCCAATTGTGCAAGGTATTTCCTGTAATCAGTGAAATGTAGGCGTGTTGGCTGTCTGTTTTGTCATTCTCACAGAAAACACAACCCATTTTTACGTCCACGATGTGTGATTGACAACTTGTCATACATCATTCTCGCGTGATCTGGACATGCTGCAGTGACCCCTTTACACCCAGAATGTGGCGTGCATTGACGACACTGTTATTTCCTGACAAAGCTTGACATTTCAGACATTGTTAGTGCAAACTGAATAAAGAAAACATCGCTTCCCGACATTTTAGGAAAAACCGAAACCGTACTCATTTACCAGTTACACGGTTTCAGTTTCGGTTTTCAAGCAAAACCGAAATCGACTTATAAAACCGGTTAACCGTACAACACTAATAATGATATTTACTACTGAATGAATAATAATCAAAATGGTTTTAGCACCCCAAAGGGACGCTGTGGGGCAAGCCCCTTTCGACCCTCATTGACTGTTTAGGATCTGGAAGCTTCATGTCGAGGCGTGTTGAAGGAGGAAAAGGTTTGGGTACTCAGCAGTTGTGCCTGGCTAGGGTATCGGCGGTGTTAGGTTGACTGACCCCTCGTGTGAGGACCAGTGTGAGAGGTTGGGTCCTCTCACAAAGGTACTACAGTAAAACCTGTCTTGAGAGACCACTGTCTTGAGAGACCACCTGTCTTGAGAGACCACATCTGCCAGGCACCGATTGGTTTTACTCTATAATGGACCTGCTATGGGAGACCACCTGTCTTGAGAGACCACCTGTCTTGAGAGACCACTGTAACCAAAGAGAAATGATTTCGCGTGCCAAAGGTGCGCAGGGACGATATGGGGGATAAGCCCCTTTCAACCCTCGGTGACTGTAGAAGATTGGTGTTGCATGTCTAGGCGTGTCAAAGGAGGAAAAGGGAGGAGGAGGTTTAGCCGCGTTTGTGCTTTTTTCTGTGTTTTTTCTTTGGAGGTGGTTGTGATGGTGATGTTGATATGGTTTGGATTCCTTGGGCCGCTGTGGTGTGCATCTCTTTAGGACAGAATTTGTAGCTCTCTTCTAGTAATGCTTTGGATATTTTGAGGAGTTCTTCTGTTGACAAATTGGCCGCATTTTCCAGGTCCAGGCGTTCCGGTAGTAAAGGAAGAGGGGAGTGAGGGGTGGGAGGCGGTGAAAAAGCAACTTCCAGATCCTCCTCAGTCTCCACTGGACGTTCCTCATCCAACTGTACCGGCTCAGGAGCTGGCAGTTGATTGGGTGTGCCAGTGGGACTAGGAGGGGAACTGGCGGCTGCCTCCAGAGCCTGCACCCCCTCACTCAACTCTTTCTTCCTATTCCGGAAGGCCTCCAAGCGCCGGGCGTCCCTGCGCTTGGTAGATGGACTCTTCTTCTTTTTCCTCTTCTCAGGGCCTCCGTGCCTCTTCGGGTGAGGACCAGTGGGAGAGGGGTTCCTCTCGCCAAGGGTACTACCTCTCCCCGAAGAGGGTGGTGTTGTGGTGTTCTCTTCTTCAACTCTGAATTCCAGGTTCAGATGAACGCTCTTGCCCATTTCCTGGATAGTCCAAGAGATGGGACAAGAGACGCCCAGAGCTGAGATGGCTTTCCTAAGACGATCCGGCAATTCCAGGTTTTCCATTGTTGTAAACAAGGTCTTCACGCTCTGAGATCAGAAGTGTGAATGCACGACAACGGGCGCACGCACTGTAACCTGGTACCAACTTGTATTTTTATGCCATAATTGACCTGTCTTGAGAGACCGCCCCTTTGAAGACTGAAACCATGATAAAAACTTCTTACCTTTTCTGGAATTGGAAAATCCATTGTGTTATACTAACACAATTAAAAGTATTAAAACCTCTTGACTGAGATGTTTTTATAAGACCCCTGTGAAAAGATTAGGATTAATGCTGAATAAACAATTTCATACATACCTGAAATGTGAGATAGGAATAAAAATAAATTTGTGTTGAAAATCTTTTTGTAACAAATTGAAATAGACTGTTATAAAAATTATAAAAATAAATTAGTGTTGAAAATCTTCAATGAAGATTTTCAACACTAATTTATTTTTATAATTTTTATAACAGTCCATTTCAATTTGTTACAAAAACTTCATAAAAAAGAACTACAAAGTAATTACAAAAATCCATTCTTCTCTATTTCTGAATTTTGTGGTTGGTTATTCACTGACTTGAGAAAACCTGAAACCTGTTATGAGAGACCACCTGTCTTGAGAGACCACTTTTGTGTGGCCCAAAGGGTGGTCTCTCAAGACAGGTTCTACTGTACCTCTCCCCGAGGGTGCTGTAGTGTTTTATTTTTTGGGCGAATATAGTCTGCCACTTCGGAGATGAATGAGGTAGCGATGGCGGGCCATCATTGGCAAGTATAGTCTGCCTCAGGCTGTCTTAATCGGTTTTCAGTTTTGCAGTAGGACGTCTTTTTGGATAGATGACAACAACGACCCCTTTCGGGGACCACCAGTAGAAAGACCTTCCCTGGTTCGGGGGCAGGCCTGCATTGTAACCTATTTGGCTGGGTCAAAAATGCATTCTACAGACACTTACAAAAAGTGGCAGAGGCGGGACGCAGGACCAACGCTCGACTCCCTTGAAGTGGGTGACCACTTCTAGGGATGGAGCGGAGGATGTTCAGGATCCATAGAGGTTACTGTTTCCCATAATGGTTATAGTTTCCATAGCGGTTAATGGGGTGCTGGTCATTTAAAAGAAAGCATCTCTGTGTACCTGCTAAAAGAAGAAGGTAGAATTAGTTTGATATATAGAGAATAAAAAAGTTAGAGATTTACCATTTATCTCTTATCAGTTTTGATTATTTTAGGCGGTCAGTTATAAGTGATTTTAGCTGAGTTGGTGAGGACAGCCTTTCCTGGTAGAAGGTCACAGCTTTTGCCGTTATTACTGCCTGTTAATTCACCTTCCCTTTACCAGTATTGTTGGGAGCGCGGTGGCTCAGTAGGGAGAGGTGCAGGCTGCAAGCCGAGAGGTCCTCGGTTTGAAACCCCCTGTTTGAATCCCCCGGCTGCCGCGTTGTGTCCTTGGGCAAGACACTTCATCTCCATTGCCTGCTTGGGGGCACGGTGGCATTGTGTACTAAGGTGTACTGCACGTCGATGGTGCACTTGTCTTCAACCAATGCTAACCCTGCTTGTGTGGAGTTAGTATGTTGGGGAGCTGACAGTTGCTCGCTGTTGCTTGGTGGTTCTCTCCGGGTACTCTGGCTTCCTCCACCCGTAAAACTGTCATGGTCATGATAGGCCATTGTTCATAAATATGTGACCTTAAACACCAATAAATAAATAAATAAATAATACCAATATTTTTGGTTCACGAGTACTGGATCTGGCTGACTTTCATATTTTAAGACATTTGATTTTTAGTGTTTTAGTTGAGTTGGTGAAGACAGCCCTTCCTGGTAGAAGGTCACAGCATTCACCGTTTTCACTGCCTGTTATTTCACCTTCCCTTTACCAAAATTGTTGGTTCATGAGTACTGGATCTTAATGACTTACATATTTTAAGACGTTTGATTTTTAGTGTTTTAGTTTAGTTGGTGAAGACAGCCCTTCCTGGTAGAAGGTCACAGCTTTCGCCGTTTTCACTGCCTGTTATTTCACCTTCCTTTTACCAGTATTGTC